>VZRV01002865.1:213223-248302 GCA_013398115.1 Falcunculus frontatus
CCCCGCAACTGCCGCGCCCCCCTCCCGATGCCCCCCGTCATACCTGCTCCTGGGTGGGGGGTGCGGGGAGACTGGGGTTTCCCCCCCCCGCACCCCGCGGGGCACAAGGTGGGGAGCTCCCGGGGCTGGGGTGTGCCGGTCCTCACTGTAAATATTAGAATATTAAACCAAATCAGCCGTAAAAATTAAAAAAAAAATCGATGTGGCTCTGGGTATCGAACGATACCAGAGATATCACAAAAAGCAATAACAATAATAATGGTGATAATAATAATAATAATAATTTGTGCTTTTACAGCACCTGTCACCCAAGGACAGGAAAACACACCATGGAGGCTCAGTACGCTCCGATTCTCACCAAACACGAGGCAGAAATGATGAGCATGTAGCACTCCGATATTCTCTTTACGGGTACTACTAGTGGAAACACCCTCTGGCACCCTGGGCGCTCCACAGATTCCCCCGTTCCAATTCTGGACCTGCAGAGGGTGAGGAAAACTGAGCCACCAAGAGGCTGCGCTCTCGTCCAGCCTTGGTGCGCTCCGCAGCCGAGCTGGGAAGTCCGGCCAGACTTCCTAGCGCCAGGCTTGGCAGGGCAGCAGAACTCCCCAGGGGTCCCCGTCCTGCACGCACTCCCACGGAGGAGCAGCTCCTTTTTCACAGAATAACTGCGGGCGGATGAGTTGCTTTAAGGTCACTCTCTAAGGCAGTTATCGTGTCGGAAGTAGGAGCCAGGGCTCTTAAATCATGGCTGCTATAAGCGAGTCCAGTTCAAATCCAAATCCAAATCCAAATCCAAAACGAATGCACCCAACTCAACATGACACCAGATAAAGAGCACATAAAACTAACGCCCTGTGCAGGCAGGGCATCCATGAGGTGCCTGTCCTGGATCCCTGAATTTGGTGCAGGTAGGAGGGCAGGGATAATTTAAGTGCCCAGTTGGGCACATATTCACATGAGCAGGTGAGGGATGCTACAAACAGGCCCCTGGCATTTGCAGAATCTGGATCTAAATTAGTCAGAAAGTGACTAGATTTATTAGGGGCAGGCTCATTAAATATTAACCAGACTGTACCTACCCAGGTACAAAATCTGCTCAAAATCCAGATAAATAGTTGGAAAAACACTGGGAAGGGAAAGAACATTGTTTCCTGGCATCAGAAAGAATCATTTAGGAAGGCTCATTACAAAGCTGGAGTCTGAGGAAGGCAATTGACTCCTTGCTTCACCTCCAAACGATTAAAGATAGGAGGGGAGCCCAGGGCACAGCTCTACAGTCTTGGGGTGATAGCAGGGGCCAGATCAGAACAGCACCAGCAATTAGGCTCTGCACATGCTAAAAAATCCCACTGCTTTTAAAATTATCCCTTCTGCACCCTGAAAAATGGAATTTGGGTAATATTTTTAGTTCAACATCTTGTCCGACAGCCTCTGGAGTGACCTCACATACACTGAGGCTGATTTCCTCACTTCCTCAGAGAGCCTCAATCTCTTTTCTCTGTGATGTATATGGTAAATCAGGAGGGGGGAAAAAAAATCAGTATTTGCTGCTAAAAGACGTTGAACATGTCCATTAATCCATACATTCTACTTTCTAATTTTTCAAAACTTGCCAGGCTGTTATAAATGAGATTAAAATCTCCTTTTCTTATTTTCCCCTTTGTGGCTCCTCTTGCCTCGGCACGGACAACACTGATTACTTTATTGTCATGAAGGAAGTGACAAAAAGCACAGTGTGGTGTATGCTGTGATGAGGTGGAGGACAGGAATGGGGTCCAGGAGTTAATACAATTTTTTGGCCCTGCCAAGGGTTCTCTAGGTGACCTTGGGCACCTGCCTTTTCCTGTGAGTAGAGACCTGGGCTTTGGCATCTCTGTTTGCCCATAGGTACAGCTGGGCCACCAGCACTTGCTTGGTTTTGCGATCTCTGCAGGTGAAAATTGCCCCAGAAGTGCTAAATATTAAATAACTGATAAAGAACTGCTTTCCAATTAACCCTGCAAACTTGTTTAAACAGACCATATGTATGTGCCCATATGGAAAAGACAGAAATAAGCACAATGAAGCTGATAAGTACGGGCACAGGACCTGGGCTGAGGGGACGCTTGGAAAGGGGGGTGATACCACAGCCTGCCCTGCTCTGGGTGTACTGCTCAAATGTCAGCCTGGGCCAGAAACCTGTCCTGAAATGCATGAAGGGCACTGTTAATCCCTGAGGAGAAATAAAACATGTTTGAGTCATAGAATTCAAGAATTGTTTAGACTGGAAGGGACCTTAAAGCTCATTTCGTTCCACCTCGTCTGTCAGGGCTGGGACACCTTCCACCAGACCAGGTTACTCCAGCCCTGTCCAACCTGGCCCTGGACACTTCCAGGGATGGGGCAGCCACAGCTGCTCTCTGCAGCCTGTGCCAGGGCCTCACCACCCTCACAGAAAAGGATTTTTTCCTTCTACATATTCTGAATCTCCCCTAATTTAGTTTAAAACCATCACCCCTCGTCCTGTCGCTTCAGGCTCTACTAAAAAAAGTCTGTCCCCGTCTCCCTTCTAAGCGCCTTTTAACTGTTGAAAGAGTTTATACAATGTATTGCATTTGTATAATGTGTTTGCACAGCGTATTGCATCCCTACTGCCAAACACATTAGGTCCTGGATGTAAAACCGCGCCGAGCCCACCCTCCCCAGCCCCAGACCTCCATTCTCACGGGGGTTTCTGGGGACCTTTCCTGAACCCAGCTGGCTTTGAAGAGCTAAAGCCGAGTTAATTTGCATTGCAATTCAGCCTTTGACAGACAGTTGGAGCCAGGGCACTGTTAACCTAATTGTTTTGCTAACAGCACCAGGGTGTGAGACTCACCAAAGGCACTTCCAACAAAGGGGATAAAACCAGACTTGGGGAAAAAAAAAAAAAAAAAACCTTTTCCTGACATCATTACCGGGTGCAAACAAACAAAGCTGATCCCTCTTCATACACTTTCTAAGCGAGGGTCAATAACAAACACACTTTGCTCTTTTGGGGGTATGTCTCTCCTTTTCACAGCAGTGAAAAGCCATTCAGGGGAGGTAGGAGAGAACAAGCCAGGCTGAAGGCAGGGCAGAGGCAGCGCAGGCTGGCTCCTGGCACTCTCCCATCCTTTTGTGCACATTAGGAATAGCTAAGCTTGTGGCCCTGCTTCTATTTTTATGCATTATTTTGAGAGCAGAGCTCTCAAGCAATGTTCAAAGTCTAGGTTATGAAGCCGTTTTGGCTGTAGACAGTCTCCTTCCACTCCAGCAGCTCATGTCAAGAGAGCAGATTCAAGCAACAAGACCCAAGGTCTGCAAAGAAAAGGATTCTTCAGGCAGCCTTTCTGTGTGGTGAGTGGCACAGGGAGACAAGGACCTCATGCTCACTCCTGTCACACAGCCCTGCAAGCTAAATTCATAATGTCAGTGCTGGTGCTCCTGGCTGCTGGTGGTCAATTCCGAGGCTGGTTTGTAGGAAAAGGATTCGGTAAAAGTGGGTACAAGGGGAAACTCACTGCACCCACCTCTGGGGTCCAGCATCAGAGGGACATGGAGCTGCTGGAGCCAGTCCAGAGGAGGCCACGGAGATGCGCCCAGGGCTGGAGCCCCTCTGCTCTGGAGCCAGCCTGGGACAGCTGGGGGGGTTCACCTGCACAAGAGAAGGCTCCAGGGCGAGCTCAGAGCCCCTGGCAGGGCCTCAAGGGGCTCCAGGAGAGCTGCAGAGGGACTGGGGACAAGGCCTGGAGGGACAGGACCCAGGGAATGGCTTCCCAGTGCCAGAGGGCAGGGTTAGATGGGATATTGGGAAGGAATTGCTGTGTGTGAGGGTGGGGAGGCCCTGGCACAGGGTGCCCAGAGCAGCTGTGGCTGTCTTATCCCTGGAAATATTCCAGGCCAGGTTGGACGGGGCTTGGAGCAACCTGCTCCAAGTGAAACATGTCCCTGTCCATGCAAGAAAGGATTGGAATGAGGTGAGTTTGAAGTTCCCTTCCAGCCCACACCATTCTGTGAGGAAAATGAGAAAAAAGCCTGGTGAGATGTACCCTTGCCTGTGCTTACCAGCTGTGGGGAAAACCCCTCCTCTCTCGAGCCCTGGGCGCTGGTCCATCCAAATCAAGCATCCACCAGTAGCTGTGGCAGGCACTGGTGCTGGCTCTGGGGAGCTCATTTGGACACGGGAATACTTTGATTCATCAGGGCACTCACCCATGCCTGACTCTGAGTATGTGCTTTGCTGGCTGAAATTTTGCTAGCTTTATGGGTTGACCACACAAATGTTGTAGTGTTTAGGTCTGGTAGCTAGAGAGGGGTTAAACACAGGGCAGACTCCCTTACGCCAACACAAAGGAAATTATATATATGTAAGTACACATGAAATCTGTATCTCTCCCTAATTCTAGTAGGAGAATTTGCTGTTTGCAATGTAAGATGCTGGTGTAACTACATCCATCAAAGAGGAATGTAGATGGGGCAGGGATCAGGACCCAGCGTACCGCAGGGAAAGGAAGAATAAACGTGGGCTGCTGTCAGAGGGAAAGTGCTGCTGCCAGAAAGGATCTGGTGTCCCTTGGCCACGGCAAGCCAAGGTAGGCCACAGGAGCAGTGCCTGCCCTCCGTGGCCTCTCTGGTGGTCACTCACTGACATACTCAGTGTCCTCAGAGCTGCCACACCTCTGGCCCTCAAATAACCCGTGGCAGCAGCGTTGTGTCACCAGTGGGGCCAAGGGTCAGCCCAGCTCCTGATGGATGTCACCAGTGGGATTTATGACCAGGAGGTGAGGGGGATTTAGGTCAGACAGTCTGGGAGGGGATGATGGTGGAGCTGGGCAGGAGAGCACAGTGTCATTTGGGAGCCACTGGTCAGGCAGAGGAGACACAGGGTTGTTGGAGGGAGGATGTAAAGAGGAGAACTGGAGATAGCTGCAATATTTGGTGTTACAGATAAAAGAATGCTTGAAAATCCCTTTAGCTGTGGCATGCTATGCTGAGGAAAAGGCTGGCTTCTTCCTCCAGTGGTCCAACCCAGAGATCCCAGTGCCTTTGGCATTTGCCTCCACCTCACTCCTCAGGATCTAGCAGAGTCTAAGACTCAGTGTTATTATAAAATACACAGTGTTAATGCACCACCTTAGTTGTAACTCTTCATTTGTATTGTACCTGTACTGCTATGTTTCAGATGTCCAAATCAGTAATATAAGTTTTCAGATTTGTTCTGGAGTCTAAGCTCTCAGAAAGACGGGGTTTTTTTTTCTGTAAGGAAACAGCAAAGTGGCTCTGCTGGAACATTTTAAAGATAAGCACATGTGGACGGTATTTCAGTTTCAGTAATGTAAATCAAAACCCTCTTTTTTCAAGTAAGTACATTTGCATGAACTGCAATGTTTTGTTACCTATAGTTACCTATGGTGATCTCTGGGTGAGACAATGGGATGTATGGAAAGAGCTGGGGCTGACATGAGAAACAGAGGTACCGATTTGTTCCCCTATGATTCCTCTTCCTGACACCTCTGGAGCCCAGAGGAGACCCAGACTTTCTGGTTTCGGATACATTTGCCTTTAGACCTACCCATGGCAGGGAGATTGGAGCCAGAGGATCTTCAAGATCCCTTCCAACCCAAACTACTCTGTGCTTCCACGATTCTAGGATCTCAGGGTGCATCCCAAGTGAGGATCCCCTGCCTCCTGGATTCTGGTATATACAACATTGCAACACCAATGCCCAGGAGCGCTGGGGAGGGGTGGAGAGCCCATCACTTAAAAGCAGCATTTCAGTCCTAATGTTATCAAGCCAATCCCTGAATTCTGGCTTTAGGAGGATTTATCAGATCCTGAGAGATGGGCTGCTCAGATGCACCCACAAGGCAGGGATGTGTCCTTCCTCTCACCCAGGAGAGGAGACTGAGGTGCCAATGCCCTGCAGATCAGTTTACCAGAGGGAGGAGCCCACAATACCCTCACAAAAATCAAGCAAAACCACCCCAAACCCTTTTTGGCAGAAGGAAATAGTTGTAAAAGGGATAGGAGAGTAGCAAGCAATGCAAGAGGAAAAACTCCAGCTTCTGTATTTCCTATTGCTGGCAGGTAGGGGTGTAATTTTGGAGTTCCTTCCTTTTTAATGGGATAGGTCGTAACCTTACCATCATTTATGTGTCTTTCTGTATTTATTGCAGTGGCCTGGCCAGATGCACTGTGGAGCTGATTTTTCTCCCTCAAACATTAGTCATGTCCTCACAGAGGGCAATATAACAGCCTATGCTTTTCACAGACTTTACCAAGAAAAATTCACAGTGACGCTAATGGGAATTTTGTCCAGTCAGAGACAGGGCTCGGCCTGTTGTAAAAAGAAAATTCTCATGTTTATGGTGAGTTGTTTGGCATCAGTGCTCCTCTTCCTGACCTACAGCTTGACATAAAAGAATAATCTGACTATCAGACATCTGCAATCAAGGACTGTATAAAGCCCTGATCTTTTACATGTGGATTATTGCAGTTACACTGCACAACAGCCTGCTTCAAGGAACACAGTTTGGATTTCTGGTCCTCAAATCCAATACAAATACTCACTTAAAATAACAAAATTATTAGATGTCTCTTTATATTCCAGCTCTCTGGGAGCATTATAACTCCAGATTACAGAATTTTGGATTTATATATGATATGCCTTTTTGAGGTGCGTGAGAGAGAATGGAGAAGATGCATGCAAACAATTAAAAGATGCTTCAAAATCAGGACAGCTGAGGCAAGTAATGTCTTTTATCTGCAATGACTTAGTCACAAAATACCGGCATGGGGGAAAAAAGAAAAGGTGGATGCTCTGCTAGGAGGACACAATTGAGAAGTGAAGCATCGTTTTTCAACAGTAATGATCCAGGTGGAGTAATTAACCACTGGTTGTGGTGGATGTTTCGTCAATAGTAATTGTGAAATGAGGTTTTGGTGGTATTCAGCAGATGAGCTCCAGCTGGTTTAAACCTGCACGGGTGCAGGGAGTCTTTCTGCCCCGAGTTACTCAGGTGGGTAGTCTAGACAGTAGGAATAGCTCTTCATACCCGATAATTTATGAATTAGTAGAGCCAGTGTATTAAAACAGATAATTGAAAAGTCCTCATTTGTCTAAGTGTAGGGTTGGGATTCTTTAATAACTTTTTACAAATATTAAACCAAACAGAAATGCTTTCATGACAGTCTTGCACATGGCCGAGTTCCAGGAAAAGCAACCTGCTGGGAATTGATTTTTTTCTCTGAAATTTCCGAGTGATGGAAATTGCTTGAGAATGGGAGAGTAGCACTGAAATAAAACTGAAACTCTGTCTGATAGTCACTACCTCCAGGATGAGAAAATTTCTTTCAACCTCAAGTAAGGGAGTTTCAGGTAAACAAGAAATATAGGATCAGACAGGAACTGACTGCCCTGATTTCACAATCCAAATTGCATAAAGTGAAGAAAAAAAGAAGTATTAGAAGTAAAGCGTAATTTAAAGATTGGATTTTCAAAAGCACATTACCCAAACCTGCACATTCATTTTATCTGGAGGGAAGAAGGCACGCCATCTGATAGCAATGATTAATCCAAAGGAGGCCCAGACTTGTTCTCTTCATTTAAGAGGAAAAATTGCATATTCTGTGAGCAGGTAAAAACAGCTGTACTGACTGAGATACTTGTGGCTCTTCTAGAGATTGAAGAACATGGCTCACCATCTCCCATATGTGTTAATATTTGGGGTTTTCTTCAAAGACACAAAAGTAACTTCGGGTCTGAACTATCCAAAGTATATTTGAGACACTTTTTTCTTCATTTTATAAATTTCTGGGGGTTTGCTGACATAATTTAATGACACGAAGTCAAGCCACCCAACACCACATATGGAAAAGAGAAGAAAACTGATTTACAGCAAAGAGGGAAAGTTTACTGTAATGGATCCTGTGCTAACTGTGCCTTCGAGTTCAGAGAAAGACCTTAGATATTAAAGTGTATCAATTACAATAGCAAAATTTAAAAGGTTTTGATTTGTTTGCTAGTCCTAGTGAAGGTATTTAATTGTGACCTCCTCCCAATGCCTTCCAACACTCACCTGCCTCCCAAATCACAGAGACAGGGAAGAGCACTTCACAAAGAATTAAAGGGTGCTTTATAGCCATTGTTTAAAACCATAATTAACACAGTGTTTAAAGCAAAAGTGAGACAATTACCACCTCCTAAAGCCCTTAAGAAATCCGAGCAGCAGACCTCCTGCCAGACTTTCTGATATCACAGGCACCATAAACAGAGCTTTGCAAGAACCATCCCATTCACAGCCCCGACAGCTATTGTCCTTAAGTGCTAAGTAGTATTATTATTATTACTATTACTCTGTTTATGGTGATGTGCTAGGAAGTCAGCAGCTCGGGTTTCTCAAGATCTTACTGACTCCTGCAAAGGGTAGCCTCACCTCCAAAGATGGTCTGTCAGTGGGAGTTCAGAGCTCTCAGGGCTTCTCCACCAGCACTTGGTCCGCTGGGAAGATCACAGGATCCTGGAATGGTTCGGGCTGGAAGGGATTTTAAAGCCCATCCAGTCCCACCCCCTCACCATGGGCAGGGACATCATCCACTAGATCAGGTTTCTCCAAGCCCCATCCAACCTGGCCTTGGACACTTCCTATGATAAAAAGGGCAGACAGCAAGGTCTCATCTTCTTGGGTCACAGCTAGAAACACCATGACACATTGTCCTGCTCCCTCTGGCGAGCCCTAAGCTGAGTCTCAGTGCATCATCTCCCTCTGTCTCAAGTCAGTCGGCAGAACAGCGGGCAAGGCAAATTGGTACTGCTCTGAAAGTGCCTTTGGTCCGGACTAGTTAAACTGTTCTGCAACATATTCATTACAGAAAAATGTGGTAAATTAGATTAAGTAAAGCCAGAGAGCTCTCTTAATTGCCTGGGCTTACCGGGAACACAAAACTACTCAGAGTCTCAGAAGAAAGGATTCATTTTCTCTGCACTTGAACTATTTTAAGCGCTACCTCCCTGCCTACAGAGTCCTGCTGCAACACACACTCTGTCCCCATCAGGGCTCTCACACAGCACTGGCTGGGATGGAGCCCTGGGATAAAGGATGTGAACCATACCACAGCTCTGGAGCATCTTGCAGTTGAACAATGGGAAATACTTGGTTATAGGTATAAAATCACAGAGTTGTTAGGTTGGAAAAGCCCCCTGCGATCACTGAGTCCAACTATTGCCCCAGCACTGCCAAGGCCACCGCTGACCCCTGTACCCAGGTGCCACATACACACGGTTTTCAAATCCCTCCAGGGATGGGGACTCCACCACTGCCCTGGGCAGCTGGGCCAGGGCTGGACAATCTCTTCAGGGAAGAAATTTTCCACAATATCCAACCTGAGCCTCCCCTGGCACAGCCTGCGGCTGTTCCCTCTCCTCCTGTCCCTGTTCCCTGGGAGCAGAGCCTGACCCCCCCCGGCTGCCCCCTCCTGTCAGGGAGTTGTGCAGAGCCACAAGGTCCCCCCTGAGCCTCCTTTTCTCCAGCCTCAGCCCCTTTCCCAGCTCCCTCAGCCGCTCCTGGGGCTCCAGCCCCTTCCCCAGCTCCCTTCCCTTCCCTGGACACGCTCCAGCCCCTCAATGTCTCTCCTGTCCTGAGGGGCCCAGAGCTGTCCCCAGCACTGGAGGTGCCTCAGCACAGGGGACATTAGAGAACACACAATAACTCCTCAGCCCGTGGTGCTGCCCTGCTCAGACCATGACATTCTCAGCCCCTGTGGGATCCCTGGGGCTGGGGATTCCCTGCCACGTCTTCCTCTTTCTCGTCCTCCTCCTCTTCCTGCCACCCTTCACCCTCAGCAGCCCCACCCGCTGCTGCCACCTCCGCGCTGCCACACCCTGTGCCCACTCTGTTCCTCGACACCCTTTTTCACCAGGGCCACCCCCCTTCCTCAGTTTACCCAGCTATGATTGTGCTTACCAACAGGTTATTACCTCTCTGTGTTATTACTCCAGGGCAGATTAGCCACTGGCAGTCAGAAGGTGCACTGTTCCTCCCCTCCCAGACTGCAAAGGGTACCTACTGCAAAGCAGAACTAATTTTTTTTATTAGCAGTTTACACGTAATCCACGGTCTATCTGAAAACTAAACCAAGAAACAGCTAAGAGGGAGGAAACCACATAACAAACCTAATTTCTATCTCCCTACCTCCAAAAAAGAGAAGAAAGTCTGTCATTAGATGACATGGTGTTAAAGGAATGCTGTAACGTACAGAAATCCCATGCCATTATACGCGCCCCTGAGGGCAGTGTGGATTTCTGTTCCAGCATCTGCCAAGGCACTTCATCTCTGCTCACCAGGCTGGATAGGAAAAACTCGATGCCTCATACACCGTTTGACACTGATTGAAAACATTAACTTCATTATTGGCACTTGCCTGGCTGGACCATGCATTAGATGGCATTCACCTCACGTAAATTTTTACCGAAGAAAGCTAGATTTCTGGTCTAATATTGTTTAGTATCTCCTACGGTCTCTGAGAGGAGAAAAATCCATTTAGAGTGCAATTCCTTCTTCTGGACACTCACTGCAGTGTGGGTGATCCACCCTTGGTGGGACCCTGCTCACCCCCAGGAGATGCCCAGGGATCTGGGTGGTCCAGGTGGGACATGGGGTGAGTGATGCACTGCAGCTCAGACAGGTTTGTTTTGGGGATCGCTGCTTTGGGACCCAACAAACAATTGCGCCCTGGGAGGTCTGCAGCTGCACAGGAGAGATGGTGCCACTGCCCAGCTGGGAGCAGCTGTTTTCATGGAGTCAGAATGGTTTTGGTTGGAAAGGACCTTGAAGATCATCTCATTCCACCCCCTGCCATGGACCTTGAAAATTATCACATTCCACCCCCTACTGTGGGTTGGGACCTCTTCCACCAGACCAGGGTGCTCCAAGCCCCATCCAACCTGGCCTTGGATGCTTCCAGGAATGGGGCAGCCACAGCTGCTTTGGGAAACCCTGTGCCAGGGCCTCCCCACCCTCACACACAGCAATTCCTTCCCAATATCCCATCTAACCCTGCCCTCTGGCACTGGGAAGCCATTCCCTGGGTCCTGTCCCTCCAGGCCTTGTCCCCAGTCCCTCTGCAGCTCTCCTGGAGCCCCTTGAGGCCCTGCCAGGGGCTCTGAGCTCTCCCTGGAGCCTTCTCTTGTGCAGGTGAACACCCCCAGCTGTCCCAGGCTGGCTCCAGAGCAGAGGGGCTCCAGCCCTGGGAGCATCTCCGTGGCCTCCTCTGGACTGGCTGCAGCAGCTCCAGGTCCTTGTGCTGTTGGAGCCCAGGGCTGGGGCAGCTCTGCAGGTGGGGTCTCACCTGGGTGGGGCAGAGGGGCAGAATTCCCCCTCCCCTGCTGCCCCCAGTCTGGGCTGTTCCCAGCCCATGTTCCCGGCCACAGCTGCCACTGAGTGTCTGCAGGCAGTCACAAAGCAGCCATTTCCCTAAAAGAGTGAGTGCATGACCCCATTTGATAGAACACAGACAACGATGTGCCATTTTACCACATAATCATTCCGAGCTCAGAGCCTCTGGGAGCTGAGGAAATTGGGATGTCCTCTTGTAAAGGCCTGTGTCCTATTGCCATCTCCCTCTGTGTGGGTGCAAGTCCCAAGAATCCTGACTCCTTGTCTCCCTGGCATTGTCATTTTCTTGCAGTGGCAGAGGTATTGCAAAAGATCTTTCTTCCTTTCTGGTTCAAGAGTTTTGTCAATAGGAATAGGGGAGGCTGTGAGTTTTGGGGGTTGAAGGGACTGAGCTGTGGAGGGGAGATGAAGAAGAACAGCAGAAATACGATGACAGCCAATGCTCAAACACCAGAAACCCTAGGAGACCTGTTTCCTTCTCTCTCCAAATCTGGGTGCCAAAGTTTCCTGGCCGGAAGCAATTTCCTGTGCCCCACTGTCTTTCACATCTGCCTGTTCTGTCTCTGCCACCATCTCCATTATTTGTCTAGGGATAAATCTTTCAGTCCCACTCAGGTGGCCGGGTGAGCCATGGTGGTTTTGTGCTGGCAGGCATCAGTGGGAGTCACCAGCCCCGTGTCTGATCTGCAGACGATTACAAAAGCATTTGAAACCCTTTATGTTTCCCCATTGCTTCCTCTTCCCAATTTCTACTTCCCTCTTCCTGCAGTTAATTGAGTTTTGCTCACCGAGAGCTGAACTTTCCAAACCAACGCATCCTTAATATTTAAATTGCTGTGCTTCAGGTAGCAGGGAGCTCCATATGGCACTGAGAAACCTACACCTCTCGACCCAGGGCACAGCCTGACACGGCAGGTGTGGAGGTGAGGCTGAATACTGTGCCCCAAGGACACAAGAGGGAGGATTGCCCTTGAGAGCAAAATAACTTGCGTCAGCCAGAACACCCAGTGCTTCGAGCTCAGAGCTACAGGGTCATTAATAAACACAGACAGAGAGAGAGGCAGAGAGAGGGTCTAGAAAGATCATACGTCTGCATTATAACCCATCATCATATGCGTTATTACCCTCGCACAAACTCTTATATATGGAATAGTTCCCCAACAGCCTCCTTGGGAAATAAAGTGTTGCCCATCGGAATGAAAACATTCAGTAAAAAGGTCATTTTTGTGAACAAGGCTTCGGAAATAAAAAAGTACTTTTCCATCATGAGTACGGAACAGTGAAGAACACACACAGGGGGCAATAAAAACTGAATTAAATTCTTTTGGTATGTGCTTGATAAAGGTAAAAGAAAACTTTCGCACTTCTATATGTACATACCTAAGTGAGGTGTCCCTTCTTTGTAGTTCCCCAACATCTCTTCTTGAGCCAGCATCTGTAAAATGATATTTCTATATTTACTTAAGCATCTATTTAAAGAGGAACCCCTCACAATTACTCACCACACAGATAGATGACACTGTTTGGCTGTGTTTATTTAGTTTCTATTAGTGATTGGCAAAATGTCTATTGTGGCTTCAAAGCAGATATAGATGAATGACCTGTTGATCATAAAATAAAGTATGATGATCCCTTCTAGGCCTTGTGGAAAATGGCATGCAGAGGGGACACGTATCATTATCTCATCCTGCCACTTTGTGATATAATATAAAATCCAGTCATTCTGGTAGGTTTGGCTCAAAAGGAGATGTACATACAGCATTGGCAGGCTATGGCATGGAATAATGAGAGCAATTCAAGGGAAACTGTTAGCTTCAAAGCATGAGTTCATTTGTCACTGCAGGTGAGACATCTTTCTACAAGTCCTCTGTCGGTGATGACGGACAAAATATGAGCCGCCAGAACGTTAAGCTCAAATTTTTGGCTTGCTGTTACCTGCTGGTGCATGGTTCATCCTCTGGGAACTCAAGCACAGGCTGTCCTCTGCTCGGCTTCACTCATCCAGAGCTTGGTCAGGGAGTGATGTGGATGACACAGACAAAGCAGCATCTGGGCTGTGATCAAAGGACATACGAAAATTTACTGTTTGCTATCATGGATTTCACTGCCCTGAACAGCTCTGCTCATGGAGAGCTTGCAGAGTGCCTGGCCTGCCCTTTTTTTGGTTTGGTCACTGGGGCAAACACTCATCAAGTATGGCTCCAGGTGAAGAGTTCTTAATTAACACCTTTTCAGCAGCTTTAGCCTTCCAGGTGAGGCTGATTAGGGCAGAAATTGGTGTTGTCTATGCTCAGAGGGGTTAGCAGCAGAATTGTGCCATGGCACCCAGACACTCCTTGCTCAGGAAACACATCTGGTACTGACTTCTAAACCCTTCCTCATGTGTAGTTCAAGCCCCTTTCCCAAGTGGCAGGAGCCAGAAGAGCAGAAGGGTGTGTCTGTGTTTGTAATCAAAGTTCACACTACTGGGAGGATATTTTTGCTGACACTCGTTAGCCCTGCCAGTCAAACCTCAAGCCTGACCAGCTGGCCATTTCCTTCTCACTTCCAAGGTGTTGGTCCATGGCCCTCTGCTGTCATGCCCACCCACCTGGCTGCTGAGCCATTCATGGAGCAGGAACTGCTGCCTCTTGAGGAAGAAGAAATCCTCCAGGACTGTGAGGGTGCTAACATTGATGGATCATAATTAACACCAATTATGATTTTCTTGTGAATTTTCAAGGTGCTACGGGTAAGATGAAGACAGAAGCAGAGGACTGAGTTATCTAGCACTCATGCCACGGTCCTGTGCTTTGTGGAATGCTGTGCAAACCTGATATACACAGGCAAAGCAAGAGTCCAGTGTGATTATTTAAAATGAGATGCCAAAATAACCTGAAGTACATTTGATATGCCTGGAAACAAGACTTGCTGCCAAGGGAGGTAGAGCATCCTCAATTATTACTGATATCAGGGAGAACCTGAAAGTATTTACAACTTTTGTAGTGGCTAGAACACCTTTGAAGATAGGACACCTCTACCTTTGAAGATAGAGGTGTCCGTGCCTGGACAGTTGGGTTCTGTCTGTGAGACACAAAAAGCACTTTGTTTTCCTCACAGTGACCTTGCTGGAAGGTGAATGAAGTGAGCAACAAAGGGGAGAGATCTTGGGGAGAAACTCCAGGAAAGAAAGAGGGGAGACACGCGTCTGCAGCTCAGTTTCAGCCCCAGTGCATACCTCGTGCACAGGACTTGGACTTAAAGACTTTAACAAAAGAGTAACCAATGAAAAATCTTTCCAGGTGATCATATGTGACTGTAGGATATGCACAACAAACAGACCTTTCCTGCACTTCCTTGTGGGCGAGCTTGTCTCTTCTGGACAAGGTGACCCCAGGAGTTTTTTGGCCCCAGACTCCCAGTCTAAACTGCAGGATATTTTTATTTAAAATTGGGAAATATGCTTCTGTATCACACCGGCACTTTTGTTAATTTTTACCCCAGATCTGTGTTTTCTTTCCTCTGAATTGTCATATGCTATGAAAGACACACACATACACATATATTAATGTGTGTACTACTGCTGTCAGTCATGATATATCCTTTCCTTATACTCACCAAGAATACTCCTTGCAGACCCTGGCTTTGCCGAAGGCTGTCCTTCTCCAGTTGGAACTTACTGACGTTAAACAGTTAGATGCTGGATGAATTTCGTTGTTTTTGATGCCTTTTGATGATGCTGCTGTCTGAAGGTTATCTGCTACAGTGATTTCATAATCCTTTTGAGTCTCTTTCATATCTTCAAAAGGCAGGAAATAGGGGTTTTTAGCTATTCAAGAGCCACTCGTCTGCAGGTAAAGAATTTAACAGCTTGTGGGAGTGTTACTTAGTGCCAGCAATAATGTGATTGATCTTTCCTGGAACTGAAAAAATGATTCTTAGAAGTGAGATTGTGAAAGGCAAAAATTGAGATATTTTCTTTCATTTGTCTAGTAGGAACACTTAATAGAAGAAAATAAATACCTAGTATTGAAAGGTGACCTGTCTTCCTCGTGTTTCCGTGGAAGAATTAAATTGTTAACTTTTTGAGGGCATCGGTGGTTTTATTTGCTTTAAGATTTGGACTAGAAAAGGAACAGCTTGCTGAAGGACTTTCCAATTTAGATGTTTTTAGTAGAAAAAGAAACATGTTTAGAGTTAACTTCATTTTCTTTTCTGGGGACAGGAGGATTTAAGAGCAAAACCCAAATTGCATATACTATTGTATGACATACAGATACAGATGGTTAGGCTGGCTTATCTTTATTCCAGGATTTGTATGCACTGAGCCCCAGTACACGATTTTGGCATGTATCTCGCTATTTTTTCATTCAGAGCTACCTGATGAGCCCTTCTTGTGTAAGCACTGATAGCTGCTCCTCTCAGGCTCCAGGAGCTGTGCTGTTTTATCTCAAGGCCACGGTGCTGCCTTCCCATCGCAGGCAAAAAAAAAAAAAAAAAAAGGCAGGAAAACAGACTTAAAGTGTTGCAAAACGCTCAAATGAAACAATATCCATAGTCTCGACTGAGCAGAAACGTGGTTTTGAGCAGCCCGGTGTAGAGGGAAGTGCCCTGGCCCATGGCAGTGGGTCGGAACTAGATGATACTAAGGTCTCTTTCTACCCAAACCAGTTGGGAGCTCGAATTATCACACAGAACACTTGAATAAGTAGCTTGACTGGCTTCTGGTCTCCCACAGTATAATGCTTTGGATTCTGGAGCTGATTTTGTCTGTCGAATGACTACTCAATGTCCTATCTTCCCACACTTCAGAAAAATAAATTAATACCTTTTGTAGGTCAGAAATATCTTTATGGCTAAACACCTCTGCCTACCATACATGGAATATGGCCTTTCTCTCAAGAAGATATTCGTGGAGGCAGGAGCTCACTGGGAGCTTTGTCCCAGGAGAGCTTCCTAGCACAGTGTCCCTGAAGAAAAGGGCTCCTGAAGCCAAGTTTCCTGTGGGTAATCCTCCAGGGAGCTGGGCGACAGATTAGCTGACTTCACGAGCTTCTTTCCAAGCCTCATTTCTCATTTAGTTTCCTAAGAGGAAATGAGACTCCTATTATCTTGGTCTGATGCTTCCATCGGCATGAAAATTATGATGTGAAAATATTTACTAAAGCTTTTCTTCTGACTAAAACAAATAAAAAAAGAAACTGCGTAGAATCCCAGAGTGGTTTGGGTTGGAACTTAGAGCTCATCCAGTGCTACCCCCTGTCAAGGGCAGGGACCCCTTCCACTGTCTCACCTTGCTCCCAGCCCCATCCAGCCTGGCCTTGGACACTCCCAGGGATCCAGGGGCAGCCACAGCTGCTCTGGGCACCCTGTGCCGGCGCCTCCCCACCCTCACACACAGCAATTCCTTCCCAATATCCCATCTAGCCCTGCCCTCTGGCACTGGGAAGCCATTCCCTGGGTCCTGTCCCTCCAGGCCTTGTCCCAAGTCCCTCTGCAGCTCTCCTGGAGCCCCTTGAGGCCCTGCCAGGGGCTCTGAGCTCTCCCTGGAGCCTTCTCTTGTGCAGGTGAACACCCCCAGCTGTCCCAGGCTGGCTCCAGAGCAGAGGGGCTCCAGCCCTGGGAGCATCTCCGTGGCCCTTTATTTCTGTTGTTGTTCTTGTTGTTTTTTTTTTTTAGGACACTCAGTCTGGAATTGCTTCCACCTCGCGGTGTGTCCCAGCTCCTGTCGATAGTTTGGGATGATGCCAGAGAAGACCCCCTAGCAGGAGACCTGCAGGTACAACACTTCCTGGCACAGCTTTTTCTAGCAGCTCTCCACCACCCGCTGGTTTGTACATCGAAGCGTGGGGATTATCTCTGCATATAAATGTTTATTTTAGCAAGTATGGCTAGGTGATATTTTTAGCAGTGGTAGTAGTAGTAGTTTCATGAGAAAGCCTGGAGTTCATCAGCCTTTTCAGCCATGTATCTTATCTCGTAAATGTAAGTGTCTGCCGGGGGATATTGTACAATGTTGCCTTCATCGCCCAGCACTTAATCTACACGCGATTTATTTACTTTAGTAACTAGAGGAAGCAAATAACCTCTGAGTGTCTCGATTCAAGTAACTCCGTTAGTGCAGTGCGACGAAGTATCGCTCTGTTTGGACACTTTTTATCCTTCTTAAGAAACAAATAATTAAAAAAAAAAAACCAACAAAAAACCAAAAACTAAAACACCCCCCCCACACAAAAAAAAACAAACAAAAAAAACCCGAAAACAACCAAACCCCATACAAAAACCAGAACAAAAGCAAAAATGCACAGCCCCAGGCAATGCATTAAGTGAGGCTCTCTGGCCTGACTTGTCCAGGTACCTGGCATGGTGGAGGGCATTCAGAAAGCAGCAACCAAAACAAAATTTCAAAGTCCTTACGAAAGCATCTTCTTCCAAACCACTAGCATTGCTTTCTTTATATACGGCAAAACTGAAGAGCTGCTCTCTCCTTCAGTGTTTATTTTTGCTGGTATAATTAGCTGATTTTTCAACCAGTAATATTGCTTAGTAGTGACTTCCTTTAAAAAAAAAATTGTTTTAGGCTGTGCAAATCTTCTTGGCTTTGTGTGCATACAATGACTTGAACTGGTAGGACCCCAATGTACTAAGGCAGTGCTGCTAATTAATTCTTGGCTGCAGAAGTCCTGATAAGAGTAAACAAAGAGTGAAATTAGCTCAGGAGAAGACACAGGAATTCGCAGGCAAACCCACATCCTTCCATGATATCATTGGGAATCCGCCCGTACTCCACCCATACGTTTGACTGAGCCCTGGCCGAAGGCAAGAGAGCTGATTTTTGGGAGGGTGAGCTGTGGATCCTAGAGAGACTCAGTGTAATTTACAGCCTGTAAGGATTTTATTCCCATTAGCTCGGAGAGCGAGACAATTTACATTTACTCTCACATGGCAAAGCCAAAAGCCTGAACCCCCACACCCACACTGGTCATCTCTGCACCACCCAGCAAAGCCCCTCAAAGCCCTTGATCCTGTGAGATGGCTGCTGAGATGCACAAAACCTTGGTCCTGTGCTGTTTCAGAGGCTGCTTGTCCAAAAAAGCTCTGTGTATGCTCAGGGAGGTGCTGTCAGCCTCCTGCTGATAGCAGTGCTGGGCTGGGCAGAGCAGAGGCAGCTGCCTGAAGGGTGCTCAAAATGATGCCCACTGGACATGCTCCCCCAAATCCAGCAGGCCTGGTACCATGGGTAATGCTTCCCCAGGATGCCTCGGTGCTAAACTGATGCCAAAATGATCAGGTTTTTTTTCTTTTTATTTCCAAGGGAGGACTGCAGTGAGGAGATGGTGAGAGCATCACAGTGCTGGCGTGTGTTGCCATGACATTGAAATAATTGCTGTTGCTTTCTCTGACAGAAATTAGTTCTTTCAGAATTAAGTAACCAATTTTGCCAACACTCAGCTGCAGGAGGAAAGGAATTTTCTGTAATTCAGCAAACAGATACACTTCCTATACACTTCTATACCTACACTTCCACCACAGCAGTGAAGCATTTTTGCTGTTCCCACTGTTTGCTAACACCTTGCAGCTTGCATTGGGAAATCGTGGGACTGATACAACATAACGAAATGAAATCTTGAAATCTTCCCTGAAGCACAGTAAGAGGGGAGCAGGAGAACATAAAGGTGCAAGGTGGCAAAACTATGTCTAGGCTGGCTACTTTGAAAAAACAAATCCGGTTCCCCCTGGATGGTTTCCTCCGTGGTTTAAGCCACAGCTCTTTGACTCAGCGGACACCGTGGATGTTCAGATTTGCCATTTTTTACAATGTTCTTGACCACACTCTTGTCAGAGCCACCTAAGTACCAACCTGCAGGGCCCACGTTCTGCTTGCTCACATGTTTTACCTCAGCAAGAACTGTTACATAAAAAACCCTGTCCAGGTAATCCAAGGTAAAAAGCAATTAGCTAAAACCCAGGATCAGGTAAAACTATACAATAATAAGGAGACGGAGTGAGCCCTGGCTTAGTGAGCACTGGGAAACTTGAGTGGGTTTAATAAGCACCCTGAAGCCTGGCTGTCTCCTGCAGGTCATGGTGTTCCTGTGCCCGCCATACCCAAGGTAGGATGAGATGTTTCCAGACAGTTCCTGACAGCCTGTCTAGGCAGGAGATTACCAATCTGCTGACGGAAGCGTTCTGCCCAAATCCTCCTGTTTAGAAGGGGTCCCATTCAGGATCTGGCAGGTTTTGCCCATCTCCCCTCTTGGATCCCCTCTATATTAAAAATATCCCTGTGGTAACTGAGGCTAAAAGGACTCCTCACCCAGGAGATTCAGCTTTTGCTATGTAAAAAACTGCAGCAACACCTCAGATTTCCTAATTGTTTTACATTTATTTTGGAGTTGGACCTTAAAGGGGAGAAGGGAATATATAGGGAATATATAGTTTTCCTACCCATCCTGCAGATACTGAGGTTAAAGAGATTTAACTTGCAGGAAGACCACCCAGCCAGCCTGTGGGGGAGCTGGCAGATGAACAAAGCCCTCTTGATTTATTAGCAAGCATCCATCCTAGAAGATGTTGATCCTTCCACCAGAGAAAGGGGTGGACCTTTAATAGCACAGTTAATTAGGGATTTGTTTTATTATTTATTTTAACCAGGTCATACTGCACCCCAAAGACTTTTCATTTTTTTCCTTTCCAGCACCTGGTGGAGGTTGTTGGAAAATCCTGCTGGCCTTTGGTGGCCCCAGATGCCTGAGGGCCTCTGCTCTGCCCCCAGCACTTTCTCCTGCCATTCACTGAGCACCCTTCCCGTGTGAAACAGGGAGTCATTTTGCTGAGCCATGTTTTAAAACAAGGTTTGGATGAGCATCTCGAATGTTTCCTTGAAATCCCCCCACCTCCGAGTCATCGCAATGACTTTGGAAAGCAACCAGAGCAAACAATCCCCATCCTCTCAGAGAAGTGGCAGCCCTGGCTCCCTGCTGGGTGGCATCAGCCCCTCATGCCTCCGCCCTGTTTCCGGACATAAACCCTTGTCCATTTGCCAAATCCAGAACTGGGTTATTGTTTCCATTGCTGCATCTCTGGAGTTCACTTGTCTTCCTGGAAACCTGTCCTAGACGTGTGAGGCTCCTGAATGTCTCTGGGTGATGGCAGCTCTCTGCAAAACACAGCTGGGAATTGTGCCCCATGAACTCCAGTGAGAAAATTCCAACAATACGGAATTTCCCATTAGGGCTGGAGCCCCTCTGCTCTGGAGCCAGCCTGGGACAGCTGGGGGTGTTCACCTGCACAAGAGAAGGCTCCAGGGAGAGCTCAGAGCCCCTGGCAGGGCCTCAAGGGGCTCCAGGAGAGCTGCAGAGGGACTTGGGACAAGGCCTGAAGGGACAGGACACAGGGAATGGCTTCCCAGTGCCAGAGGGCAGGGTTAGATGGGATATTGGGAAGGAATTGCTGTGTGTGAGGGTGGGGAGGCCCTGGCACAGGGTGCCCAGAGAAGCTGTGGCTGTCTTATCCCTGGAAATATTCCAGGCCAGGTTGGACGGGGCTTGGAGCAACCTGCTCCAAGTGAAACATGTCCCTGCCCATGGCAGGGGGGTGGGATAGGATGAGCTTTGAGGTCCTTTCCCACTCAAATAATTCAATGATTCCATGATTATGTGATGTACCCATGTGCTTAACCCTCCTTCCTAAGACAAAAGCTGGGTGGCTTCCCAGCACCCCAAAAACCCCCAGAATAAGGAGGGGGACTCCACAGGAACCACAGACAAGGAGAAAATGGGGACTGGTGGCCTGAGGGGGAGGACATCTCTGCTGTTCAGAGTGGCTTGAGCAGGGCATCTCTCTGCCTTACTGGAGAATGCATTGTAAAGGCACTTTTCAGCCTTTTCTACAATAGAAACACCAGTGCCTGAGAGTAGCAGACAGAGCTATAAAATGGACCTCATAATTAGACACCAAAATGTTATACACAGCTTCTTCTTTTCTAGGAATGGCTGGCAAATAAACTCAGGTCAACCACTGTGCGTTCCTAAAACCTGCAAAGCCTTTTCCAAGTGTAAAATTTGTGACTCGAGAGCAAGAGCCAGATCTTGATATTTGGTTCATACTGGATAATCCGTAAATGACAGGTTAGAATTGCCATTGAGCTGGAATTCTGACTGTTGTCAGAAATGATTTGCACTAAACAACCTATGAATTAGCTTCTGAGTCAGCTCAGCATGTGAAGAAACAGAAAGGATCTATTTGTGACTATATGCAATTGAAGAAAAAAACTTGTGCTAAAACCGCCGAGTCCAGTTCTTTGGGGTGACATTTTGTGTACCCACAGATCCACCTGATCTCCTTCCAGTCCATGGGGGGCAGGTGGGATGTGCCAACAGCGAGTGCAGGAAAGGTGAATACGCCATTCACTCTTTCCTGTTTCATACATCAGCTAATCTGTCTGGCAATCTTTATTGATTCGGCACCAGCCTTTTCTTTAATGGATTTCTGAAAAGTTTTGCTCTCAGTTGTTTGTGTTCTGAGCTGTTCTCTGGTGCTTGCAGAGCCCCAGCTCCCGTTGGTGTGAGTGGTCTCTGCTCTGTGGGCCTCAGGAAGCCCTGGCTTGGGCCAAGGTTTGCAGCTCTTGGCCATTATGCTGCATTTGATACATTAGTATGTAAGTATGAAAAAGCTGAGCATCAATATATAATTTTTTTTTTTTTTTTTCTTAAAAGAAGTCTCCACCTATCCCATGAAATGCCTCCAGTGTAAAGAGCAAGCTTACAGGAAGGCCCAGTGCATTACTCCTGTGGCTGCTGAGAAATTGGAGTCCTTTTGTCGAGCTGATTTCCAGGTAACAGGACAGTGTCTGAGGTGAGGCTGCCCGTGGCTCCTCGTGAAGTGAAATTATTTTGCTCTGCACAGTGAAAAATCACCTGACCATCCCTGACATGACAGCATTTTCTCTCCTGATTAAAAAAAGAAATGGGAAATACTTTTAAGATGAATGCCAGGGAATAAAGCACATGGCAGGGCTTGTTGTAAGGGGAAGCTGACTGGCACAGCACCTACAGTAATTTTTATTATTATTATGGCACAACTCCTCCATCTTCCAGCATGTGAGTGATTTTATTGTGCCCCCAAAGAAGACAAGGATGTCCCTATTGTCCGCTTGTGGCTGGCTGTGGTTAAGCAGTGAAGATACAGAGCCCTTAACCCACGAAAATTCACACCACCAGCCCCAGTCCCTGCACCATGTGTGTCATGTGGCTTTCAGAAGCGTCAGTATGCACCCCTACCATTGGCTCGTATCCTTTCAAAGGACAGAAAAATCAATTGTTAAAGGGATTCTCTGTGTTGAAGGTGTCCCTGCTCCTTGCAGGAGGGCTGCACTGGCTGCCCTTTAAAGGTCCCTTCCAACTCAAGCCATTCTCTGGTTCCATGATTTCAGTGTGTTCTTGTTTTTCCCCTCTCTGGCTGAGTTTGCAAAGGTCAGTAAAAAAAAAAGAACCACGTAACTCTGGTAACCCACGGCAAACTCCTCCTCCTGGTGCTCTGCAGAACCCACCCTCCCCTTCTCCTCCCTCCATCCATCTCCACCAGATGTGCACTGAGTCTGACACAGCTGCTGAGGGACCAGAGGAGGTGGTTCAGTGGTTTACCGTGTGGCTTGGCTGACCAGGGCAGGCTGAGCCTGGGCCCCCGGACACCACGCTGGAACGTGTGTCCTTCACCCCTGCCCCAGGGCACCATCTCCTGGCATGAACTTTCAATCAGAAAGTTGCTAACTCCACCTGATGGTACACGCTGGGGGTGGAGATCATGTCTGGGTGTCCTGCTGAGCCACAGACCAGAATATGAGTTATATTTAATTAGCATTTACTCATCAGTGCCTCAGGTACTCCTCTGGCCTCAAACCCTGCTGTGGGCAGCAAGAGCTGCAGAGCCCTTTGAAGGACCTGGCTGCCCCTAGATCTGTTCACAGTCCAAGGAGGGACTTGCCAGAGGTGACAGGAGGCGCAGCAGCATCGTCCCAGCATTAAGGGGACCTGGTTTTGAAACACAGGCTCCAGGTGGAGATGGACCGATTCGCCCTAGGAGGGCAGCAGGGGTGGAAGCTTGCTGAGGACACAAGGGAATCGTTCAATTCCCCTATGAAATATAAACCCCCTGTCCTGGCTAACGAGACCTTGCAGGGGAACAGCTCCTTTGATGCTGGAGCACCCTTGCAGACCTTTCAAACACAGCATCACTCAAACCCAGCAGTTTTCCCTGTTCATATATCACAGAATCACAGAGTGGTTTGGGTTGGAAGGGACCGCAAAGCTCATCCAGTCCCACGCCCTGCCACAGGCAGGGACACCTTCCACTGTCCCAGGGTGCTCCAAGCCCCGTCCAACCTGACCTTGGGCACTTCCAGGGATCCAGGGGCAGCCACAGCTGCTCTGGGCACCCTGTGCCAGGGCATCCCCACCCTCATAGGGAACAATTCCTTCCCATTATCTACTCTAAATCTGCTCTCTGGCAGTGTGAAGCCATTCCCTGTGTCCTGTCACACCAGGCCCTTGTCCCAAGTCTCTCTCCACGTTTTTGTCAGCTCTTTCAGCCCCTGGAAGGCCACAATGAGGTCACCTCAGAGCTTCCCCACTCCAGGCTGAACAACCCCAGTTCCCCCAGCCTTTCCTGATACCAGAGCTTCTCCATTCTTCTGATCAACTTGGTGCCTCCTCTGGACTCTCTCCAGCTGCTCCACATCCTCCCTGTGCTGGGACCCCCAGGCTGGAGGCAGCTGTGCAGGTGGCAGAGGGGCAGAATCCCCTCAGAACACGGGGACAGGTGGATGGGGTCAGCCCAGTCCCTTCCCCGGGAGGCTTTGGGTTCGGAGGCAACACGAGTTCAGCAGCCCTGCTCCCCACCAAGTGGTTTGAATAAGTTATGGGCTGAAAACCTGGAACATTTGTTCTGGTGCATATTAATGCCGATCCCTGGGTGCTGATGTTTATCTGACCAGGCCGTTTAAATAATTGGAAAGTACATGCATGAGTTCAAAGCCATCAGCTAAGCTGTTGCCTTCCCCTGCCCTTATCCTTGTGCGTGTCAGGCGAGGCAAGCTCCGTCAGCCTGATGTTTTGTGTTTGGGCAGCTTCAAAGGCCTCTGCGAATGCATACAAGGTGCCTGCCCGCACAAAACACCCCTGCCCTCACAAAAACGAGCAGGAAAGAATTGTATAAAGCAGGTTTCTTTTCTTTTTGTTTTCTTTTTTTTTTTTTTTTTTTAATTGCCCTTTCCTTAACAAGCACTGATGGGCCGCATGCAAATCTTGCCTTCCCTTTTTACTCCCTACAGCCATGTGGTTGTTGCAACCATACTGATAATTTAAACATCTCGTGCTTCAGGCAGGTCCCTGATGGCAAAAAAATTAATATTTTAATTAAAGTGGTTCAGACAGAGTCTCTCTCCCTCGCTCTTCAGATGCTGGTTTTACAAAGGACATTTGTTTATAAGGCTCAGCTGGATTTTTCTTAAGAAGTTCCCTAAGCATTTCAGTTGCCATCTGTGCACCTTTGTTGTTCAAGTGCATTAGCAGAACTTCCCCAGTTCCATCCAAATTGATAAATTCATCCAGTCCCCACTTGATATCACCACAGAGCAGCTGTTTGTGGAGTTGTTTTATCTCCATTAGGACACTGCGGTTAAAAGCCAAGCTTGCATCCATATGAAAACAAGGCACAAGCAGGATGCTCTGCCTCTGCGGGTCTCTCCAGGCCAGGGGTGTCTGAGGCTATTCAGAGCTGGATATTTAACATTTCCATGAAAACCAGGCTGGCTGCATGTCTCCCTGGAAACCTCGTGCTGCCTAACAGGACGATCTGCTTTCCCTGTGGGCTTTTTTCTGTGGGTTTTGCACCCATAGGTTGTTTTTTTTCTCCCCACACGAAATTGATTTGGGGGATGCAGAGATCACCATGGTGGGGTACCTGGGGCAGAAGCTGGGAATCAGACTGGTGTTTATTCAAGGAAATATGTTTCGTGAGAGCCTTTCTCTTCATCATCTCAAGTGCTTCTGAAGGGATCTACTTTGCACCTTGTTTTGTCTGCAGGCAACGAGATGTGGACAGTTAGGCTCTCTTTAAATTACATCTGACAGAGAAATGGAATCTAGATTATTTTTAAATCTCCTTATTTCCCTTCTACATCTTCCAATCCATCTTTCTCAGTGACAGCTGGGGTGAAATGCCCGTCACAGAAGTTCCTCCCCAAGGTTAATTACAGGGAGGAGAAATTATTTTCTCTAACATTTATGTGGTAGAAAAAATAAGAACTACTTTTCTCATTCGTTCCTTGATAATTTTTCATCAAACCAATAAACCAGGCATGAAGAATCAAGCTTGCTTAGTGTTAGTGTCTCAGTCCTCTCTCCAAGTGCACTACTGTTGGGATCACAGCCAGGAATCACTCTTCTAAGTGACCTGGTGCTTTGGGAGAACAGTTTCTCCTTGTAACACAGCTGGGTTTGTCTTTGTGCTCTGGCCCTACTGAAGACAACAGCATTTTCATCATCAGCCTCGAAGGATTCATTGAACCCAAAGGATTCAGGCTTCCAGCTCCCGTGTTTCGATCCACATTAGGTTTTGGCTGGGCTGTTCCTAACAGCCCCTCAATTTAAGGAACTCAGGTTCAGCCACCAACTACAGCTGTCTCTCCTTGAGAAAGTCCATCCTTCCCAAGCCATGTGTCCCATGAGGAAAGGTCAAGGAAGCAGCTGCAGGGTGCTGTCAGTGAGGCAAAGCAGTGAGCAACCCAAATTTTCTGTGGCCCCTGTGGCCCCTGGAGTGATGAAGGTGGAGCAAAGAGGATGGACCAGCCTCTCCTCTCAGGATGGCACAGTGGGATGAGATATAATATATAATATAATCCTATAGGGCCAAAAGGTGCATGGTTTGGCTGGGATTTGTCTCTCCTAATTTTATCTAAAAATTAAACCCCCAGGCTGAAGTGATTGCCCACACCTTAAATTACAGCAGGACACCCAGGACCATCCCCTCAGCTGACACGGATGCCACGGCATCCCTCTGCACATCCCTGCACCTGCTGTGGGTACAGGGAGCCCTGAGACAGCTCAGGATGTGCTGCTGGGGCAGCTGTGGCTGTGTTTCCCTGCCTCCTCCACCTCATCTGCAGCGACCAGGCAAAATCACGGCACTTTGATGAGCAAAAGGGATCAGATCAGAGTAGTTTGGTCTATGCTGTAGAACATCAGCATCTTTCCTGCCACCCCACCTGGGAGAGAGCCCTGTGCCCAGGCACCCCATCAGCACCATCATATTTGTTCTCACTTCACTGGGCAGCTTCTCTCTATGTCTGGAACCTTCTATCCTGACAGAGGCACTCAGAGTTGGAAGCACAGAAAGGTTTGTGTTGGGAGGGACCTTAAAGGTTATCTGTTCCACCCCTTGCCATGGGCAGGGACACCTTCCACTGTCCCACCTTGCTCCAAGCCCCATCCAGCCTGGCCTTGGACACTGCCAGGGATTCAGGGACAGCCACAGCTGCTCTGGGCACCCTGTGCCAGGGCATCCCCACCCTCACACACAGCAATTCCTTCCCAATATCCCATCTAACCCTGCCCTCTGGCACTGGGAAGCCATTCCCTGTGTCCTATCCCTCCAGGCCTTGTCCCAAGTGCCTCTGCAGCTCTCCTGGAGCCCCTTTAGGCCCTGCCAGGGGCTCTGAGCTCTCCCCGGAGCCTTCTCTTGTGCAGGTGAACACCCCCAGCTGTCCCAGGCTGGCTCCAGAGCAGAGGGGCTCCAGCCCTGGGAGCATCTCCGTGGCCTCCTCTGGACTGGCTCCAGCAGCTCCCTGTCTTTCCCATGCTGAGTTATTGCTCCTGTCAACTCTCCATAATTAACAGGGCCCCAGCGCTGTGGAGGCTGCGAGGGCCCATCCTCACTCAAACCCTGCAGCAGCACAGCAGCTGCACTGACAGACAAGGGAAAGGAACTTCCTCTGCTGCCTCCTCCAAGGATTTTTTTTGGGTTTTTTCCCACAACAGGCTCCCTGAGTGCATTACTGAGACTCCCCCTCCTCACACCACACACGTCACAGTGCCTGGCCCCGTGTGATGAGAGAGAGCAGGAGCCTGGTGTGAGTGGGGAGCCATCCATGGGATCCTGAGGCTGGGCTCCAGGCATTATTGTTATCAAACTACAGCTGTGGGGAGCAGACTGATGCACACCGTGCCTGCTGGAGGAGGTACCAGCTGATCCATGCAGCCCTGGGCAGCCCCAAACGCTGCCACCCAGGGCTGTCTGGGGAGAAAAGCATGGACACAGCTCCATGGGATGGGTTGGTATGATCTGAGGGAAGCAACAAAAAAAATACGATGGAGTGTGGTGCCTTCCGGGTGCAGAGATGGGCCTGCCCCCTGCCCACGCCAATGGGCAAAACACGAACTTTAAATAATATTTGTTGTCTCAGTGGTGGCTTTTCAGCAAGAATTTAGAATCACATGCAAGAACAAACTTCTTGAAGGGTGAAAGGAAAATGAAGCAGCTCAGCTCAGGTTTCCTCCTGAAAGATGTGAATGGGGGAATCCTGTCTGTCCCCTTTCTGCTGGGGCACTGAGGGCTGGACCTGGCACAGCAGCAGCCTCCTGGAATCCCATCCCTAAGGAGGAGGGAACACCCAGGATTTGCAGGTGCTTGTGATCAAAGGAAAGACAAAAGTCAGAGGGCCTGCAAAGTCTTACAGAGTTTTAGTGGCGAATTACACACTTGTCATGGAAGTTGGTGTGTTAGTCCCTGATATCCCAGTGTGAGCACACAGCAATGGGATTTGGATAACTGGGTAGAGTAAAAGGGAAGAGAGAGATGAATTGAAGAGGGGGAGAGAGAAAGGAGGAAAAAGGGAGAAAGAGAAACCCCTAGTACTGATCCCTCCAGCTGATGGGATGTCCAGGGTCCTGGGAGTGCCATCCAGGCTTCGTGGGGGCACCTTTTACGGAGAAGTTTTCCTCACCTGGAGACAAGTTTCTCATTTTTTGTGCAAATCAGTTCTCATGCACAGCCTGTTCTTTTGGACTTTTCTGGAAATGGTTTAGAGGCTTCAGACGTCTTGGCTGGTCTGGTGCCCTCCACAGTCACAGGTTCACAGGACCCATGAGGTTGGAAAAGACGTCCAAGACCATCAAGTCCAACCTGTGCCTGATCCCCACCTTGTCACCCAGCCCAGAGCACTGAGTGCCACGTCCAGGCCTTCCTTGGACACCTCCAGGGATGGGGACTCCAACACCTCCTTGGGCAGCTCCCCTCAATTCCTGATAGCCCATTCCATGAAGGAATTTTCCCCAATATCCAACCTGAGGCCGTTCCCTCTCCTCCTGTCCCTGTTCCCTGGGAGCAGAGCCCGACCCCCCCNGTGCCAGCACAGGGGACGGGCCCTGCCCTGGGGCTGTGGCCACCCCATGGCTGGGACAGCCCAGGGGCCATTGGCCTCTTGCCCACCTGGGCACCCCTGGGCTCATGTCCAGCCGCTGGCACCAGCACCCCCAGGGCCTTTCCCAGCTTTCCAGCCCCTCTGCCCCAGCCTGGAGCTGCAGGGGGTTGGGGTGACCCCAATCCTGAGCCCTGGGGAACCCCATCAGTGCCCAGGCCCAGCTGGATGTGGCCCCATTCCCCACCACACTCTGGGCCTGGCCTTCAGCCACTTCTTACCCCAGCTAAGAGTGAACCCGTCCAAGCCATGGGCTGCAGCTCTGCCAGGAGAATGATGTGGGAGACAGTGTCAAAGGTTTGCTGAAGTCCATGGACACTTCTTGACCTCATTCCTGTGCTGAGCCAGGTTTTGCTTTGCTCCAGGAGCTAGAACAAAGTTTATCCCAGAAAAGTGCTGCCCCTCCTCTGTGTGGCCCCATCTCCAGCCACATCCTGCTCTTCATGTGTGTTCCTACCAACAACCCTTGGCTGTTATTCCCAGCAACCCCTGGCTGGTTCCACAGCCATGCAGCTATCAGTGTTTGGGACATGCACATCATCCCCTCACCTTCTGGGCTCCTCCAAGCTACTGCAGGCAGCGACTGAGCAGTGGGCAGAAATTCGACTTCCACAATGAGAAATTATGGGGAGACCCAGAACCCCCTCAAAAATAATGTCCCAGCTGGCTGTGCACCATCACGGTGCTACAAACTTGAGGGCAGGGGGTGGGATTGTTCAAAAATAATGAGAGGACATTTGCTTCGTTTGCAGCAAGCATTTGTCAGGCTTAAGGGCATTGCTCAAGGGGAGTGTTGACAACAAAATATGATTATTCGGCATTTCCGTGTCATTTTACATTTTCAAGATGCCTTTCAGGCACTAAACAGACATTAAACATGAGCCAATCTTTTGTTATAGCTCCTCTGCAGCCGTGAGATGGGATTAGGGCTCAGATTGGGTGGGTATTGAAAAAAAAAGAAAAGGAGTTAATTAAAAATATTCAAGTGCTTTTAACGAATTTAAAAGGGTTCGTACCATGGTCCATGTGTTATGGACAATAATGAGCACTTGCACACTTCAGGGTTGCAAAGAACATTCTGGGCAATGCTGAGTCAGTGCAATTCAAAACTAGTCAAAGGGGAGGCAAAATCGCAGAATCCCAGAATAGTTTGGGTTGAAAGGGAACTCAAAGCTCCTCTCATTCCAAACTCCTGAGATCTTGGTTCACCATCTGCAACGTGTGGATGAAAGGACTTGCGCAGCAGACAGAGATGCTGGAAAACACCCGGATTCAGTAATGAGGATCATACACAGGCCCTCTCTAATGAGTGGTACAGGTTAATTGCACCTCTTTAGTTGAAGATTGGGGGTTTTTGTGTCCTTAGTGGGTTATTGTGTCAATGGCATTGGGTAGCTGAGTGGTCAGCAGCACCTGTGTGTGATCCCAGAGGGGACAGCTGCAGGGTGGCCACTCTACAGGGCAGCTTTCCCGTGAGATAATTCCCATTGTTCATGGGAATGATCCAGTTTCAGTGTCACTCTGGACCACATGCCAGCCCCGCCGCGTCCCGAGCATCTCCGACAGGAGGGGGAGGTTGTGCCTCCCAGCAGCCCTGGGAAGGTTCTCAGCTGCTTTGGGAAGCTGTTGTTTCTTCAGTGACTAATGGCTCAAGGAACCTGACTTTTGGGTTCAGTGTTTTCAAACCAGGAGTCAAAGGCCTGAGTAACTTCCCCAAGCCCGAGAGTGACCCTGTGCTGACACAGAGCTGGACCACAGGAGGGCTTTTGAGGCTGGAGCCGGCATCACCAAGGGTGAAGTGACTTGTCTGACATGACATGGGCACTGGTGGTGATGCTGGGAGCTGACTCAGGAGATCTGGGTATGGAGTCCAGTCCCTGAACCACAGCCCTCTCCTGCCTCTGACTCTTTCCACAGCGTGGCTGCAATGGAAGATCCAGGCAGATGCTCTGGGAAGCGGAACAGCACCAGGTTGGCTGCTCCTGGTGACCTTGACCACAGAAATGATGGTCACCACTGACCCCAAGGACAGCATGGGGTGGTGCTTCTCAGCTCCACGGGGCTACTCCGTGTCCTCAGACCCACAGCAGATCTTGCCAGGGGTTAAGGCATCCCTTGCAAGGGAGTTAGGTTGACCCTCATGGTCCCCCAGCCCCTCACTCTGTGGCCCTGCCTGGCTGAGAGGTGCTGGTCCCCCAGTGAAGAGGACGGAGGGAGAGCTGCACACTCGATAATCCTCAGCCAGGAGACTGCCAAGAGGAAATGCACTTCCCGTAAAGCAGGCACTGTTACCGACTTGTTTGCTGGAATTGCTTGAGTGGTAATTACGTTCCCTTAATATTGACATATTTAAATAGTTTCCAAGCATAATAGGAGTCCTGCCCTGCTCCTTCCACCTCCTTTTCCAAATTTCTGTGGCGAGCTTTCACTTTGAACAAGAGATTATCTGGAGGGGCGTGACTTGCCCACATCTTGTTTACTGAACAGCTGTCCAGATGTTCCGCTCTCCCTCGCGGTGCCTTCGGTGCTCTCAGTGTCTGGTGTGCTGCCCCATGAAGGAGCCACAGGGGTCTGTCACGCAGAAAAGGAGGTCTCTACCTCCACTGTGCTGCTTCACGTGTGAGTGTGCTGGCCGTGACCCCCAGCTCACGCCAGGGTGCTGACGGGGTAACGCGCAGCGGCCTCAGCGCCAGTCGCACATTTGTGTTTCATTCATTATGTTCCGAGACATTCTGTCCCAAGCACAGCGGCCAAGAAAGGCCATTCCCTTCTTACGTTGCTCCATGCGTGGGCCACTCTCGTGAATGCTGCAGAAGAAGGATTCGTTTTCCCAGGAACAACAAGTCATGCTAGAAGCGTGGTGGAAACCGGGGCTACTCAATGCCTTGAGTGGCCCCCTGGGTTCCTCTCAGTGCCCGACAGCCCGTGCACAAATTTATCTTGGGCAGACCCCCAAATTTGGTACCTTTCCCCCAAAATAAATTCCCTTTTCTCCCCCATTGCATTGCTGCAGTTGTTGGTCCCCATCTCCCTCTGAGCACCCATCCAGAGTGAAGTCCAGGCATGGCTTACACAGACTCCTGCTCCTCCCAGTTCTGGGCAGCCTCTGGGTGGTCTGGTCTTTGCAAACCTCTCCCTGGGTTTTCCTCTCCACCCTGAGGAAGATTTTTCAAAGAACCACAGAATCTCAGAACGGTTTGGGTTGGAAGACACATTAAAGCTCCTCCAGTGCCATCCTCCTTCCATGGGCAGGGACACCTTCCACTATCCCAGGCTGCTCCAAGCCCTGTCCAGCCTGGCCTCGGACACTTCCAGGGATCCAGAGGCAGCCACAGCTTCTCTGGGAAACAATCTTTTCTGTCACAAGTGCTGGCTGACCCCAGAGGCAACCCCTGACCGATTCTGCTCCACGCCCAGGGTCAGTGTGGGCTGGACACCCTGTGGGGCCACTCTCTGGGGACAGTGGTAGTGGCAAGGGACCCCCAACCCTTTCCACCAGGCAGGACCCAGTCACCTTGCAGAGCACATCCTCTCCTCCAAGAGGCAGCAGTTGTGCCACCATCAGTCCTCACTCTTATCTGAGGGTCTGTTCTGCTGAAGCTGAGCACCAAGTTGGCCAGTTTGCAACATTGCCTTGGGACTAAAGGAAGGAAGGCATCCTCACCCTCGCTTGGTGAAAGCCAAAACAGGAAAAACTCTCATGCAGGCCTTGAACCACCATAGAAATTGCTCAAAATCACTCAAAAGGGAGAAATTTACCTGGGAATTTCTGTAAAGGACAGAGGAAAGACTGCCCGTCCTCCCAGGGCCCTGGTTGGGTTGCAGTTGCTTGCACAAAAGGGAGTGTGTGCATATTTTAAGTATGTCAGAGGGATGGGAAAGCAAAGAACAAGCCAGCAGAGTGCCAGGGAGGTTCCAGAAAGGGATCTGGGGAAATGCAGCGGGAGGCGAGGGCACGGGGAGGTACCCTGGGTGTGCAGGGGTGGCTCCAGGCAGGCTCAGGCTTGGGCTCCAGGCTGTGGCAGCTGACGTGGTCCTGCGGCGTTCGGGGAAATGGGACTTTACGTACTTTCCCCATTAATACACAGAATTGCATCAAAGAAATACCTGGCTGTCATCATCAGCGTATCCTCCCAGAGAAAAGGATCTTGGCAAGGCCTTGAGCAGGCCCAGCGTCTCAGGCCAAGAGCCAACAGAGTGTTTAGTACAAGTTTCTTCATCTCCCTGTCTTTCATCATCTCCCACACACACTGCACCAAGTTGCCATCCCAAGGGTTACTGTCGAGGTAGGAGAAAGCTACTAAGCAAAGATACTCTTAAAACTTGGAGGGGCAGTGCTGCAAAGGCATCAGAATAAACCCCAACTGCTCTCCTCCTGTCCTGAGCACCCCTCTTCACCTGGCCTTAAACTGGGAGTGCAGAGTGACAAATCCTCTTCTGAGTCTCTGAAATCCAGAGGATTCAATGAACAACTTCTGGTCCCCCGGGTCCATTGCAGTGCTGGGGGCACTGACAGGGAAGAAGGTGTAGAAGGCCATTATTCCCAACTTCATGAACACCATATCTGGGCTTCAGACTGAAGGAAAAAGCTCTGGATCCACCAGCCAAGTCTCTGCAGTCTGTGATTTGGAACATTTCAGGGATGCTCTCCATCCTACTGTACCTTTTCTGAGGGAGGAGGTAGGATAAGGGTCTGCCATGGCATGGGCAGCTGCTGCCCTTGCTGCTGGCTGCTGCTGTGGCACACCAGAGAGATGAAAGATGGGCTTCCCAGGAGCAGCTCCTGAATTGTTTATACCTGAAGAGGACAGTCAGCCCTTGAAGCTTGTCAGAGCCAGATGTGATACTGAAGCACACAGGTACAAACAAAGCTTTTGATGTCTGTTGACTGCAGAGCAGCCCAAGGCCATAGGGCAAGACAGGGGATTTCAGGCCTGCGTTGGAGGAAAGTTTTGGAACTTGATGCCCAAGGCTGTGGTTGAGCTGCCCTGGTGTGAAGGTTGGGGAAGGAAGGGATTTCATCAGGAGCAGAGGGTTATACAACAGCAGGGCAGATGGAAATGTCACAACAGCGAGGCTGGCAGCTGCACAAACACAATTAATCTGCCCTCACTTAGTGCTCGTAGCCACAACATAAACACGTGTGCGACACAAGGTAACGGAGGTGAATCCAGCACCAGCAGCCTCTTGACTTGGGATGTGCTGTCCTGGTCCTCCCTGCACCCCCTGATGACTGAAAGAGCCTGGTGTCACCTCAAAGTCCTGCCCCAAACACAGCTGAGGTGTCACCTGTGGCCACTACTTGTCCATTGCCTCTTTGTAGTGTTCTCCAGGGCACCCACCCAAACCCAGCCAGTGCTGTGCTCCCACTCGTAGCCCTTCATCAGACAGGGTGGTACATCAGAAACGGGGTCATTTTATAGATAACAGATCATAAAATCAGTCATAAATAACAATGATGTGCCATTTTTGACGTGTGTATATGTAAATTCTCTGTCTCTTGTGTATATACTGCAGATACACACATACACACTACACACACACATATACATCCAAGCTGCCTGTCTAGGCTCAGTCCTTTCCTAATCAGTGTAATTTCCTCCCAGTTAATCACTCCCTGAGTCAGGACCGTGGCTTCTGGCTCATTCTTTAGCACTTCTCCTCTGGGTACTCACTGGACTTTCACTTGGCTGCATAGACAGTGACAACAAGCAGGAAGGTATTGACTGAAAATGTTAGTTTCTTCCCCAAGCAGTCAAGAAGGGCCTCTGCCATCTGTCTGGTACACACCAGTGAGGAGGCTGGTGCCCTCAAACGTGGCATCGACCCGTCCATACCCACGCTCCAGACTCTTACTCCTTCCCTGCTGTGGGGAGACGTGGGTCAGGGTCTGTCCTCTCATTCCCTGTCCTGGAGAGCACCACCTCCATCCTCCCAAGGCCACCCTTGATCCTGGTGGCCACAGTGACCTGGATGTGGGACCCTTGGTCACTTGCTGGTGTGGCTCTGGTGTGGGTGCACGTCCCTAACTGAACAGGGAAACACAGCGTGGTGAGGAGGGAAAGAAGCGCTGCTGGAAAACATCTTCTGGGTCTGTGTTAGGGATGGACGTGTGGGAAATCCAGGTCCTGACCAGGCCAGAGGGGCATTTTGCAGTCCAAAACTGGCCAGACTCAAACAGGGGGAACATTTATAAAATTCAGTGGGAAGGAAAGGAAGGGAAGGGAA
>VZRV01002867.1:1265-12528 GCA_013398115.1 Falcunculus frontatus
ATATATATATTAGTAAAGAACTGTTATTCCTATTCCTTATATATATACATATATATGTTAGTAAAGAACTGTTATTCCTATTTCTCATATATATATATATTAGTAAAGAACTGTTATTCCTATTCCTCATATATATATATTAGTAAAGAACTGTTATTCCTATTTTTCATATATATGTATATATATATTAGTAAAGAACTGTTATTCCTATTCCTCAGATCTTCACCTGAAAGCCCCTTAATTTCAAAATTACAATAATTTGGAGGGAAGGGGGTTACGTTTTCCATTCCAAGGCAGGCTCCTGCCTTCCTTAGCAGACACCTGTCCTTCAAAGCGAGACAGAGTTTCTGGGAAGGAGTTTGGGATTGAAGTCACTCAGTGCACAACAAACCACTCCAGGCTCTCCTGTCCCATCCTGCTGCCCTCAGCCGGGCACAGAGAGAAGCCAAAAGCTCCTTGAACACCAAAGCACCTCAGAAAAACAACTCCTCCCTTGGGACCCCAGATGTGGAGCCTCACTGGGCTCAGGAAACCATGAAAAGAGCACGAAACCAGGATAAAATGAACCAATGAGCTCCTTCTGATCCCCGATTTGAGGTTGCACTTAAAGCTCCTCACTCTGTGAGTGCCAGCGGGGGCATTCTGGCACTCCAGGGGCATTCTGGCACTCCAGGGGCATTCTGGCACTCCAGGGGCATCCTGGCACTCACAGCCACCACCGAGAGTTCAGCGCAGGTCACCCAGCTCTCAGCAAGGAGGATTCCCCTGGGGAATCCACGGGTGCCGCTTCCAGGGGCTGTTCCGAAGGAGGCAGCACCAAACTGGGAGTGCTGGGAGCAAGGATGACGCTCTGGGCACGCCGGGGTGGACAAAAGGTGTGGGGTCAAGCAGGACAGACCACCCTGCCCCCTCTGCAGTGACCACACCACTCTGTCCCTTCTCCCAGCTTCGCAGCCACGCTCCAAAATCCCCCAAAACCCCCGGTGCTCTCCCTGCAGACCTTCCCCAGAGCAAGGGGGAGCAGCACAGGAGGAAAACTCCCCAAGGAGTGCCAGGGCTGAGCCCTGCCCTGTGCCCGGGGCTGCACGGCCACAATCCCAGCCGAGGTGCTGCCAGGGATGATCTCAGGGCTGAGGATGGGGAGGGAGGGCTGGATTTTCACGGGGTGCTGAGCAGGGCTGGGACCTGGCTGCAGTTTGCTCGGCTGATGGATGAGAGGTGGCAGGCAAGTGACCTGGCAAAGGCTGTGGGTTTGTGCCACGGGCACCGGGCAAGCAGGGAGCTGAGAGCTGAGGGGTCCCGGGTGCCCAGTCTGCACCTGAGGGGTGGGTTCAGCCTGTGCCAGGGGTCTGAAACCGTGCCAGGGGTTTTTGGGCATGAAGGCAAACCCCTCCTCTGCTCCCTGTCCCTTTGCCTCCATCTGTTTTTACAGCAGCAACCAGGAAACGTCCCCTGAATTAACCACAGGTATGAAAATAACGTGGATTAACTCAACTGCACCAAATCTTTTCAACTTCCTTGTTTCCCAAGCAAATTATATTCAAGGAAACTAAAGGCTATTTGAGATCTGACTGAGTGGAGCCCGACTAATCCACTGGAAACCATATTTTGAGTGAATTTGTGCTGGTTCCCACAGGTAAAACAAACCCAAAGCTGGGTAAAAGGTGTAGCCTTTTGAGAGCTGCAAACCAGCAGCACTGACTGCACCAGCAGATCAGAGTCAGCCTCTTTGTCCTATCAGATATAAAATCAGAGGTGAATTGACAACCTGGCCACTCCAGTGGGTCCAAAAGGGATGGAAAAGCAGCTAAAAATTCACAGAAGTCTTGCAGAGGTGAGGGGAGAGGGGTTTGGGCTGCCCTGGGGAAGGGGATGTGGCAGCCCAGCCCCAGCCCAGCCCGTGCTGGCACCGGGAGATTCCCAATCCCGAAGGGCTGGAATTGCCCTCGGGGCTTGGAGGACCTTGCTGGGTGCTCAGTGTGAAGCTGTGGGCGTGCAGCCCGTGAGGGAATTCATTTCCCGGGGATCCGGGGAGCCCTGACGCTCCACCAGGAGTGAGGCTGCCGGGATATCAAAGAGAACCAAAGGGAGGCCGCAGACACCGGCAGCCCTTTTTTATAAATATATTTAAACACTGCCTGTGCCAAAACAAGCTTTGATCTCCCAAGGAAAGGGGCCAGAACCCTCCGCTGCCTGCCTGACTTAGAACTTTTAATTACTTTGCTGAGTGTGAGCTCTCCTCATCAGGCTCTGTGCCGCTCAGAGCTGGGGTTTTTCATCCTCCTTCCTCCCCCTCACCATCGTTTCTTTGGGGCCTGGTGCTCCCAAGGTCAGAGCTGGCTCTGTTTTATCCCTTTCCAGCCCAGACACTGAGTTTTATCTGGCCTGGGAGGGCAGAGCAGGCTGCAGGTGCTTTGGAGCTGCTGCTGGATGCCCCTGTCTCTTATCAAAGCACCAGGGGGACACCAAGCCCTGATCCCTCTAAAAAAATGGACTCAGACTCCACCAAGGTGACATTGCCAGGGACAGGATGTGGAAAGCTGTTTGATTTTCCAGCCTGGGAAAAAAAAAATAAAGGCTGTTTTTCCTCCTTTTATCAGCATCTGTGGGGGTGAGGTCATGAGAACGACGGGAGCCATGAGAGTGACGGGATGGGGAGGACAGAGCTGGGGATTTCTCACCACAAACACGACAGATGGGGCAGGTTTGTCCCCTGCTTGTCCCCTTACAGGAGCCAGAGCAGCTCCTGAGCACCCTGGGATAGTGGAAGTGTCCCCAGGGTGGAACGGGAGGAGCTTTGGGGTCCCTTCAAGCCCAAACAATTCCCTGAGTCCGTGATTCTTGAGGAGGCCTGGCTTTCTCCTGCTCCCCAAGGATGAGCACAGGCACCCACAGCCACCCAAGTGTGGGATTTGCAGCCTGGGAATGCTGCTAACCCGGGATTTCTGAGCTCCAGGCAATTCCCTGGGGANTCTGGGATTTCTGAGGCTGGAGGGAAAACACGAGCTCCAGGCAATTCCCTGGGGAGCGACAGGAGGTGAGGAAAGGAGAACCAAGGCGTGGATCCCTGCTGTGGTTAGCACTCGTCTCTGCAGCAAGGATCACAGCGCCTGAGCTGTCACCAGGAGAGACACGATGGGCTCTGGAGCCATGGGGACAGAGAGAGCCCAGGGACAGCCCCAGAGATCCCGACAAGGGAGGTGAAACCTGCAGCAGAGCTGTTTTATGGGGAGCAGGAGCAGCTCAGGAGCGGCTGAGGGCTCAGCTCTGCTCCCCGCAGCCGGAGCAAAGCCACTTCTCCCCTCTGCACTTTAATTCTCCATCTGGAAAAAGGTGACCAAGCCCTCAGAGAGATCCAAACTCAGCTCCAAACCTGACCACAAACCCTGCAAGAGACCAGCTGTTGCACACCCCAAATCACAGACCCACCCTCGGTCCTGGCCACAGGCTCAGACTTTGCTCCTGTTCTCTCCTGGCTACGTCAGGATCAAGCCCAAAAGCCCAGGAGGGGCTGGCAGACGCTGCTCGCCCTTTTTGCCACCCAAGGGCAAAGGAAGACCCGTGACCGATGTCTCATTAAAGCAGAATAACAGAGAAATCACCTCTGGGGTTTGCAGGGAGGAGATAACGGGAGGAGATCCCACACCCCGGAGCAGAGCAAGGCAACAGCAGGAGCAGCTGGGAGCGCCCAGGACTTCCTCAGCCTTGCCCCATTTCATCCCCACAGCTCCTGCACGGCTAATTAAGGGCTCAGGTCTAATTACAGCCCTCTCTGCCTGCCGGGGTGTGTGTGGGAGCGAAGCGGGAGCCGCCGGGGATGCTGCTCGGGTGTCTGAGGAGATAAAGAGGAGCCTCGGGAGGGAGGAAAGGCGGCTTTGAACGAGGTTTAAACAGCACCCTCGGGCTGGCACGGCCGGGCTGTCCCCGCCGGGCAGCGCCGGTGCCAGGCGGTGACATCAGGGCTCAGCCCCCGCCCGCAGCCAAAGCTTCAGCGCTTGCGGCCGCGGGCAAAGCGAGCTCGAACGGGAGCTGAGGGCACGGGAAGGGGCTGAGCTGGGGCACAGCTGGCAGCAGGGCACCGCGGCATGGCCGGGATTCACCCCGGGACGAGCCCGGCTCTGCCCCGCTCCCCGAGCTCTGCCCGGCTCTGCCCGAGCGGGGCTGCTCCCAGTGCCTCCAGCATCCCGGCTCTGCCCGAGCGGGGCTGCTCCCAGTGCCTCCAGCACCCCGGCTCTGCCGGAGCGGGGCTGCTCCCAGTGCCTCCAGCACCCCGGCTCTGCCCGAGCGGGGCTGCTCCCAGTGCCTCCAGCATCCCGGCTCTGCCCGGAGCCTGCCCCAGCCTGCTCTGGGGGCTGCTCTTTGCACAGGGGATGTGCCCGCCCCGCGCAGCTCAGGCAGGGGTTTAACCCTAAATCTCCCTGGGATGTTGAAAAATAACTCGCAGTGGGGAGAAAAGGTCAGCGAGCCCCGGGTGCTGCCCAGGACAGAGAAGGGCCCCTTTGGCTCGGGGGAACACCAACCTGGAGCCCCCAGAGGGGTCACCCCTCTCTTTTAGGGAGGCAGGAGGAAATCCCACACTTTCCCACTCTCCACCTTAACCACAGCCATGTCACTGCTCCCCGTTCTGTGCAAATTCCTTCCCCTCCCATCAGGCTTTCCCCACGCCAGGATAAATCTCTCTTCAGGTTTAATGACGAGCTGTTATTCATCCCCACGGGCACAGACTTTGGGGAAAGCAACTCAGAACAACAGGCAGGAACTTTCCACACACCCCAGAGAATGGCTGGGGGGCTGGAGACGCTCTCACCGACCCCAGATGGTCCTGAGCATCCCCAGCCCCACGGCAGGGACCCAGGGGCTCCTCACCTTCGTTTCTCTGGTTGTTGAGCTGGTTGAACTGCTCCGTGAACTCCGTCAGCGACTCCTCGATGGTCTCCGTGCGCGGCACCGAGAGTGAGAACCTCCTCTTGAAGTTTTTCATCTTGTTCATCTTCCCTCGTGCTGCCAGGGACGGCTGAGCCCTGCAGGGAAGGGAGACAGCAGCCTCAGAGGGCTGGGCAACACTGGGATGGGCCCTCAGCCCCCCAGCTGCTGCTTTTTGGGGTTGGTCATACCCTGACCTGAATTTCCACCCCACAGCTGCTGCTCTTTGGGGCTGGCAATGTCCCAGTGTGAATTTCCCCCCACCCCAGGGGTCCTTGGAGACATTCCTTCTCCGGGTCAGAGCAGAAGAGGAGCCACGTCTTTGCCAGGGAAATTGGGTTCCTCGTGGTTTTAAGAGCTGGCTCTGGTCAAGAGGTGCAGGAAGGGCGATTTTTTTGTGAGCCCAGGGCAGGGCTGTGCACAATCAAACACAAGAACCAACACAGGCTGTGCCTTACGGCATCCTTGGAAACTCCAGGAATGCCTGGAAAGGGGGAGAAGCAGCGTAAAAACAGAAGGAAAGCAGGAAAAAAGACTAAACAGTGATGGAAAATCCTCAATCCCGCACTTCTCACTGGACAGGAGGCACCTCTACCCCAGTTTGGTTTCTGCTTTGCCCTTGCAACAAAGACTTCCTGAGCCAGCAGCGAAGTGCTGTGTGGAGGCAGCACGGGCAGAGGGGGGATCCCCCAAATCCCAGCCCTGGGAGATGCTCCGAGCTCCCAGCTCGCCCCCAAGCTCCCGGTGACTCCTCCTTCGGGGCATCAGAATCGCCTTAGCCGCAGATCTGATTAAAGCAATAAAACCCTTAAAGGAGGAAAACCCCCCAGGGGCACGGGGCGGGGCTGAGCGGCCACGGGGGGAGCGGGGAGCTCGCCCTGGGCACGGCTTTGCTTTTCCTGCTTTGGATTTCCTGCTTTGGCTCTTCCCAGGCTCAGCGTGGATGGGATCAGGCTGGAAGAGCTGCTCTGCTGCAATTCCTCCTGCCCAGCACGGACCCAGCGCTTCCTGGGCTTACACACACGGAATTCCCGAATCCCAGACTGGTTTGGGTTGGAGGGACCTTAGGAATCATCTCATCCCACCCCCTGCCACAGGCAGAGACACCTTCCCCTATCCCAGGTTGCTCCAGGCCCCGTCCAACCTGGCCTTGGACGCTTCCAGGGATGGGACATCAGCGTCCCACCCCCAACCAGCCACAGCTCTGCCCCTCCCAGGCTCAGGCCTGAGGAGGTTTGGGTCCGTCCCTCTCCTCTTCCCAATCCCAGGAGAGTAGGGATGCTCCTCCTGCATCCCTTATCCTCTGGACACTCCAACCTGCCCGCCAGGGGATTTTCCATGAACAGCCCTGGACTTTAACGCTGCTCCCACCCCCAACCTGATATGAAGAGGGAAACCCCCCCTTGGTACCAAACAGGCCCCAAAAACTGCTCAGGGTTGTTCCTTCCCACAGGGAGCGGCTCTTCCCCGCACATCCCGCACCCTCTCCCGCACCCCTGGAGCAGCCCGGGCCCTTCTCCTGGGTGTCCCTGCTCCAGCTCTTCCCTGGCTGTCCCCAGAGCCCCCCAGCCCCCTCCCAGGCTTATCAGCACACCCGAAGGGTGATCGCAGCATTCCAGACTGATGCGATCAGACACCGCATCCGGGAGCCGGCGCATCCCGTCGCCAGGACAACGGGAACACTCGGCCCGGAGTGCCTGCATCTGAAAGCTTAAAAGATTATCCGTCAGCAATATAAACACTCGGTTTGGGCGCCTGCCAGGCTCTGCGGTGAGGCACGGCACCCTGCAGTGGGTGAATCCCCTGCAAATCCCCGGGATTCACCTGGATCCAGGGAACTCCCACGCAGCCGCCGCCCCCGCTCAGCTCCCACCTTCAACGCCGCAAATTCCTGAGGCTGGAGGCTCGGCCCTGCCTGGAATCGGGGCTGCGGGGGTTTGCCGGGGGTGGGAAGGGAGGCGGGAGGGTTTTAGGCACCTCCACTCCGGCCTGCAGACATGGGAATGTTTTCCCAGAACTACAGGAACTGCTTGGACACAATAAAGAGGCGGCACCAGGGATGCTCTGGGTTCCAAAGGAGGTTTAGCGACGCTGGCGGGATGAAAGAAGTGGATCCAGCTCCTGCTCCTGCACTGGGGACAAAGTCCCAGCCTGGCAGGGACTGGAATGGGATAATCAGGACAGCAAACAGGACATTGGGATCACGGGAAGGTGCTCAGCTGAATGATTCCTGCTCTGACAATCCCCTACCAAGCTGATCCATAACCTCCTTTGATCCTTGGATCAGGATCAAACCCGGATCAGGAAGGATGCAGGGAACAGCAAAGACGCTCAGGTGAATGAGGAAAATGAGGGGAAGTGGTGTCTCCATCTCCCTCCCCCTCCCCAAAAAAGCTGTGGATGGTTTAGCAGGGAATCAGCTCCTCACTGACAAAAAGCTGCTCCACAAATCCAAATCCTTCCCCCTCTTCCTTCCTACAGGAATGCCAACAGCTCCAGGCTGCTAAATATAAACCTCCTCGGAGAGGAACTGGGAATGGGGTAAAAATAGCCCCGGGATCGCTGCAGCCTCTCCTGCCACACCCGAGCTGCCCCCTGCTCATGGTCCTCACATCCCCGGGCTCATTCTTCCAGCTGGACCTGGACCTGCTCGGGATCTGCTGGTGGGAGTTCACATTAAAGCGTTGGTCAGCTGAGATTTATGGGATTGTCTTTGTCCTCAGCCCTCAGGAATTCTGACAGGAATTCTTCCCTGAGAGGAATTCTCCTTCCCCGAGAGGAATTCTTCCCTGAGAGGAATTCTCCCTGTCCCGTATGGATACAGGTGTCCCAAAGCCGGGATTCGCTGCCTTCCTGGAAGCAAAGCATCCCCAATCCCCATCCCAGGGGAAATGTAGGGTCAGGCCGGGTAACATGGGGTGCCCCACAGCACCCCGGGGTCCGAGGGGCTTCACCCACCCTCCAGCCACATTCCTTGTGGGAGAAAGAAATCCCCTTTTACAGCTGCGCTCCCTCGGCACGGATTTCAAAGGGAGAATTCCTGGCGACCGCCTCTTGTTTTGTTTTCGGGTTGGTTTTTTTTTTTTTTCCCAGTGTCCTAAAGGAAGCGGTGGCATTTATTGACTTTCCGAGAGAAAGCAACACTTGTTAAGCAAAGTGATGACACCGCTTTTGGTTTTACAGCCGGGCAGGAGCGGCAGCAATCCCTGGATGCTGCCGGGATGGAGAGGGAGTTGGATTATTAACAGCAGGCAGGAACACGACGTTGCACGGCGGGACACGAAGGGAAGGAGAGGTTTCACACGGCCGTGAGGAATTCAGGCATCGACGGGCGAAAATGAAATCACCCGGCCTGGAACCTGGCCAAAGCCCAGGATTAAAGCCAGCGGGGCGAGTGATCTGCATTGACTGGAGCAGGGGTGGAGGGTAAAACACCCGGCTGAAACACTTCAAAGAGCCCCAAAGCTGAATTCCATCAGGAAAGCTCCTCCCGGGATCCGGACAAGGAGTTAACGATCCTAAAAATGCTGCCTTCGAGGCTGTGTCCAGAAATCAGCCTCACCATTCCTCGGTGAATTGTTCCCAGCGTTTGGGCTGGGAATGGATCTCTCCTGCGTTTTTCCCTGCTCTGGAATTCCTGAGCCAGGTATTTTAGGCATCACCAGAGTACGGAACTGTCCCCTCCCTCCTTCAGCAGGGTTTGGAAGCGAAGCTTTCCAGCACTAACGACTGCCGCTCAAAAATGATAAACTCTCTGTTTTTTCCTTTTTAAAAACCATTTTACCAGACCCCTGCCCCCATTTCCCAGCCGAAAGAGAGGAAGGCTTGGAGAGAAAAGTTCGCTTCTGTTAAGCCTTTTTTTTTTTAAATTTTTAATCCCCGGAGAGACTCCCAGTTGTGTTTACAAGGCAAACTGAACAGCCCTATTCAGCACTTGGAGCTCCTGCCTATTAGGGTGGCATCGATTCACTCCTGCAAGGCCTAGAGAAATGTGGAATTCTGCTCCTCGTGGAGCCTTTATTTGCTCAGCAAACACGGCAATCCTGCGACGCCGCGTGTGGCTGCAGGGCTGAACAAACAAGCAGCCCGGGCAATACGTGCTCCTCCTCACATGGCAAGGCATGGACACAGAGCCAGGGGCAGCAGAAGCTCCCCAGCACAGCCCCAGGGCCAGGCAGGTCCCTCTGGGCTGGCTGAGGTTCTCCCGAGCTCCAGCGCGGAGGAGGAGCAGGGAAAAGCTGCCTGAGATGGGAGAGATTCCGTGTGCTGCACATTCCTAGGGCAAACAGGAGCTCAGCACCCCCCAAATTCCTCCCCCGCTCCGGATTTCCTTTGCAGGGCCATGCTGAGGTCCTCAGAAATGTGTGAAAGGGGATGGGGAGTGATTCCAGTGATTCTGGGCTGCTCCAGGGACTCGGAGGGAAGTGACTCAAAATCACATTGAGGGTGAGGCTGAATTTTCAGTGGCAGCTGGGAATTCTCCCAGGGACCAGCCCTGACCACCAAATGAGCATCTCCCTGCTGGGATAAATCCTCCCTGGGGTTACAAACTCCCTGCCCAGGAGGATGCTGTGGAGCACAGCCCCAGTGCATCAATCCCTCAGTGAGGAGCTGCAGAGCTGGGGCCGGATCCTGCTCAGGAAGAATTCCCAGACAAGGAATTGCCCTCCCCAAAAGCTGAGGGATGAGGGGACAGAGCAAGGCCACCTCTCCCCTCTCCACATTCACCTCCTGCCCTCCTGTGCAGATCTGCCATTCCCCCCTTCCCTGCCAGGAGCCAAGATCCCACAGGGAAGGGAGAGCCGTCAATCCCGATTAATCTCCAGCATCCCTGGAGCAAAAGGCAGGACCATCATCCTGGGGATGACTGGGAAGGGAGCCTGGGACCCCCAGGGAGCCAGGCCATCCTCAGGCTGCAGTTTCTGCCCTTCTGTGCTGCTGCCTTCCACGGTCACAGCAAATGCAGGGATGTGATTGTGGCAGCCAGGACACCCCTGTCCTCCCTTTGGAGCAGCCAGGACACTCCTGTCCTCCCTTTGGAGCAGCCAGGACACCCCTGTCCTCCCCATGGAGCAGCCAGGACACTCCTGTCCTCCCCTTGGAGCAGCCAGGACACTCCTGTCCTCCCTTTGGAGCAGCCAGGACACCTCTGTCCTCCCTTTGGAGCAGCCAGGACACTCCTGTCCTCCCTTTGGAGCAGCCAGGACACTCCTGTCCTCCCTTTGGAGCAGCCAGGACACTCCTGTCCTCCCTTTGGAGCAGCCAGGACACTCCTGTCCTCCCTTTGGAGCAGCCAGGACACTCCTGTCCTCCCTTTGGAGCAGCCAGGACACTCCTGTCCTCCCTTTGGAGCAGCCAGGACACTCCTGTCCTCCCTTTGGAGCAGCCAGGACACTCCTGTCCTCCCTTTGGAGCAGCCAGGACACTCCTGTCCTCCCTTTGGAGCAGCCAGGACACTCCTGTCCTCCCTTTGGAGCAGCCAGGACACTCCTGTCCTCCCTTTGGAGCAGCCAGGACACTCCTGTCCTCCCTTTGGAGCAGCCAGGACACTCCTGTCCTCCCTTTGGAGCAGCCAGGACACTCCTGTCCTCCCTTTGGAGCAGCCAGGACACTCCTGTCCTCCCTTTGGAGCAGCCAGGACACTCCTGTCCTCCCTTTGGAGCAGCCAGGACACTCCTGTCCTCCCTTTGGAGCAGCCAGGACACTCCTGTCCTCCCTTTGGAGCAGCCAGGACACTCCTGTCCTCCCCTTGGAGCAGCCAGGACACTCCTGTCCTCCCCTTGGAGCAGCCAGGACACCTCTGTCCTCCCTTTGGAGTTGGGAGGACAAAGGATCTCCCAGGAAATGCCCGAGGCTGGCTCCCACTCTTGGAATGCCACAGGAATAAATCAGGAATGATGGCAATGCATCCTCCCTCCCTCCCAGCTGGTTTGAATTCCCTTGGGATGTGAGACCCTGGGCTGGAGGTGTCCAGCACCGGGCACAGCAGTGTTCCCACCCCTCCTCTGCAGAATTCCAGTTGGGAATTTGTTGTTAAGAGACAATGACACAGGCAAAGCCACCTTCCGAGAGCCAGGAAAACACGGTGATAGCCTGGGAGAGGTGGATCCATGGAAAACTTCCTGCCAGTTCATTTACAGACTCATGGAATCACAGAATGGATTGGGTTGGGATGGGAACTTAGGGCTCATCCCATTTCCACAGGCAGGGACAACTTCCACCATCCCAGGCTGCTCCAAACTGGCCTTGGACCCTTCCAGGGATGGGATTCCAACCTGTGCTCTGTGCAGGGATGTGAGGGGACGGGAAGCCCTTGGCTGGATGCACATTCCCACTCTCG
>VZRV01002868.1:0-21999 GCA_013398115.1 Falcunculus frontatus
TGTGCTGGGGTGGAAGGAGGTGACAACAAGCAGAGAGAGTCAGGGGCAGAGGAGAATTCCAGAAGCTGGGATTTAATTCTGGAAGTCCCTCTGAGGGCAGGATTCGTGTCCTGTGGTTGTGGGGACGCTGTCACCCCCCTGACACAACCTGGGCGCATTTTGGGGTGGTTTTAGGGCTGATGCCCAACCCCTTCCTTGCTGCTGCCGCATCCCTGGAGCCCTCAGTGCCCTTTTTCCAAGGGGAACATTTATCCTGGGGATATTTTATGCTCCTCATCCATTCCCTGTGCTGATCCAGGTGTTTTCCCTCCCGCAGCAGAAGCCGCTGCGCCGGGGTTATGATGTATATTAAAAAAAAAAAGAAGTCAATAGGAAAGGGCCAGTGGAGATGGCAGCGCCCATCCATCACCGGCCAGGAGCCGTCACCGTGGCCGAGGATTATCCTGGGAAAAGGACCTCAGAACTCCATCCACATGGCTCCTCCTGGGAAGGGGGGGTTCGGTCTCCCAGCTCCCCTGGTCGCCCTGGCCATCCATCAGCTGGCCCAGGGGTGGCAGCAGGACTGGGTGTGAGGAGACAGGGATTTATGGGAAGCGAGGATGGAATGAGGCCTTGGGAGGGATGCAGGAGGGGAGGAGGGAGATTTGGGATTGGTGGGACAGCGCCGGAGGGGCTCCCGTCCCACTGCAATCCCTTCTGCACTATGGACAGGGTCTGTGGGACAGTGTGGGATTCCCGGATATCGATGGGTATCGATAGGTATAGATGGGTATGGATGGGTATTGATGGGTATGGATGAGTATCAATGGGTATCAATGGATAAAGATGGGTATTGACTGATATCGATGGGTATTGATGGATATCAATGGGTATGGATGGATATCGATGGGTATCGATGGGTATGGATGGGTATCAATGGATAAAGATGGGTATTGATGGGTATTGATGGATATAGATGGGTATCAATGGATAAAGATGGATATTGATGGATATTGATGGGTATCAATGGGTACTGATGGATATTGACAGATATCAATGGGTATCGATGGATAAAGACGGATATCTATAGGTATCGATGGATAAAGATGGGTATCGATAGGTATCGATGGATAAAGATGGATATCAATGGGTATCGATGGATAAAGACGGGTATCAATAGGTATCGATGGATAAAGATGGATATCAATGGGTATCGATGGATAAAGATGGATATCAATGGGTATCGATGGATAAAGATGGGTATCAATAGGTATCGATGGATAAAGATGGATATCAATGGGTATCGATGGATAAAGACGGGTATCAATAGGTATCGATGGATAAAGATGGATATCAATGGGTATCGATGGATAAAGATGGATATCAATGGGTATCGATGGATAAAGATGGGTATCAATAGGTATCGATGGATAAAGATGGATATCAATGGGTATCGATGGATAAAGACGGGTATCAATAGGTATCGATGGATAAAGATGGATATCAATGGGTATCGATGGATAAAGATGGATATCAATGGGTATCGATGGATAAAGATGGGTATCAATAGGTATCGATGGATAAAGATGGATATCAATGGGTATCGATGGATAAAGACGGGTATCAATAGGTATCGATGGATAAAGATGGATATCAATGGGTATCGATGGATAAAGATGGATATCAATGGGTATCAATGGATAAAGATGGGTATCGATAGGTATCGATGGATAAAGATGGGTATCGATGGATAAAGATGGGTATCGATGGGTATCGATGGGTATCGATAGGTATCGATGGATAAAGATGGGTATCGATGGGTATAGATGGGTATTGATGGATATCGATGGGTATCGATGGGTATCGATGGATATTGATAGATATCAAATGGTATCGATGGATATCAATGGGTATTGATGGGTATCAATGGGTACCGATGGATATCAATGGATATCATTGGATATCGATGGATGGAGGCCACTGGAAATTTGGGACAGGCCCAGGTGACCCCCAGGACCCCTCCAGCCCCGGGGTGCTGAGGGTGGGGGGCTGCTGGCCCCGCTCCTGGGTGCCAGGGAGGAGGAAGAGGAGGAGGGAATATTTTCTTGGATTATCCAGCAGCAAGGAGGCCTTGCAAGAGCTCAGGGACCTGGTGATGCCACTTGTGATGTCCCCCTGAGCTCGGTGGCTCCAACTTTGTCACGCCCCACCTGTTTTTGGGGGAGTTTTGGGGCTCTTCGCGTTGGCTGCTGACCCCGATGCGTGAGCGGGGAGGGGAGGGAGGATGGGGAAGGGTAGCCGGGAATGCTGCCGGGATTGCCCCCAAGTCGCGCTGGCGGCCTGGCACCTCTGGTTTATCCCAAATCCCACCCCGGAGAGCCTGGAATGTGTGTTCCTGGAGGGGAAGGAGCCACCCCTGCGGCGCTCCGGGGGTGGGGACTGTCACTTAACAGCGCTTAATGAGCACTTCCAGCATTATGGAAATTCGCTTTTCCCCTCCCCGAGGAATCCGACAAGAGCGGGCACCTTTATATTTTTTTTGTCCCTTTTCCCTTTAATCTCGCCACGGAATCGCTCTTTTCTTCTCTCCTCTCTGCTCCCTTTCATTTAGCAGCAAAGCGGGTGGGAGATCACACCGGCTGCAGAATTCCAGCGAGGGCTGGCAAATTCCAGAGGCAGGCACCACCTGGATACCTGAGACCTCCCTGGGTGCGGCCTTTTCCACGCTTCTGATCCTATAAATCCCTCCCCAAACCTCTCAGCACCTGGGAATGAGCTTCAGGAAACACTGGGGAAGCGTTTGGACCCTCAGGATTTGGAGCTCCGGGAAAAATCCTGGGTGTCGCATCCCTGGAATTGCCTAAGGCCGGGTTGGATGGGGCTTGGAGAAAACTGGGATAGAGGAAGGTGGAACTGGACAGGTTTTAAGGCCGCTCCCAACCCAAAATTCTCCGTGAAGAGCCCCAAAATCCCATCCCGTTGATCCGAGCACGCACGTGCCAGATCAATCTCTTCGGAAAAACACTTGGCTTCGCACACATCCGCCTCCTGGAAGCGCTTTTTAGCTCTTTCCCTTCCTAATTATTCCTGGGTTGAGCAGGCAGCTCGAAGACCTGGGAGGAAATGTGTCAGTCACAGAATGATTTCCTTGAGATCTCTTTTTTTTTTCTCTCCCCCTCCTCTCCCCTCCTTCCAATGAAAGTTGGCTAATGGCTCGTTGCGAAAAAAATAATTGCTACTGATTTCTCCAAATTGCAGAAAATGTATTAATGACGCTTTTTTTTTTTTTAAAATTTCTTGTCCCGGGACAGAAATAACGCAATTTGCATTTAAATGCGCCCGATCTTTGCGAACTCCGCCCGGTGTTTTCTTGCAGCCACATAAAAAAAGAAAAAAAAAGAAAAATACGGAGCGGTTTCAGCGCCTGGTGGCACAAGCAGGTGCCGGGGGTGGGGACAGCGGGTGGCTCCAGCTCGGGGTTGTGGCACTGCCAGCCGCGGTGCCACCGGGAGTTGCAATTCCAGTGGGAATTCGGCCGGGGAATCTCCAAACCTATCCCCCTGGTACTGCTGGAAGGGAAGAGGAGCTGCTTCTCTTCGTTAATAACTCACCCCGTAATTTTTATTGCTGCCTCATTAGCCAGACCCCACAGGGAATGCTGAAACCAGGGATTTATGGAGTGGGACAGGAAATCCTTGGGATGGGGAAGCTCCAGGAATGGCCCCATAACACTGGGGGAGGATATTGGGGTGTCCCGTGCTGCTTTTCGGCTATGGGTGAGCAGATGAGGGAGTTTGGGGTCATCAGATCCCTTTCCTGCCTTTCTATCCCGCTGGAATCCCATTCCAGGGATGATGTTGGAGGGGTGCAGGGCTTTGGGATCATTCCCTACCCCCGGCCCTGCACCTCCATCCTCTCCTCCATCGTGGCTGCAGTGGTTTAATTCCTGATCAGGCATAAAATCGCTCGGTTTTAGGAGATCAGGACGGGCTCAGAACTGTGGAAATTGGGCTTTTCCCTGGATTTGGCAGGGCTGAGGAGCTGAGAGTGAAATTCCCCCTGGTAGTTTCAGCCAGGGACGAAGAAACGACGATAAATCCTTGCTCTAATCTTCCTCTTCCCGAGGATCGTTCCCAGCTCCTCGTGCCCAGCTGGGTGGGGAAACTGAGGCATGGGGCAGGATTTGGGGATTTGGGGAATGATTCTCCAGGGGTTCAGGGTCCCCCTGGGCCCTGGGATTCCTCCCTCCCACCCCTTATTTTGGGATAAACGCGTTTCTCTGGAGAGGGGAAATATTTGCTTTATCCATGGAAAAATAACTCGGTTCCTCCCATCTGTGGGGTCACTGTTAGTGCGGGCAGGACCCTTCCTGGGGGATGATTTCCTGGGAATTCATGGCTCTGCTGCAAAAGGAAAACCGGGAAGGAGAAATTCCAGGCGGGATTTTTCTGGGTGGGAGTTTGTGAGCCTCTTCCATCCAGGCGGGTTCTCAGGAATGCTCAGGGCTCTGTTCCATCCCAGAAGGAGCAGTTTTGGGGTTCAGGATGCTGGGAAGTGCTGGGAATTCCCTCGGGGGGTGGATTTAATTCACCCGGTTGTGTTTTATGTGCGGCTCCCTGGGCTCCTCCGGCTCCATAAAAAGCAAACGGCTGCCCTAAAAGCTAAAAGGAGGAGGAAAAGCATTCCCTGGCTTTTATTCCCTGCTCCCTGCCCTCTCCTGCCTGGCTCTTTCCAACAGCTTCTGTTCTTCTCCCTCCTCCTCCTGGGGCTGCAGAACCTATGGAGGGGGCAAAAAATTCCCTCTTGGGATCCCTGAGGTTCCCAACCTCATCCTGTGCCACATCCAGGGGTCAGGACTCATCCCGAGTGTTCCCATTCCTTGGAGGCACAGGATGCCCCAATCCAGGATGTGCTTCCATGGTGTGCACGATATTCCCCAGAAAGAGGATCAGGATGCAATTCCAAGGGTTTTCATGGAGCCACGGTGCCCTCGGAGTGTCCCCAGCAAGGCCGTGGCAGTGGGGACCCCTCCAGCCTCTCCCTCCTCCCTCCCTTCTCTCCCCTTGTGTTTTCCTTGCAAACAGCTCGCCTTTGAAATTCAAATGTTGCCGTGGCCCTTTCTTCACCCTCCGCAGGAATATCTCCCTTTTCATCTGAAAATAATTAACAAATGAACAAAACTCCTGTGTGAAATTAAAATTCATGCCCAGAGGTGACCTTTGAAGCCCAGCACCGCTGCTGGCTTGGGTTGGGTTTTTAGATTTTCCCTTTCTTTTTTTTCTCACACTCTCCACAGCTCCAGAGGGCTCCTTTCCACCTCTTCTTCCCTCTCTTTTTTTTTTAACTAATTGACACAAATTGCATTCCTCCAGGGATGCTCTGCCTCCCACCGCCACTCCCGGATGTCCCCGTGGGCTCCAAAATCTGCCCCTGGAGAAGGAGCGCAGCCGGATGCTCCCGCCGGGCTCGGGCACGGCGGGCACGGCGGGCACAGCATGTGGGATTTCTCTGGGATCAATAAGGTCATTAAATCCCCACCAGCCGGCGGGGCCGGGCTCCATCTGCCCGCTTGGCAGCCGGACACGGGGTCGGGGTCAGCTGCCACGGGAGGATAATTGTTTGTAATTAATAACAAAGGGATTCGCAGCCGGAGCCCTGCCCAGGGCAGGGATCTTCCCATGGGATCCCCTTGGGGATGGAGATGTCTCATCCTGGCTCGTTTGGTACTCAAGGATTTGCCTGGCTCTGTGCTGGGATTCACTTTGGGATCCTCTTCCCTGATGGGATGGACTTTTCCCATGTTCCCCTATGGAGAATCCGACCCCAAAAATGGTTTCCTTCTGGAAGAGGGAGGGAATTTTGAGCCAGGAACGCTTCCAGGTGCAGCCTGGGGGGCCTGAGCTGGGGTAATCCTGGTTCCCTTTGGTCTGGTCTTGCTTGGAATTCCAGTTGGGATGGATGGATGGATGGATGGGGGATGGATGGGGGATGGATGGAGGAATGGAGGGATGGATGGATGNGGATGCCAGCATTCCTAAATGGCATCAAGAGGAGCCTGGGAGCTTCCCAAAGCCTTCCTAATGTCGCTGCTGCTGGCTGTGGGCATCCTGAGGATGGATGGATGGATGGATGGATGGATGGATGGATGGATGGATGGATGGAGGGATGGATGGATGGATGGATGGAGGACGGATGGATGGATGGATGGATGGATCGGCTGGGACATCCCGGTGCCGAGGGTGGAGTTTGAGGAGCAGCAAGGGCAGGAATGAGCCAGGGCACCAGGAGGAGGAGGATGACGAGGAAAAGACCTTTCCCATCATGGAAACAGCCCCACTGACTTCACCCTGGCATCCAGGGGGATCCCACCACGGGCTCCGTTCCAGGATTGCTCCCTTAGGATGCTCCTCTGGAGCTGGGCAAGGACTCTCCTCCCATGGGACCTTGTGGGTTCCATCTCCTGTCCTTCATCCCTGGCTCTGGGGAGCAGGGAAGGAGCAGGGAAGGAGCAGGGAAGGAGCAGACCCCCGGCCCCCCCACGGAGGCACAGCCGGCTCTGTAATTAAGCCAAGTGGGAAAGGTTGCCATGGCACCAACAGCAAAGACACGAAGCTGCACCTTTATGGCTGCTCCGGAGCCTCCGGGCGTTCCCAGCCCCTTTGCCCGGGGCGCTGGGGGGCTGTGGGGCACAGGGGACCCCCTGCCAGCCCCTGGACCCTGCCCTGTGTTGGTTGTAGGGCAGAGGAGTCGGGATGAGGCAGCGGGGCCCCGGGGCTGTGCCTTGTCTGATCCGCCGGGATCCGAGGTTGTCCCAGCGGGCTCCATCCCGCTTTTCCCGCTGCGCCATGTGGCCGCGTCCCTGCCCATGCCCGCTGGATGCAGGAGGCTCTTGGGGGGGTTCTCGTACGGACCCGAGACTTGGGGGGCTCCCCCAGCACCCCAAACCTGCCCCCCACACCCCAACATCCCGGAGCTGGCCCTGGTGGAGGTGGCTCCATCACATCCCGTTGTCCTGGCAACGGGCGAGGATGCGGCGGAGCCAGCCCGGCACGGTCCCCTCCTGCTCCGGGGGCTGCCCTCACCCGGGAATGTCCCCTCTGTGCCTGGATCCTTCTCACTGCTTTTCCCAGCCAGGCAGCGAGGGAAAGAGCTGCTTCTCCCGGGATGTGGTCACTGTTCCCTCCTCATTCCCACACTGCACTCGGGACAGGGGTCTCTGGTGGCGTTTGGGTCTCTTTGTCCTGCCCAGGGACACGGGCACAGCCAGAGGCTGTGACGAGCGGGGCAGGTCTCAGCCATTCCCGTGCCCGGGATTTATTTTCTCTCCCCGTGTCCCACATTCCAAGCCGTTCCTTGCCCTTTCTCTGGCCTTGCACTCCTGTTGTGTTTCTGCCGCGACGAAAATAGCCCGAGAGGTGCTAAAATAGAATTAAGGATATGTAAATGCTGTTTGTGCTCGCCCTGTTGCCTCCCTCTTTTCAGCAGGAATGATGATTTCCCTGCCAACCTCAGCCCGGGAAGGCGGTTTGGGATTGGGGAATGCTGGGACACGGAGCTGCGCCGTGGGGCGAGGATGGATTTGCCAACTCCCCTTGGCACCCGTGACCCCTTTTCCCAGAAGCTCCTCTAAATCCTGGGGTTTTCCACCCAAAACTGGCCCAGCGCCGTCACGAGCTCCCTTTGGTCACCCCGGGGGGGAACTCGGCATCCCACGCCAGGGGAGGTTTCGCATTCAGCATCTTCCCGGCAGGAATCTGGGGGGGCTCAGGCTCTGCCCCGAGGCGCGGGGTTGGATTCTGGTGGAGGCAGAAGCTTCGCAGCTCCCTGGATCGCTCCTCACATGGCCAAGGGAGGGATAACTCGGGAGCGCTGCCATGAATCTCGGCTGCTCCCGCGGCTGCCGAGGGGAAGGAATTAAGCACTTTGAGAAGCTGGCAAAGATCCCTCTGGGAGCCCTGCGGCGGCTTCTTCAAACCCATCCTTTCTCTCCCTCCCCTCAGAAGTTACAACACGCTGTGGCTGCCGCTGCCAGCGCCGCTCCTGTCCCACATCCCCCGGCTCCATGGGCGTCATCCCACCCCTGCATCCATCTGGGATACCTGCGAGACCCCTAAATCCCTGCTTATCCCCCTTCCCCCGGCCTGGTTTGTCCCCCTGGGTCGTGCTGGGGAGGCTGGGAGGGCTCGGGGCCGTGGGTGTGAGCTCTGCCAGCCAGCGCAGATGCTGCTGGATTCACTCACACGACAGCTCCTCTTCCCCTCTCCAGATTTTGCCCTGCAAAAGTAGGGCGCAGCCACGGCTGCCCACGTTCTCCTCATCCCCCCCATCCCTGGCATCTGCTGCTCCTCGTGCTGGGGACGGGGGAGCAGCCGGGGCCTGCTGGAGGGATGGATTTGGGGGGTTGGATTTGGAGGGTTGGATTTGGAGGGTTGGATTTGGAAGGCTGGATTTGGGGGGTTGGATTTGAGACGAGACCCGCGGCTCCCTTCGCTTCGCGCCTGGCAAAACGCCGGCAGAGCGGCACTGCCAGGCAGTGCCACCACTCTGTGTCACCTCCCAGCTTGGGAAGGAGCATCAGGGCACCGCTGGGACTTCCAGGACCTCTGTCGCTGCCTCGGGCTGGGGTGGAGCGGCAGGATGAGGTCCCAGCACGGCCAGGCAGCCACCCACGGGCTCCGCACCAGGCGGTGCAGGGAGGCAGCACAATCTGCATGTAAATGGGGATATTTAAAGCCGGAGCCGGGTGGGAAGCGAAGGAATCAATTTCCCAAGTGGGAGGGCGGGGTGTTATTTTTATATCGCGCTGGATACGCAGCTTAAATCTGGCCCTGGAAGATGGAGGGGAAACGGGGCGGGTGGGGAGGGAAAATCGCGTCCCTTTGGCGTTTTGGCTCTGCAATCCCTGGATCTGGGAGCGCTGCCATCGCTGCCAGCCCCACGCTGTGTCCCTCTGCTGTCCGGGCCTGGAGAAGGTGGCAGGATGGGGACAGGGAGCTCCGAGTGCTCTTTCGCGTGTCCCCGTCGGGTCTGTGCCCTCGGCTCCGATCATTCCCTCCTCTCCGAGCATCTCCAGCTCTTTCCGTGCCACCGCTGGGCACGGCCTGGATCCGTGGGCGTCCTCACGGAGCTGTGGCTGCTCTCCCAGCAGCGCCGCCGGGCTTGGAGGTGGGCAGGGGCTCCTTTTGTGCTCGTCGTTAATTAAGAGGATCATTCAGAGCCACTCGTAGTGTAGTGTGTTGTCTCCTAATAGTTGCGATTCTGTCCCTGTGCCAGCTTCCATTAGCAACAAAACCCACTTATCTTGTTCTTCCCTATCTCTTCCCTTTATATTTTTATCCTCCCCTCTCCCTGCGAGTCTCTCTCTCCTCTTTTTCCCAGCCCCAGCACCGCAGTAATAATTCCACCAGTCGTCATCCGGGTTGACAAAACACTGGTGATGTGACAGCTCCGAGCTATGAAATCTCCGTTTACTGCTCGATAATTAATTTACTAATTGCGTGCTCTGCTTCGCCGCACGGCTCCGGGCCAGCTCCTCAGCCAGCGGTGCCACCCTGACCCTGCTGTGCCCAGGGTGCCCCCTCCTTGTGCTGGGCATGGAGCCCTGGGTTATTCCCTGGAGGAAGATGTGGTTCTCCTGGGGAATGCGGGAATTGGGATGGAGGGAAGGGGGTGGGATGCAGGGTGGGGTGGAGAAGGCTGAGTGCCCCCAGTGCCACCCAGCTTTCTGCCCGGGTGAGCTGCCAGCGCTGCCAGCCACGCTTGGGTGACTTAACGTGTCACCTCCATCCTCTGTCTCACTGGGGAGGCTTCAAAAATGGTCCATCAGTTGGAAAAAAACCCCTCATTCTCCTGCCTCTATCCCAGTGGATAAATGAGCTTTTCCTGGTCCCAGAGTGAGATGGGATTTGCCACTGCCTTGAGATGGGGCGAGGGGCAGGAGGTGCCCCCCAAAACCCATTCTGAGCTGGTTTCTCATCCCATATCTCCTGCAGGTTGGGAATGTTGATGGAGGGAGAAAGGAGATTTCTCCTTCTCTCCCATCCCTTCCCAAACCCATCCAGACCTTTCCTGCCCAGCAAAGCCCCCAGTTCCCACCCGGGGGTTCCAGCAGCTGTGGAATGTTTGGATCTGCCCCGAGCGCAGGAGTGAAAATGAACGAAGTCAGTGACATCTCTCACTCCGACACCGCCGCTCGCTGCGTTCCTGGAGGGAAATTTTGGGTTTTGCTTTGTTTTGCTGGTTTTTCTTCTGGTTTTTTTTTCCCTTTTCACCGTCTCAAACCCCAGACGGTGCTTTGTCATCTGCGGGAAAACTTCTCCTTCCAGTGGGAGGGATGGGGCACAGCCTCAGCCAGGCAGGAAAAGCATTTGGGGTTGAATTGCTCTCTCAGGGGTTAAACCCCACTATTTGGGGTTAACCCAGGGTTTAAACCCCTCCCTATTTGGGGTTAACCCAGGGCTTAAACCCCCTTTATTTGGGGTTAACCCAGGGTTCAAACCCTCCCTATTTGGGGTTAACTTAGGGCTTAAACCCCCTTTATTTGGGGTTAACCCAGGGTTTAAACCCCCCTTTTTGGGGGTTAACCCAGGGTTTAAACCTCCCCATATTTGGGGTTAATCTAGGGTTCAAACCCCCCCTATTTGGGGTTAACCCAGGGGTTTAAACCCCTCCCTATTTGGGGTTAACCCAGGGCTTAAACCTCCCCCTATTTGGGGTTAATCTGGGGCTTAAACCCCCCCCTCCTATATGGGGTTAATTCAGGGTTTAAACCCCTCCCTATTTGGGGTTAACCCGGGAGTTAAACCCCCCTATTTTGGGGTTATCCACTCCTGTTTGGGGTTATGTGAGGAGGAGAGACCCCACTGCTCTCCTCAACCCATGGAAAATCCACCACGGGATGGCATCACGAGTGGGTGGAACACGTTTTTTCCTTGGACTTAGCATCCAGGGAGGCAACACGAGCCGGGATCACTGCAAGAAAAGGGAAACTGAGGCACGGCCGGGGGAAGTGGAGGGAGTTTGATGTCGTGGCCCCTGGGCACAGAGGTGTCACCGTCACGGCCCCTTGATGAGGGGTTCAGCGCCCTATTCGCGGTGCCAGCGACATTCCAGGGCTGCCACCTGGTCGCCGGGTGAATAAATAACGCGTCGCCTCGGCCGCCGCGGGGCTGCTGGCGTGGTAATTGCTTTTTGGGAGACGCAATTACCGGGCAATGTTGTGGAACGTGTCGCGCCTGCGGGCCGGAGCGCTCCCCCGCCGGGATCCAGCAGCTGGTGACACCCCCGGGGGTGACACCGAGGGCATGGCTGAGCTTCGGGTGCTGCTCGTGGGCACCGCCCTGGGCTGAGCTGGGCTCTCTGTGCCACACGTTGTCACCCCCCAGGCCAAATCTGGCTTTTCCTGCCTTCTCGCTGCATCCAGAACCCCCAAAATCCTGTGTTTGGGGGGGGGTTTGGGCAGGGGTTGGCACCAGCCCGTGTCCCCCTTTGTCGTGGGGGCTCTGCCTGAGCTGATCCCCCTCACCAGGAGCTCTGGAAAACCCTGATTAGGAATTTGGGATGGCAGAGAAGGGCAGCCAGGGCTGGCTCTGCCAGTGGTGGTTTGGAAGCACAGGCAGAGCTCCCACGACAAAGGGGGACACGGGGTGGTGCCACCCCCTGCCCAGAGCCCCCACAAAAAGCAGAAAAGCAGAGGATTTCAAGCACGGAGGGTTTGGGGGCTCTGCTCCAGGGGGTGGCACCACCCCGTGTCCCCCTTTGTCGTGGGGGTTCTGCCTGTGTTGATCCCCCTCACCAGGCACTCTGGAAAACCCTGATTAGGAATTTGGGTCGGCAGAGAAGGGCAGCTGAGGCTGTTTGGCTCCATCAGTGGTGGTTTGGAGGCATAGGGGGACCCAGGTGTGAGAACACCCAGGACCCCCAAACCCTCCGTGCTTTAAATCCTCTTTTTTTCTGCTTTTTTGGGGGGGGTTTGGGCAGGGGGTGACATCTCCTTGTGCCCCCTTTGTCGTGGGGGCTCTCCCTGTGCTGATCCCCCTCACCAGGAGCTCTGGAAAACCCTGATTAGGAATTTGGGATGGCAGAGGAGGGCAGCTGAAGCTGTTTGGCTCCATCAGTGGTGGTTTGGAGGCATAGGGGGACCCAGGTGGGAGAACACTCAGAACCCCCAAACCCTCCATGCTTTAAATCCTATTTTTTCTGCTTTTTTGAGGGGGATTTGGGCGGGGGGTGGCACCTCCCCGTGTCCCCCTTTGTCGTGGGGGCTCTGCCTGAGCTGATCCCCCTCACCAGGAGCTCTGGAAAACCCTGATTAGGAATTTGGGATGGCAGAGAAGGGCAGGGCGGGCGAGGGCAGCCGGGGCTGTTTGGCTCGGTGAGCGATGGCTCTGAAGCACGGAGCTGTGGCTCTCAGCAGCTTTTGAAGCTCGGGGAAATTTGTCTTTTTGACTCGGCAAGGTGCTCAGGCGGGGAGGGAAATGCATTACGAGTTGAAAGGCTCTGACAGCAGAGGATTCCAGCCCCGTTCTGTGATTCCAGCCCCGTTCCTCCCAGCCGGAGCCACCCGGGGAATGCAATCCATCGTGTTCCCGCATTCCTGCCCTCCCTGTGCCGCGTGTGTCCGGGTGTTTGTTCCTTCCCCAGCTCCTGGAGCTCAGAGCAGGAGCAGGACCCGATTCCCAACGCAGCCCAGCACCCCCTGGAATCCAGCCTGGCCTGGGAGGGTGAAGGGAACACCGAGATGGGGCTGGGTGAGAGCCTGGATCTGGGGCAAGGATAAAGCCTTTTCCATCCTGGATATCCCGATGCTCCCGAGCCTCCTCCCAGGTGGGCTTTGCCCCCCCTCAGAAATGGGAAAGGAGCTGGGAGAGGATGAAGAACCCTGATGCTGAGCATCCTGAGCATCCCAATCCTCTCCTGTTGGGCTTTGACCCCTTCAGAGGTGGGAAGGGAGGTGGGAGAGGATGGGGACCCCGATTTTGAGCATCCCAATCGTCTCCTGGTGGGCTTTGACCCCTTCAGAGGTGGGAAGGGAGGTGGGGGAGGACGGGGACCTTGATTTTGAGCATCCCAATCCTCTCCTGGTGGGCTTTGACCCCGTTCAGATGAGGGAAGGGATCTAGGAAAGGATGGGGACCATGATCCCGAGCACCCTGAGCATCCCAATCCTCTCCTGTTGGGCTTTGCCCCCCTCAGAGGTGGGAAAGGAGATGGAAGAGGATGGGAGGCCTCATCCTGAGTATCCCAATCCTCCTGGCCTCACCCCAGGTGGGCTTTGTCCCCCTCGGAAGTGGGAAGGGATCTGGAAGGAGATGGGAACCCTGATGCTGAGAGTTCTGAGCATCCCAATCCTCTCCTGGCCTCACCCCAGGTGGGCTTTGTCCCCCTCGGAAGTGGGAAGGGATCTGGAAGGAGATGGGAACCCTGATGCTGAGAGTTCTGAGCATCCCAATCCTCTCCTGGCCTCACCCCAAGTGAGCTTTGCCTTCTTCAGGGTGGGAAGGGAGGCGAGAGAGGATGGGGGGCCTCGTCCTGAGTATCCCAATCCCTTTCTGGCCTCAGCCCGGGTGGGTTTTCCCCCCATAGGAGATGGAAAGGGAGTTGGAATGGGATGGGGACTCCAATGCTGAGCACCCTGAGCATCCCAATCCTCTCCTGGTGGGCTTTGACCACCTTCTGATGTGAGAAGGGATCTGGGAGAGGATGGGGACCATGATGCTGAGCACCCTGAGAACTCCAATCCTCTCCTGGCCTCATCCCACGTGGGTTTTTCCCCTGTAAGAGGTGGGAAGGGAATTGGAATGCGATGGGGACCCCGATGCTGAGCACCCTGAGCATCCCAATCCTCTCCTGCCTTCCCAAGGAGGGCTTCCCCCACGGGAAGGAGGGGTTTAGGGGCCGTGCCCCGGGGTGGGTGCCGGGCTGGAGAGCCTGGGAGAGTTCAGGCAAAAATAGAATCCCGGTCGGATCATTGCCGATAATAAACGGGAGCAAATTGAGAGCCGTGGGGAAGTGAGTGACAAACGCCGGTGTTTTAATGTCCTCACAAAAGCCCCGTGTGCCACTGGGACTTTGCATGAGTAATTCCATACATTTTTAATGGCGGGCCCTGGGGGAGAATCCATCACGCCACGCTGCCGTTGAGTTTCCCTCGTGCTGGGGAGCACAAAGCACTCCAGAGGCTCCTCTTTCCCCCTTTTCCCTGGAAAACTCCCCCTTGGCAAAGCCCTGGAGTGGCTGGCTGGGCTGGGGAAGGTTTTTCTGGTTGTTTTCAGGGAGGTTCAGGCATGGAAAAAACCGTGTTTAATTTGGATTCGGGTTGTCCGCACTCTGTGGCTCTTCCTGGTGGTAGCCAGGGAATTGGGATCATCCCACTGGGATTTGGGGTTGCACCTCCTGGTTTTTGGGAGCATCCTGAGGCTCACACGCGCATCTCTCCTCAAGACTCCCGGAGAATCCAGCCCAGCCAGGGAGAGGGACAGCGACAGGTCCGGCCAAGAGTGGGGTTTTTTTTGGGGGAAAAAAATGCCCTTATTGGTAGCCAGGGAATTGGGATCATCCCACTGGGATTTGGGGTTGCACCTCCTGGTTTTTGGGAGCATCCTGAGGCTCACACGCGCATCTCTCCTCAAGACTCCCAGAGAATCCAGCCCAGCCGGGGAGAGGGAGAGCGACAGGTCCTGCCAAGAATGGGATTTTTTTGGGGGAAAAAATGCCCTTATTGATATTCCGGATCATCCCAGCTCCATTCATCTCCCGTGGCAGGACACTTCATATGAATTAGCAGAGCTTCCCTATGGATGCAGCACATGGAGCAGCACCCCTGGGCACCCCCTGCCCGGCAGGAGGGTGGCAGTGGGGACCTGGGACAACTTTGGGGCTGAGGAGAGGGTGGGAGGAGCCTGGGAAAGCGGCAGGATGGGGGATTTTTGGGATGGAGCCGCACCCCTACAGGAGCCAGGGGCTAATGTGCCCCGGGGAGCTGCTCCAACCTGTGCCGGGGATATGGAACACCTCATTTACCAGGATATTTCTTCTGCCGGAACAGGAGGAAGCAGCTGCTATCTGTACAAACAAAATTAGGCCAAAGGAGGAAAGTAATTTTGTCAAAGAAATAGGGAGATGCAGGGGGAGATGGAGAGGAGACAGATGAATAAACACAATCTACATAGGAACTGATAAAAATTCAATTTCTGCTCACACACGTCCCGGTCTCGCTCACACCCTTCCTCTCCTCCTCTCCACGCGCTCCCCGGCGTTGTCTGCAGCCCTCGTGCATCCATCTGGGATGTGGGAGGCAAACACAATGATCCTCTTCTGTCTCCAGCATGCTGGAAAATTTTCCCTTTAATTATGGCGCTTGAATTCCCGTCGCTCCAGCTTTATATTCCATGCTTTTCCCTGGTGGGCAGAGGGAGGGAGGGATGGCCCTGGGATGGGGGGTCCTGTGGGAATGATCCCGTTCCCACTGCAGTGATCCCAGGCTATGGGGTGTCTGGGTGGGGATTTGGGAATGTGACACTTGGATGAGGGAGTTGGAAGGAATTGGAAGTTCCTGGGAGTGATCCGTGGTCCCTGTGAGTTATCCCAATTCTCCCTGCAGATTCCCAGAGCTGTGGGAGCACAAAGGGCTCTCTTGGATGCTTTTTAGGGCATTTTGATGTGGTTTATAGGAAAAACAGCACTTTCAAAGTCTTCATGGGGTCGCTTGTGTCTGTGAGCTGGGATTGTGCCTCTGATCTTGAACGACGCTCAGAGGGAAGGACCTCGGGTCCAGCAGGGAAATCCTGGCTGGAAAACTCATCCATGTGAGATTCAGGACTGACCACAGGCTGGCCTGGGAGCTGGAGGAGGCAGAGAGGTGGTGTTTGAACTGCTCCTCTCCCCCCTCTGATGTCCCTGTGCCCATCCTGGTTCCCAATCCCTGTCTTCTCCAGCTCCTCCAGATCCATGGGAGCCCAGCCTGGGCTCTTGGAGGAGATTTTTCCTGCCTGTTCCTTCATCCTCTGGTCACAGGGGCAGCACCTCGCTGCTGACAGGCCCTTGAGGGGCAGTTTTTGGCCAGGCTGCGATGACCCTGTTCAGTGCTGACGGCCGTGGCCCCTCTGCCCTTCCCAAATCCAGGGCTGTGAGTTCACCTGGAAGAGCAGGAGGCTCTTCCAAGTGGGAATGGGGCTGTCCCAGGGCTGTTGCAGGGCTCACCCTTCTCCCTCTCCCCCCTGACCCTTCTCTCACCTTCCTCTCTTCCCTTTTCCCACCATCCTGACCCCTCATCCCAGCACTCCGAGGTGTTGCAGAGCCACACCTGGAATTGGGGATGTGCCCATGGGGGTCTCCTGCGTGTCCCCTGCAGCTGGGGACATGGGACAGCGTGGTCCGTGTCCCCAGGGAGGGAGCGCTGGCTCGGGGCCAGAGGGGATGGATCGATGGGAGCAAAGCGGATGCATTTCCCACTCTGTTCAAAGGGCAATGGAGCATGGAAACGGCCGCGCCGGCGGGGCCAGCCCGGGCCGAGCCCCCTCCTGCCTCTCACCGAGCCCCGGGGAGGCTGAGCCGGGTTCTGAGCACCCCTGCGGGCTGTGGGTGGCACCAGAGCATCCTCAGGGATGAGGGACTGGCATCGTCCCCAGGGATCCTCGCTCAGAGGACACCCAGGAGTGGCGACTCTGCTCCAGTCCCTTCCTCTGGGGTTTGGGAGGCTCCAAGGAGAGATGAGAGAGGAGACAGAGGGTGCGGGGCACCCACATCCCACCCCACACACCCACATTCCCCCGGCACACCCACGCGAGCGGAGGCTGAGCTGAGCTGCAGCCTGGTTTCCCTAGGAAACCAAGCGGAGCCCAAAATCCCACAGGGAAATGCTGGAGGGGCTCCAGAACACGGCTGGAATAGCTCAGCACCCCGGCAGCCTCGCTGTCCCAGCGCTGCTCTGGGGACACCGATGGCAGTGACGGGTGGCTGGGGAGGTGCTGGTGGCAGCTGAGCCTGGAAAGGGGGATTTGGGATTGAAACATTCCTGGTGTTTGCAGGTGACCGAGCTGGGGCTGTCCCCAGCGCTGTGGGGCTGCCAGCGGTGCTGGCGTGTCCCTGCCACGGCCAGGATCACTCAGAGGATCCCCTCCTGAACCACAGGGATTTTGGGGTTTATTCCTGAAATCCCGAGCCTGAAATCTTGCTGCCACGGGTGCGTTTTCCTGGGAAGACCCCTTGGATGAGGGAGAGGAAGGAGTGCCTTGTTCCGGGATTGATCCTTGGGGACCAGCGAGGGAAGAGCCTCTCGCAGGTGGCAGGGTCACACCCTCACCCCGTGTGCTGCCTGAGTGCCTCTGCCTCCTCCTCCTCTTCCTACACCTCCTCCTCCTCCTCCTCCTCCTCCCNCGGGCCTTTCGCACGCTGCCAAGCGAAGATGCATTTACCGGGGCTGCACGCTCCGAAAGTTGCTCCACTCCCCTCCAGGCAATTAAAGGGAAGCTATTTCTCCTCAATCAGGCGTATTTGAATATGGAAATGATTTTTAATTACTCAGAGTCAATATCATTTTATCACCGAAATGTGTTTGAACGAGGTTCGCCCGTATTTGCAGGGTGTCTAATAAGCGGAATGCAAATTCACCCTGATCCACGGGTTTTGCGCGTCCCGCTGAGCCAGAGGAAGGCGCTGCCCTTTGGAAGTTTCATTCCCAGCCTCTTGACGGGGCAGGAATTCCAGTTAACCCCTGGCCCGATGGGAAAACTCAAGGGGAGGGACACGGGGACAGCAACTCGTGGCCACCCCTGGCCCCGAACATGCCCGGGGTCAGCTCCACGCGGAGCCGGTGACAGCTCGGCAGCCTTTGGATCCCCGTCAATTGTCTCCTGATTAATTTGCTAATGATGTTCCGCTTTAATCCGAGGGCCTGGCGGCGGTGTGGAAATGTCAGGCACTTGTTTACGCCCCGGGTTGCTGGCTGAGTGACAAAGGCAGGGTCCCGCAGGTGCCACCGCGCGTCACCTGGCCCCGCCGGCTGCCACCGAGCTGCTGCCTCTGCCGCTGCCACCTCCCACAGCCCTGCGGCTGTCCCTTTGCCTCAGTTTCCCCCAGAGGAGCTGGGAATACCTGGATCCACCCCCCTGCCTCCTCCAGCGTGGCCTCAGTGCCAGCTGTCAGCAGCACCGCGGGGCTGTCACTGGTGCTGGGCACGTCCCTGTCCTCACTGCCGTGGCTTTGTGCAGGGTTGGTGCTGCTCAGAGCTGGCCCCAAACGTCCCCTCTGGAGCCGTGGGGGGTTTGGGGCTATTCCAGAGTCCCCATCCACAGCCACACCCAGTGGGGACTGAGACTGGGGTCCCTGGGCCTCCGTGGGGTTGTCACAGGGGGTGCAAAGGTGACCGGGGCAGCTTCCCTTGTCTCCCACAGTGTCCCAGTTCGGGTCTTACTGGAAAGCACTGGGGCTGCAGCCCCCTGGGGAGATGCCACCCCCTCGCTGACAAAGGGACAAAGGACGTGGCCCGGCGGATTCCCGACATCCAACCTCTGGGTTTTCCTGCTGTGCCAAACCCGTCAGGTGTCGGGGTTGAGCTCCTGCAAGGCTGAGCAGCCGCTAACACCCCGCTGCCGCTGCAGCCGGGCTTTCTGCAGCCCTCATGTTTATTAATCGAGATGAATATTTATGCAAAGTTCCTCGCTTCTGGAGCGGCTGCTCGAGTGCAGGCGTGATCTGGCCACTGCTGCCGGGCTGGGCAGTGAAATGGCTCTGGTGGATGGAGCTGGAAAAGGGGCTAGGGTTGGGATTGCTCCTTGCCGGGCTGCTCTGGATCGGGGAGGATCTCCCAGGAGGGATTTACCCTTGCCAAAGCACTTGGAGGTGAAAATCCCACACTCGTCCCACCGATGCTGAGCTCATCCCTCAGGCCCACAGGCCCAGCAGGGAGATCAGCACCTCACCTGGCAGAAATTCCTCCGATTTTCCCCAAAAACTCTCCCCTGCGTGCCTGGCCCAGAACCTTGAGCCCTTCGTGCTGCTCATCCTGTGCCACAGCTTCCACATGGGCACAGATGGGCGAGGATCAGCTCCGACCCATCCTCGAGTGCACAAAGAGCCTGGGAACACCAAAATGGAGATGCTGAGCTGAAATCCATCTTCCTGGGCACACCCACCCCACCCAGAGGTCCGGGAGCCATTTGGGATGGGCTGGTGGCCGCGCCCTCAGGCGGGAACAAACCACAAACTGAGATTTACCCCATGGTTTATTCACATCCTTCCTCTTCTCATCACCTGAGCTTCCCTCGCTGTTTTTTCCTGGGCTTTTCTCCTTGACATCAGCGGGAGAAAACTCCACGTGAAGGTCCCCAGGAGGGAGCGGTGGCCGCGGGCAGGGCTGGTCCCTCCACACCGGTGATGGCACCGAGAGAAAGGCGAAGGTTCCACCGCGGGCGCTCCCATCAGAGCGGATTATCCCGCAGCCCAAACTGCCCTGTTTGTGGCTGTTTCTGTTTTTCCGGCGGAGCGATTCGCCGCCGAGTTTACGGGAAGCGATTCAGACAAGCGGCTGTCGTTACCGGCTGCTCCGGGGCTGCTGTCCCCTCCCGGCTCGCCCCCTCTTCGAGCCGACGTGCTCCTGCTAAACCTTTCTGAAAAGCCGCCGCTCCCTGCCCTGCTCAGGGGAGAGAATCCCTGGCGATGGATCCCATCGCGGGCTGCAGGAGCTCGAGGGCTGGATGAGCATCCCCACACTCCCGGCCAGGAGCTGGACTCAACTCTTCCCTGAATCCTCACTGGGCGCAGAGCAGCTGCCACCTCGGTGACTCTCCCTGTCCCTGATTTCTGTGCCAAATGAAGGGGAAACAAGAGCTCTGTGTTGGAAGCAGCAGTGCCGGGTGCCTGGGGAGCCCCTGGCCGGCTCGGGGGGGGCTCGGGGGGGGCTCGGCCGGTGCTTGGCTGTCCCGGTGTGCCCGGTCCCTGCGGTAATGACGGTGGTGGCACGGGGGACCTCGTGTCAGCCTGGCGGGTTATTATGGCCTTAATGGACGGCTCCGATTCCCAGCGAGCCATCAAGCCCCGGTGTCACCACCTCCGCGCGCTGCTCTAATTACACCCTGCGAGAAGCTCTGCTTGCTCCCAGCCCCCGAACCCGCGGGCACCGGAGAGGCCCTGACCGGTGTTTTCCCACATCCCAGCAGCTCACTGGGATGAGGAGGAGGGTGAGGGCTCAGAGTCTTCACCCTGGACAGCTGAGGAATGCATTGTTTTGGCTGGGGGCGGGGGGTCTCCAGTGCTTTTCCAAGCTGTGCCTGGGGGGCTGGGGGGGGCTGAGCATCGCCCTAATTGAGGATTTGGTGGCAGCAGGGCTCCCGCGGTGCCGGGGGAGGTTTGCAGGGATGCAGCAGCAGCAACAAGCGGCTCCGGAGAGCACCCAGTTGTCCTGGTAACAGTGGGTGCCTCCCTCTCCCACAGCTCAGCCCCCCCAGCGCTGGGGCCCCCCAGCTCCACTTTGCCCACCTGGGGCAGAGGGGACTTGGCAGGGAGGGGACACGGAGGATGGGATGGTGGCAGGGAGGCCTTGTGGGACAGAGTGATACAAGCCAGGCTGGGCCACAGCTTCGGGGAAGATCCCATCGCATCCCGCACGGCATCCTGCATCACCGCCTGTGTTGCATCCCCTGTTGCATCCTGCGTTGCATCCTGCATCCCACACCACATCCCGTGTCGCATCCTGCAGTGCATCCCACGCTGCATCCTGCATCCCACGCTGCATCCCACATCCCACGCTGCATCCCACGCTCCTCACAGGGCAGCGGTAGCCGGTGCAAGAGACCCCTTCGGAAATTCCCAATTCCCTCAACCGTGCAGAGCCACTTGGCTGAGGGAGGGAAGTCGGGAATGACCCAGGGAGAGGTGGTTTTGGGATTGTTCATCCACAGAGCTGAGCTGTATTTACAGAGCCGGGGTCGGGAATATCCTCCAGCTCCGGCGGAGCTAATGCTGCTTTTCTCCTCGGGATAAAGACCAGCCTGAAAAGCTGGTTTGCTTTCTTCCAGCCTTGACCCACAGGGGATGAGTGTCTGCCTGGGGACGCCGGGTCAGGCACCCAGGGACTGCAGGGAAGCGCTGGGAAAAGGGAATGCCGGCAAGGGAAGGAGCTGAACTGCACAAAGGTCTGGCGTGGATGTGATCCTGCATTTCCAGCAGCGCTGGGCTGGATCGGGGCTGGTGCTGAGCCTCAGATCCCCAGGGTGCAGAGCAGTGGTGCTGGTGCTGCCTCCTGCCCTCTCCATCCATCGTGTCCAGCCCGGATGGAGGGGACAAGGGACAGCTCTGAGCAGCCCCAGGCTGAGTGCAGCACTCGCAGCTCTGGGCAGGATGCGTCCGGCGGAGGTGGACAGGCAGCAGCAGGAATGTGCTGCATTTCCAGCTGCGCTGCTCCCGCAGAGTGGCAGCCAGGCCGTGCCGCATCCTGCTGAGCTCCTCTGCACGCCCGGGGCTCGGTGGCCCCGACACCCCGTCCCCTCCGAGCCAGAGCTCCTGGCGAGCAGCAGGATCCGGGCTGCAGCTGCCAGTGGCTCAGTCGCCCACGGACCACCAAGATCCTCAAGTTTATCCCATCTCTGCTTCCCCTTTCGGTGCGAAACCGCAGCTCTGCAGCCCCCCGAGGTCCTGGGGGTCCGACAGGCTCCGTGTCACTCCCACTTGTGCCACCTTCGTGCGTGTGACAGCCCCATTCCTCAGCGTCCCTGCGCCCCACATCCCCCTGCAGAACTCAGAGAGGCCTGCACACGTGTGGGGACACACACGGGGGGCACCCGCGCCCCACACGGCCCCGCGTGCCTCGCACACGCGTGTGCAAACCCGCACTGCCACGGCTGAGCACACCCTGCGTTCACACCCCCCCAGCGGCGCACACGCAGCCACAACCCCCCTCCTCCCCCCGTGCCTGTGCCACCCCACGCGTGTGACACGGGGTGGGGGGGGGGGACACACACCACCCACACCCCGGAGCGCGACCCCCCCGTGTGCGTGTGCACCCCCGCCCCCCGCGCTGCCCCC
>VZRV01002869.1:28289-41238 GCA_013398115.1 Falcunculus frontatus
AGGGGATGGAAGCAGGGGATGGAAGAAGAGGATGGAAGCAGGGGATGGAAGAAGAGGATGGAAGCTGGGGATGGAAGCTGGGGATGGAAGCAGGGGATGGATGCAGGGGAGGGAAGCAGGGGATGGAACAGGGGAGGGAAGCAGGGGATGGAAGAAGAGGATGGAAGCTGGGGATGGAACAGGGGATGGAAGCTGGGGATGGAAGCAGGGGATGGAAGCAGGGGATGGAAGCAGGGGATGGAAGCAGGGAAAGGCGGCAGCGCTGTCGCAGTAACACCCAGGGATTTTTGGCCAGGCCTGTGCCGCAGCTCGGCATCACCATCACCATCATCATCACCATCATCATCATCATCATCATCCCACCCCCCGGAGCCGCTTTCAGCCGGGAAACAATGCCCAACCTTTAACCCGTGCGTTCCTGAGTGCGCTGGGAAAACATCCGCTGCTCCCAAACAATGGCACCATTTATCCCGGCTGTCCAGAGCAACAGGCTCGGAGCTGCAGGCAAATCAAAAGGCTGGGAGGAAAAAAAAATCCCCAGGATATTTTTTTCTCCAAAGAGGTTAAAAATGGAAATTCCCTTCCAGAACTGCTAGACTGAAAATAGTCCGTGAAAAATCCTTTCAACTCTTCTCTCTGCTTCGTATCTTTTCCCTTCATGAGAATTTGAGATATTTTGTTGGAAAACACGGCCTGAAGTTGGAATTAAACACGGGGATGGAGGGAAAACAAGGATGGGGCGCTGGCCTGGGCAAGGCCCTGCTTGCTGAGGGTCCAGCTCCGGGAATGTTTGGGAATGGGGGTTTTCCAAAACACCCTCACTGCACGTAGGCAAAGGCATTTCTCAGCATCGCCGTGCCAGAGGGACAGATGTCGGTGCATTTAATAATCCGCCGGTGCCATCGAGCCCCTAAAAGCGCCATCGAGCCCCTAAATGAGCCGCTTCCCGTGCAGGTGCACCCACAGCACCCATCCTCTCTCCAGAGGGAAATGAAGCCACAAACCCAGCCCACCCCAGCTTTCATTTTCCCCACTAAAATAACCGCGATGTTCCCCAAACACGGGGACCCCCCAGGGATGGGGGCGGCCGCGATGGATGCTCACAAACACCGCCACCCCCAGCTCCTGCGGGATCGGGAGCAGAGCGCAGCCTGTGAATCACCACCCTGCGGGGCAGCTCTCGCTCTCGCAGAAATGTGGGAAGCGCAGGAAACGCTCCAAACCAGACATCCCCGTGCTGCGGCAGCTCCTGGAGCGCGATCCCGCGGCTCTCCCGCTTGCAGGGAGCGGTTTTATCCCGGCGGGAAGGCAGCGGGATGCAGGCAGAGGGATGCGGGCAGCGGGGCCCGGGCTGGCAGCGGGATGTGGGCAGCGCATCCCCGGCCCCGCTGCGCCTCCGAGCATCACATGGCGAGCACAAAAGCCCCGGGGCTGCTCTGCCTGCCGAGCCCCGGGCTGCTCGGTGCGAACCCCGCGGTGCTCGGTGCGAACCCGAAGCGGCGGCCCCGCGCTGCCGCATCCCCCGGGGGTGGCACAGACCGGGGCTGGCTCCGGCCGGGGGTGGCTCGGGGCTGCCCGAAGCCGCCCGGGGCTGGGAGCCAGGCCGCGCTCGCCCCTTACCTGGTAGGAGCAGTTTTCCTGGTGAACCATCTCGGTGCATCATCCGCCGCTGCCGCCCCGCCGGCAGCGCCCGCAGCCGCCGCGGCCCCGGCGGGGGAGGAGGAGGAGGATGGGGAGGAGGAGGATGGGGAGAAGGCAGGAGGAGGAGGAGGAGGCAGCCCGGGAAGATGGATGCGGCCGCGCTGCTCCGCCTGCGCAGCGGCGGCCCCGGCAGCGAGGGGGGGCCGGGCCGGGGCCGCCTCCGCCCGCTCCGCGCTGGGCTCCGGGCGGGGCCGCTGCGGCCGCGCTCCGCTCCAGGAGGGGGGGAAGAATCCCTCAAACCCCCCCTGGACACAGGGAGGCTCCCCCGGGCCCGGCGATGCTGCGGCAGCCGCAGGTCCGAGCCCTCCCCGGAGCCCCCCGGGACCGGCCCGGCGGGGGATGGAGCGCGGCCCCGAGGCACCCCAAAGCTGCCAGCCCTGAAATAACAGCTCCAGACACCTTCCTTGTGCCCGCTGCCTCGGGAATCCCGCGCGGGAATTGCCGGGAGAGGCTCTGCCCTACATTCCCGGTTATTTTTACCTCGTGCCGACGGCAGGGAGGGAGCGGAGCTCTGCCCCAGCGCTCACCTGGCCCCGGCTCCGCCCGGCCGGGTTTGGGGCAGGGAGAGCCAGAGGACACGGGGGAAGGCTGAAAGCTGCGCCGGGGGAGGCTCAGGTTGGATATCAGGGGAAAATTCCTGCACTGAAGGCTGGGTTAAGCATTGGAAGGGGCTGTGGTGAAGTCACATCCCTGGAAGAGTTGGAAAAACAAGTGGATGGGGCGCTTGGGAATGCGGTTTAATGGGCACTGCGGTGGGACTGGGTGATCTTGGAGGTGTTTTCCAGCCACAACACGAAGCCAAACGTCCTCTCATTTACAAGAGTCTGGCCCTGGCCACGGCTGGAGGGCGAAGACACGCAAAATATCATTTTCAATCCTTGTTTTGTCAGGACACAGCTCATCCAAGGGGCACGGTGGGGTCACGGCTTGGGCTCACACCATGCCCTGGGCACTCCCAGCCAGGCAGGGAACAGCAGAATTCCAGACCTCCCCTCCTTTCCTTCAGCAAACAGGGATTTATCCTGCTCCTAGGCCCAGCTGTTCAAGGANCCGCAGCCGCCGCGGCCCCGGCCGGGGAGGAGGAGGAGGATGGGGAGGAGGAAGATGGGGAGAAGGCAGGAGGAGGAGGAGGAGGCAGCCCGGGAAGATGGATGCGGCCGCGCTGCTCCGCCTGCGCAGCGGCGGCCCCGGCAGCGAGGGGGGGCCGGGCCGGGGCCGCCTCCGCCCGCTCCGCGCTGGGCTCCGGGCGGGGCCGCTGCGGCCGCGCTCCGCTCCAGGAGGGGGGGAAGAATCCCTCAAACCCCCCCTGGACACAGGGAGGCTCCCCCGGGCCCGGCGATGCTGCGGCAGCCGCAGGTCCGAGCCCTCCCCGGAGCCCCCCGGGACCGGCCCGGCGGGGGATGGAGCGCGGCCCCGAGGCACCCCAAAGCTGCCAGCCCTGAAATAACAGCTCCAGACACCTTCCTTGTGCCCGCTGCCTCGGGAATCCCGCGCGGGAATTGCCGGGAGAGGCTCTGCCCTACATTCCCGGTTATTTTTGCCTCGTGCCGACGGCAGGGAGGGAGCGGAGCTCTGCCCCAGCGCTCACCTGGCCCCGGCTCCGCCCGGCCGGGTTTGGGGCAGGGAGAGCCAGAGGACACGGGGGAAGGCTGAAAGCTGCGCCGGGGGAGGCTCAGGTTGGATATCAGGGGAAAATTCCTGCACTGAAGGCTGGGTTAAGCATTGGAAGGGGCTGTGGTGGAGTCACATCCCTGGAAGAGTTGGAAAAACAAGTGGATGGGGCGCTTGGGAATGCGGTTTAATGGGCACTGCGGTGGGACTGGGTGATCTTGGAGGTGTTTTCCAGCCACAACACGAAGCCAAACGTCCTCTCATTTACAAGAGTCTGGCCCTGGCCACGGCTGGAGGGCGAAGACACGCAAAATATCATTTTCAATCCTTGTTTTGTCAGGACACAGCTCATCCAAGGGGCACGGTGGGGTCACGGCTTGGGCTCACACCATGCCCTGGGCACTCCCAGCCAGGCAGGGAACAGCAGAATTCCAGACCTCCCCTCCTTTCCTTCAGCAAACAGGGATTTATCCTGCTCCTAGGCCCAGCTGTTCAAGGATTCACATGACTCTGAAATCCAGGAACACTTGCTCAGGGCAGCTCGGATTTGATTCCCCACACCAGATGTGCCTCTAGAAAAAAAATAAAGGCCTTTGTGGGATCATCACCCTGCCCCAGCTTTCTCAGCTTGCCACCAGCACAGAGAGGCTGGAGCAGCTGTGGGAGGATGCATGGAGAATCCCTGGAGTCCCTGTGCAGCTGGGGCACGGGTGGAGAGAGCCCCCAGACCCTCCTCCCCAGTGCTCTCTCTCCCCTGCAGCAGCAGAGCTTGAAAAAAAATAAAGATACTTCATTTAAAAAGAAAAAAATTAATATATTCTGCATGAATTTTTAAGAGAGGGTGAAGTCATCCTTGGTTTTTCCTGACTCTGCAGAGAATCCCATTCAAGCAGACATCAAAACAAAAATTCATCAGAATAAACCAGCCCCGCTCTGCAATTTAGTGCGTAACCTTGGCTTTGTTTGGAGAAGGATCTGTGGTAGGCTAAAAGCAGCTCCATGCATTACATCAACTCAAATTCCATTTTTTCTGAGGAAAACTCCCCAAATTCCCCTCTCTTGCCACAGGCTGGGCTCAGAGCTCAGTGCCACCCTCCCCATTCCCAGGGCTGTGGTGGCACAGGGGGATCCTCCCGGGAATCAACAGCTTTTCCCTTTGGAAAAATGATCCCAGAGAGATCCACGGTCACCTGCTGCAGGAGAACCACCTGTGCCCAGCCAGGTTCTTCCCCCCAGCACATGGAGCCAGCCATGGAGGTGGAAAAGGCCAGGAATTGTTCTCGACCTCTGCTCCTGTGCTCCAGCTCCATTTGCATTCCCTGGCAGGAGCGAGGGTGGGCAGGGAGGTGATGATTAAAGCAGAGAGGGATTAAACTCAGGGAAAGGCTCCTGGCAGTTTTCCAGGTGGGTCAATGGGAAACGATGCTCCTGGGTGAAGGATAAACACAGGCTGCTGCTCTCCATGGAGCCACAATCCAGTGGGAATTCCAGGGGTCCAGGAAAACCCCTGGGACCCCTAAGAGCCCCTTCTCGGCTGGGAAAAGAAACCCAAGGGGTTTTCTTCAAACGCAGACCCTGCCTGCTTTGCATTTCTTAACGAGGCACCCCCTAATTGAGGGTGTCTGGTACCTCTTGTGAGATGATCCAGACAAGTTTTCCCCAAGTCTTCCCCAAAAGCAGCTCTGGACTAGGAATGCGTGGCTCGGAAATCCCTGGAGAACACCTCCAGAGGGTCTGACACAACATTGGAGTAAAACCCTTCTCTTCAAACCCCTCCAGGGCTCCTCCAGAGGGATTGGGAAGGTGCTGCTCTGGGCAGGACCTGTCCTGGAGATGGGGTGGGCACCAGGAATGAGCCAGGACTGATTCCTGGATGTCCCCAGGGCCTCAGGACACAAGGAATTGGCCCTAACGGCACAGGCAGCACGTCCCTGCCCACGGACACACAGAGAAACAAAACTCAGCTTTACCAGACCCTCAGATTCTTCCAGTGAAACAATGGAATTTCCTTAATTATCCCTCTGCAGAAGGAGGAAACACCTGGTGTCCCCAATTCTGAAGGAAAAGACAGAATTCCTGCTTCTGCGCTCATATTTTTAGGATTTTTTTTTCCCCTTTCTTAAACTCGCAGGAGCCCCCTGGCACATCCCAAGCCTTGTCCCTCTCCAGCAGGGTGAGGTGGCAAAGGCAGGCAGGGAATTCCCAGGCTCTGTGCTTTCCCTGGCTGCCCCAGCTCCCAGGAAATCATTAACAGGGCGGAGGGAGGAGCAGAGGGAGGTTATCGGTTCTCCCATCCTCATTCCCACTGGGGAAAACGCTCCTTCAAAGGAATAACACCAGGCAGAGAAGCTGATCCCTCCCATTCCCAGCGCCTGGAGCCGAGGGCAGCCGTGGGAGGAAGGGAGGGAAGGGAAAGATCCGGGATTATTACTCACATCAAGCCCTTTTCCCAACGCGTTTGGCATTTCCCACACATTTATTTTTCCACGCTCGTGTCGTGCTCTGCTCCTGATCCCCCCCAGCTGCAAGGGCTTCATCCCAAAGCTTGGGAAAGGAAAGAGCAGGAGCAGCAGCAAGGCAGCCCAGACATGGAATTCCTGCTGGAAACACCAGGAATGCTTTCCTACCCACAGGCATTCCCAGAGGGGCCTTATCAGGTGGGAAGGTTTATTTTCCAGGCTGGGGTTGGCCAACTCACTTGGCTGATACAAAAGCCAGGCTCCATTAATGGGGTTTTTTTTCAAATCCCAAGATAAATACGCAGCTGGAGCGAGGAGCAGGTGAAAATCGGGGAGAGGTTGAAGACCTGGGAATGTGTTTTGTCCCGGTTTTCAGAGAATTGCGGGATCATGGAATGGTTTGGGTTGGAAGGAATTTAAAGCCCATCCAGTGCCACCCCTGCCATGGGCACAGACACCTTCCACTGTCCCAGGCTGCTCCAAGCCCCAATGTCCAACCTGGCCTTGGGCACTGCCAGGGATCCAGGGGCATCCTCAGGGAATTCCATCCCAGCCCCTCCCCACCCTCCCAGGGAACAATTCCTTCCCAAGATCCCATCCATCCCTGCCCTCTGGCACTGGGAAGCCATTCCCTGTGTCCTGTCCCTCCATCCCTTGTCCCCAGTCCCTCTCCAGATCTCCTGGAGCCCCTTTAGGCCCTGCAAGGGGCTCTGAGCTCTCCCTGGATCCTTCTCCTCTCCTTCTCCTCTCCCCAGCTCTCCCAGCCCGGCTCCAGCCCCGGAGCAGCTCCATGGAATCCTCTGGGATGATGATCCTCAGGGAAAACACCCATCAGAGGGAGAGCCAGGGAACAAGCCCCAGTCCAGCCCCCCAGCATTCCAGGATGCTCCTGCTGGGCTCCCAAAGGCTTCCCAAGCTTGTCTGGAAGCAGGAATTATATCCAGCATCCCGGGATTTCGGCTCGATTTGCTGATGATTTCCTGGGAGTGAGGGATTTAGCTCCTCTTTAAGCCCAGCTAAAGCTTTCCCTGGCTTTAAATCCAGCAAGAAAAATAAAGAAAAAAGCGATTATTTTTAATCAGTTAATACTCGACATCTGCTTGGAAAGGGGAGTATTTGTTTGGATTACATCCATGGCTAATGCTCTGCACTATTCCTTCTTTATTTAAGGAAGAGGATGCTGAGGGGTTTTCCATCATTTTGGATGTGTCACTGTGCTCCAGGAGGGGATAAATCTCCCATGGGTTAAGGACCCAACATCCTTCCCTTTTCCCTGCAATTTTCTGGATTCCTTTCCAAGCAGCACCTTTACAACACCCCCTGAAGCACCAGTGATGGATTTGGGATAAAAACACACGACCAAAGTAGGATTTTCCCTCCCCTAAAAACCTGGAGCAGAGGGATACAGCAATTTCCCATCCCTATTCCTCCCATTTCGAACGCTTCCCGGGGAATCACAGACACTCATTGAAGCCACCCAAGTATTTATAACTCTCCAGTGATATAAAAGCCACCCAACATATGGAAAACAAGCAGATTTTTGCATGGAAGCCATCCAGGAAGGCTCAGTGGTACCACACAGGCTTCATTTTCTGTTGGACAATTTGTCAGCTGGATCAGAAGTGCTTAAAAGGGAATTTCGAGGCGCTCCAACGGTGAGGGCTGAACCCACCAAGGATTCACTGCTGGGAACGGAGAAGGGAAGGATCCCTGGAAACCTCAGAGCCCCTTCCAGGCCCTAAAGGGGCTCCAGAAGAGCTGGCGAGGGATTTGGGACAAGGAATGGCGGGACGGGACACAGGGAATGGCTTCCCACTGCCAGGGTTAGATGGGATATTGGGAAGGAATTGTTCCCTGGGAGGGTGGGGAGGCCCTGGAATGGATTTCCCTGAGGATGCCCCATCCCTGGAAGTGTCCAAGGAGAGATGGGACAGGGCTTGGAGCAGCCTGGGACAGTGGAAGGTGTCCCTTTGGTGGGGGGGCACTGGATAACCTTTAAATTCCTTCAAACCCAAACCATTCCCTGTCTCCATGAATTTATCTCCAGCACTTCAGGAGTGTGGGGAGACAGCACCGGGGAGGCTCCAGCTGCCTCCTTGCAATTTGATTTATTTCTATTGTTAGGAATCAACGGTTCTTTCAGATTTGCAGCATTCCCAGCGTGCAGAATCTATGGAGAACACGAGATTTTTAAGCAGGAAAAATCAGGTTTTGTCAGAGCATCCACAAATTCAAATATTCCTCACTCTGCAGCACAGTTTGGGAGAGGATTTGTAGCAAATCCCATCAGCTACAAACAATTTTCCCCCGCTGTGGCTGGCACACACAGACAGGGCAGACCTGACATTCCCAGAAAACAGAGGGATGGGGCTGGGTGGGATCTGCCTGAGCTGAACCCAAATCAAACCTCCACCACCCCAGAGCAGGGACAGCTGTTCCCACAGAATTCCCAGTCCCCGAGGATCACAGAGTGCCCCTGCCTGGAGCAGCTGTGCCCGAGCTCATCCCTGGGAGCTCATCCCTGTGCCTGTGCCAGGAGCATCCTGGCACTGCCAGCCGGGACATCCACACCCAGCACGGCCCCGCTGGAATTCTGCTGGAATTCTCTGCCTCCAAATCCCATTTCCTGCTCCAAACTGGGCTGGACTGAGGGATGCTGGCAGCAGCAGGATGCACCCATCCACCCCCAAACCCATCTGGAAAAGATTCCCCAAGTTTCAGCTGTATCCATATTGATCCAGAATAACCCAAAATCGTTAAAAGTGACCCAAAAGTGACAGCCTCATCTGATCTCTGATAAGAAATGGAGAAGTTTTTATCAGTCCTGCTCACATCCATGGGCAGCACATCCAGGTTTGTCCTGCAGCTCCCAGCCAGATTTCCCTATCCCTCCTCTCCCATTTATTTGGTTCATCTTGATTTTTCCAATATAAATTTGCTGTATTTGAAAAGAGCTTTGAAAAATAGAAAATTGCTCCCAGCCCCATGAAAACAGCAGCAGGGAGAGGAATTAATGGAATTTTCCCAAGAGGGGAAAAATGGCCTAAAAAGGGATTTTCCCTGAGGGCGAAGGCCAGGGTAGGACAGCAGGAATTCTGTGGAAACCTTGCTGGATTGGGAGCTCCACTTTTTTTTCCATGTTCCCTACTCAACACTTCAGTTACTGGTGTGGGGAGTGTTTCTGGATGGAATACGAAGCTCTTTGAATTCCAAATCCCTGGAATTCCAGGCTGGCCACTCAGGCAGAGGGAAGCCCAACCTGATTTAAATCCAGGGGATTAATTAATGAATTATTTAATCAGTCCTGAGTGTGGGGTGTCCAATGGGCTGCACCTGCATTTATGCAGCCAGTTATTAATCATAAATAAAAATAATTCTATATATTTAGAATTTATAATAATTATAAATAAAAATCCAGTTATTAATTATAAATAAAGCACTGAGCCAGAGGGCAAAATCTGGGAATGGGGATGAGGGTGGGATTATCCCACTGCTATCACCTCCAGCCCATCCATCCCTTCCCATTCCCTTTGTGCTTCCTGGTGGCAACAGCTGAGAGGCCTCATTTCTTTATGGCTTTATTTGGTAATTTTAATTGCAAAAGGGGTGGGAAAAGCCCAGGACTGGGACTTGCAGGCTGAAAAAACAAACCCAGCATGCTACAAAGTCGGTGAGGAATGAAAAATTGTATTTCTAAACCCCAAAAATAGGAATATCCTGAGCCAAACAGGTGACAGCAGTGGCCTTTAAATGCCTCCTCAAAAAAGGAGTGACTTTGCAGGGACAAATCTTCCTCTGAGTCATGGGCAGGACAGAAATAGAAGGGGATTTTTCCCTCAGCTCCAAAGGCTGATGCCCATAACTCCAAGGTTTTGGCAGAAATCCACTTTTTTTTAAGGGGCCTCCTTAAAACATGAACCCAAATCCGAGCAGTTCCAGCCCTGCCACTGCTGGGATCAGGGAATTTGGGAAGGATGGAGCAAACACAACTTGGTTTTTGTGGCTGGATAAATGCAGCTGCAGCCCACTGGACACCCCACACTCAGGATTAATTAATTAATGAATGAATCCCCTGGATTTAAATCAGCTCGGTTCCCTCTGCCTGCACGGCCAGCCTGCAATTCCAGGGATTTTACCACAATTCAAAGGGCTTCATATTCCATCCAGAAATGGTTTTTGGCCCCAGACCAGGACCTGAATGGCTGCTAAGTGGAGGATGTGGGATTTCTGTCCCTGCTCCCACCCCAGGGATATTTCCATATAATCCCTGCTGTCCCAGGCTGAATAAAACCCTGCTCTTGCTTCAGGTTTATTTTCAATTTCCAGCCTTTAAAAAGTGGATGCAAAGATGATTTTTTTGGAGTTTGCCTCCCAACCCTAGGGTCACTGGAAAAAAAGGAAAAAAAAAAAAAAGAACCCTCTTGTCTGGAGCTGGGTCACCAAGGTGACTCCTCTCCCATGGGTGTCACTGCCAGCTCCAAAACCAATTGCCTCAGGGACAAGAAATCCCATTTCTGGCCACCAAGGGAGGCTGCCAGGTTGCAGGCTCAGTATTTCGAATAAGACAGGGCAGGCAGAGTGAGCAGGAGGCTGGAAAGAGCTAAAAATAACAGGATAAGCAAGGGTGGATCCCAGCTGAGCCTCATTAGTCATGGAGCGAGGGAGCTGCTGGTGGCACAGCAGCGCCATATAAGAGCAAGAAAACAACTCTTCTCTCTTCAACCTCTTTTTTTCCCCTCTCCTGTTCTACCTCAGGCGTTCTTTTCCCCTCGCTCTGGCAGCCTGCAGCTTTTCCTGCTCCTTCCCAGTGCCTGGTTTTCCTGGAGTCTTTCCACAGGATGGAGGATCCCAGGTGGTTTGTTTTAAGGTGTCTGCTGGAACCAGGCTGGTTTTTCCAGACAGGCATGGGAGGGGTTATTGGAGGTTGGATTTGGGATTTTTTTTTTCCCATTTACAGCATCAGATTGAGGCTTTGAGTTGAGCCATGGAGTTCCTGGTGGCAGGAACACCCAGGGAAGGCAGAGCTCGCTCCCAGAGGATTCACTGGGATGAGCACTGAGGATAAGGTGCAAGTTTTATCCTGGGATGAAGCTGATGCCTTAGGTTTTAACTCTTATATTTTCAAACTCTGTACTGCTCAGAGTGTAACTCTGAAGTTCCTTGGAGCCTGTAATTCCTGCTCTCTCGTACTGGGCAGACAGAACAAAGCCTCTCCAGGCTTTGCCTTCAAGGACAGCCAGGCTGTTTTTAGGCCCAAAATGTGTAAACTAAAGATTCTAAGGGGGGCAAACTGAGGGGAGTTACATCGTTAAACTGGGGCTTTAATTGGAGAATTAACCCTGATATGCAAATGATCCAAACCTATAAAAGTGTGAAGAACTCATGACCTGGGGTCCATCTTGGGGTCCAATTTTTTGGAAGCAGCCTTTGGCTCCCCCAGGGTGTACCTTGAAGGCCCTTCAAATAAATACCTGTCTTTATTCCCTTCCTCTTGTCTAGTCTCTGTTTCTAGGTGGCTGCAGGAGGCATCAAAGCCACAGGACAACAGAGGGATGAGGAAGGAGGAAATTCCTCCATGAGGCCTTGGCACAGGGTACCCAGAGAAGCTGTGGTTGCCCCTGGATCCCTGGATCCGGGGATAGATGGGGCTTGGAGCAGCCTGGGATAGGGGAAGGTGTCCCTGGCCATGGAATGGGATGGGCTTTAGGGTCCTTTCCATCCCAAACCATTCCCTGGTTGGATCATAGAAACACAAAGGAACACCAAAGCTCGGCCTGCAGCTTCCAGCACCTCAAATGTGAAAATTCCTGCGAGTGCTGAAAATACCTGGAAGCAGGAGCACCCCAGGAGCATCCCAGGAGCATCCCATCATCCCAGGCTGCATTTGCACACTGTAACTCATTGTTCCTGAGGGCAAAAGGCAGAGAATTCCCAATTGTTCCCATGCCAGGGGCTGTCTGCTGAGCTTCCCTAAGCATCACATTCCTCCAGGGCAGAGATCCTCATTCCAAGCCCTTTTCCAGCAGGACCAATGTTGTGTCCCAGCACCGTGTGCTACTCCAGGATCATTTTCCAGTTTAAATAACGGGAATTAAGCAGTGAAAAAAGGCTTGGAACATTCATGAAGACAACTGAAAAATCTAATATAAGGCAGAAAAGAGGGACTGCTGCCCATAAACCCCTCCTTGGCCCACTGCAGCCCCTGCAGTGTCAGCTCCATCCCTCTGCATTTTGTGTCACGTTCTCCATTTAATTCCAGGGAATTAAATCCCTCATTCCACCCTTCCATCGAGGAAAAAGCCCTAATCTTGCAAACAAGCCCAGGGATGTTTTTCCAAAGCCTCAGGAACTCCTCAGCAATCAGGTGTTGGCACCAGCTCTGGCCATGCCATTAAGCAGAGGCTGTTTCTGGCCTCAGACGACTCCTCCAGAGGAATTAGGGCTTGGATTTTGGGATTTTCCCAAATTACCAGCACAAAAGGAACTGGGCAGAAGCTGCCTATGGAAAGAAAAGTCTCGGAGCAGGGGTTGTGTCTCTGCTCACAGCTTCTCTCTCCATCACCTCCACCGGGAGCTGCCAGCCTGGATAATAAATGGAATTTTAACCAGAAACTGGAGCAGCAGCCAGGCAGGAGCCCTGGTTTGGAAACCATGGAATTGTGGTTGTTTGCTCACGGCCACTGACCATGGAATTGTTTAGGTTGGAAAAGCCCTCCCAGACCATTCCCAGCTCTGCCGAGGCCACCACTGCCCCATGTCCCCAAGTGCCACATCCCTAGGGCTGTTCAATCCCTCCAGGGATGGGGACTCCAACACTGCCCTGGGCAGCTGTGCCAGGGCTGGACACCCATTTTTGGGAAGGGATTTCCCCAATATCCAACCTAAACTTCCTCTGGTGCAATTTGAAGCCGTTCCCTCTCCTCCTGTCCCTGTTCCCTGGGAGCAGAGCCCGACCCCCCCCGGCTGCCCCCTCCTGTCAGGGAGTTGTGCAGAGCCACAAGGTCCCCCCTGATCCCCCTTTTCTCCAGGCTGAGCCCCTTTCCCATCTGCTCCTGCCAGGATTTGCTCCCTGAGAAGCTGAAGGAGCAGCAGAGGGTGCAGAAGTGCAGCTGCACGGGCACGGATCCCTCTCAGGCACTCCAGAATCACTCTCCAAAACAGACGAGTGTGGAACAGCC
>VZRV01002872.1:0-56244 GCA_013398115.1 Falcunculus frontatus
GTTGCAGCTATTGAGGTTCTACCACTGAAGTGGTCAGCTTAATTCATACAGCTCACACTGTCTATATGCAGATGCCTACATTTCACATGAGTCCCAGGGTTTAGATGACCAGGGTTTAGTAGAAGGGGGTTTCAGGAGGGCCAAGAACATCAGAGTGGGCAGTTTCCTTGAGTCAACTGACAGAACTTTGGATGTACCTGAATATGAATCTTGTCCTTTGCTTCATTGGCTAGCACCGGTAAAGTACAGGAAACTGTATTTCTCTCCTGATGAGGCTTTGCTCTTTTTTAAGAATTAACAATTAATTATGAATTAAGAATTGACAATTAGTTGTTAATACTTAACAATTTCGGTGTAACTTGGATTCTCACATTACTCTTAAAGGAGCATACCACTGCTTTACATATAAAATATTATAAAAAGTCCAGTTTTTGTCTTTTAACTTGCATGTTCTGATATTGGGAGTGTTTTAGGAACTTCCTGTGTCACTTGAACAGTCCTGTGGTTTTTGTACCCCCAGTGCTAAAGAAGGGGAATGATAATTCTCAATTGTTTTGTTACTGTTGATAGACCTACAGTGATTTTGGAGACATAATTAAAGAAACGTTAAGCAAGACGAGGCACAATAACAAAATTCAGAGTGCCAAGACACTGATTCTCTGTCTGCAGCAGGTAAGGTTAAGACTAAAGCAAGAGGCTAGCGGCTCTTATGATAGCTGTGTTCACAGTGAAGATTTTTACCTCCCATGCCATAGTTACTCAAAATCATTAGAAAACCTAGTGACAGAAATTACTTCCTTTCCTGCACTTTCTATGTTTATGTTGTTTTTGCATGTCGTAATTAAAACTCCTTTCAAAATATTACATCTATTTTAAACGGTGCTTTTGTCCATGATTTTTTTGACATGTTTTTAATTTTCCAATGCATAGTATGTTAGAACTGATTATGAAGTGTTTCTTGGGACACAGTAAGTGTCTCTTAACCTTAACAAATGTTAAGGATATTATGCTGTGTTTTACAGACTGCCTTAATTCCTTTTGAATTTGAGGAACCATGGATGTGCCTGTGTCTGGTCAGCTCCAACCCCCCCCGTATTGTCAGCTTTTTTTTTCTGGAGGAAAGTGGGTTGCAGCTCTTCTGAAGGGTCTCAGTTGCTGGGGCTTGCAGCTGCTGACTGATTGCCAGTTAGCTATTTTAGCAGCTGCTTTTGCCAGCTCTGCCCATGGCCAGAGCTGCTTCTAGCCTGGAGTCCTGCTGTAATCCAGAGAGCAGGATCCTCCCGGGGATACTGACACATGAGCTTTGCTTATTTCACACACATTGCGGGGGGCTTAGATCTGTGAACCAGCCCTTGAAATCTGAGCTTAGATCAGTCTAAGCAGCATTTGGCTACATAAATTCTGCTGACATAGTCAGGACTTTGTGTTTAGGTATCACATAGACAACAGGCCCTTTTTGGCCTTTGCTTGACCTTGAAAGTTAACAGGTTGATGAGAACAAGCTACTTCCATATTCGATTAGAAAAAACACCCCAAAGCACAGTTAATTGAGCTCAAGATGTGCTTTTGACCTACTCTTACTTTCCGAAATTGGACTATGGTGCTGCCAGACTTGCTGCTTTGTATCTGCATTGTGCTACTCTGAAAGCATCTCAGGCCAGTTAGGCCTCTGGGGCTTGGTTCAGAAGAGATGAGGTCAGTGGGACCATCATCATCAGGAATTGGTTCTCGGTTTATGCATATCATTTTTTGTTTTTATTTCTTGATTTGTGCCTGTCTTATGAGCACAACAGTGTCCTTTGTGTCAGTTCCTTGTCGTTGTTCCATTCATGTGCTTCAGAAGTGCGACTTTACCTGCTCTTCTGTAAGGCTTCTGTGTGTGTGAGGTGACTATTGCTTGCTGTGCCTGTCTCTGTCTGCCTGGTGCTTTGTTTGCCTGTAGGATTACCTGTGTTTGCTTATCTGAGACTTCTCTTGCAGCTCTTTCAGACACATGCAGAAAGCCAAGACAGCAGTATTGGTGTGGACTTCTCCTCTGCTTCCTTTACAAACATCAAAGAACTTGCTCGTCGCTTTTCACTAACATTTGGTTGGGACCAAGTGAAATCTAGAGAATCTATAGCCATGATACACAAGTATGTTCCATGTAACATCACCTTGTCCGTGGTCATTGCTTTTGTTAGTTGTCTGTTTTATCTGTTTTATTACTCTTTTCTTTTGTTTTTCTTTCAATAGGGAAGGGATTCAATTTGCTTTTCAAGGAGCTACTGGAGTAGATGGAAAATGCTTGCCTCCTAACTTGAGCTTTCTGGTAATCATCAGTGAATTTTCCAACAAGCTGCTGAAGCCAGACAAAAGACTAGTGTAAGTTAAGTTCTTGTACGCCATTATACACAGTTTGTGATTTGTGTCTCCCTGTACAAAGGACACTTGAACTTCAGTGTGGTAGAATTTGCTCAAGGGCTCTTCAGAGAACCTCTTACATCAGTCTGCCCCTGAGGCTGAGACACCCTTGTTGAATTTTGTAGTAGGAGTTATTTCAGACTGTATGTGCAATATGCATTCTAGATCTTTCTTACACATAGTTGTGGCCACATACGTCAATTCTTCTATGGAAAAGGCTGTTAATTTGGTGGAAGAGATTTGTGACTTGACTGGTTAGTGGAGTGGCAGGAATGCTTTTCTGAACAGAAGAGTAAATCAAAAGATCGTGGAAGAAATAATGCACAGATCATTATTTTGTAATTTTCTATTTCCAGCTTCAGGCCTCAATTACGTGAATTCCGTGGAATATATTTGGAATAGAAATATATGTGACACTCTTCATAATATAGATATTTAAATCCAAGGTTTTACTATTTACATGGGAATATGCCCTGATCCAGTGGGCCCGTGTTTTACAGTGGTTTAAATATTTACATTTAATGCTGTAAGAATGATAGCTGTCCTTTGGCATCAATGGGGTATTATACACCTGACTGGAGAGATGTGTGAGTATGTCTCTTATTCCCTTCTTCGCCTGCCTCAGCTCTGGTCATCTGGAGACAGAAATAACATTCCTCCTTCTGTTTGATCTTTAGCATTACTTCCGTAGTCAGTGCTGTTCATTTTGGATCTGGATCTCTGCACTTCAGTTTTTCAGTTACAGATACTGTAAAAACCAGGTATTTCCATTTTCCTGAAAGCATATTTGAAGACATGGGAATGTAAGATGAACCATTAAGACACATCTGCCTTTTTGCATTTCTGAGCAAATCACTCCAGTACATGACAAGAAAAGTTTTGCTTTTGAAAGGAAGTCAGCAGAGATGGAAAAAAACCAAGCATCACATCTTTCTGATCTCTGTGTAACTTTCTTGTTCCCATGTCACTTTGTCTTAAATTGGAGCATAAATTCCATGGGACTCATCAACGAGGTTTTATGTAACATGGGTCAAGTATGGTAAAATGTCCATTTTCCTGTTACTTCACATGACACAATTTATTAATGATTACCAGCAATGCAGACAATTAATTTGAAAAAATTGATTCAAAGCTGGAATGCAAATGCAGAAGAAAAATAGTCAACATACACTGATTACAAACCCTGAGAAACCTAAAGTGAATAATCTATGGGTACGGATAACTTCATTTTCTATTCTTGCATTTTTCTCAGATGAGAATCTGTGAGATCTGTTACTCAAATTGATTTTCATAGAATCCATAGGACCTCAAGGATCATCCAGTCCCAACCTCCCTGCCATGGGGGAGGAACACTTTCTACTAGACCAGGTTGCTCAAAGCCTCATCTGACTTGGCCTTGACAGTTCGGGGGTGGGGAGTCCAAAACGTCTCTGGGCAACCTATTGCAGTGCCTCACTACAGTCACAGTCAAGAATTTCTTCCTAATATCTAATCTGAACTCACTCTCTTTCGGTTTAAAGCCATTTAAAGCCTTGTCCTATCTCTACATGCCCTTATAGAAAGTCCCTCTCCAGCTCTTGTCAGCTACCTTTAGGTACTAGAAGGTGCTGTAAGTCCTCCCTAGAGCCTTCTCTTCTCCAGGCTGAACAACACCAACTCCCTCAGCCTGTCTTCATAAGGAAAGTGCTCCAGGCCCCAGTTTGGACAGTTTCTGTATAACTCTGTCCATGTTGTCTGTATTTTAAAGAGCTGTAATCATCTGTGGTGACACCCATGCAATAAGTAGTTTTCTGTTAAACCATCCTTGAAAAACTGTCACTTCATTTACCTCCTGGGAGTAGTTTTTAATTAAACAAGAGGAAAATATTTAGTTGTTGATGGGGGCAGATTAAAGCTAAATCCTGATAATTTTTTTCCTAGGACTATATTTAAACTCTTGATCAGAGGATATATTCTGGAACTATATTCCTGAATGTATCAGATACATTTGATACATTCAGGTAGGTTTATTCATGGAGAAGTTTTGTGGGAAATTACAGAACCTAGCAGGGAATGCACTTGACTTCAGTTCTTACTGCTTTGGGGCTTCCCTCTGCTGCTGGGAACAAATGGGAAACAATAAAATTCACTAGAAGGGAAATTGCAATTTATCCACAAGTACATTCATACTATGTTTCTAGAATAAGTTTCTGTTCTGGGAGGCCTAAAGTGCCTTGCAGAGGCTGGAGATTACATTTCCTCTTAGAAATATTTAGGTTTAGCTCCATCATAAATTACTGGATGGAATGTTTTAGGTCAACATGAACTTTGAGAAACAAACATCTGGTTATTTTAATTTTTCTTATTAATCATGGGATTGATGTCTAGGTCTGTATGTTAACATATGTGAATGTACCTGTAACAGATGAGATACAGAATACGGGCATTTGTTAGAAAGGACTATATTTCAACACCATCAAAGTATATGGACTTTAACCCTCTCCCCTGTAATTGCCTAGGCTGTAGCAGTAAAATACCTGGCTTGTCAATTGCTCTGTACCACAAAATGCACACAAGAAATGAATAGCTGAATAGCAAGCAGCATGAAGTGCCTGATTCCTGAATCAGTAGGAGTCTTTCCATTGACACTGATAGCAGTTGGATTAGACCCTGAAACTGTAGTTACAATACGTGCTTGTTTGAAACCAACAAATTCCATTACTAGGGTTTCTTGATCCCTGGGGCCCCCGGTGTCCAGGATCTAATTGTTTCGGAGTCGTTGCTTACCCTGACCTCCTCTCAGCACTGGTTTTCTTGTTTTGCAAAGCAAATGAAACGTCTGATATTTTCCAGGCCACTCTCCTAATAAAAAAAAAAAAGAAAGAATATGTTGTACAGGCTGGCGTTAAAACTGTCACTTCTGATATTTGCTAAGGTGGGGTCTGTTTTAACAACACTGGCCTTGATTTTAAAGTGATGAACTCTAGCTGAAATGTGGTGAATATCCAGGCTCTAATCCTGAGTCAGACTTTGGCTTTCTTTTCTTATGGTTATGAAGTAGGAATGGGTCAGAAAAACTTTGTCAAAAATGTCCTGTTTTTCAAATAGAGTATTTGAAGAAGACCTTTTTGCTCCAGGAAAGGTGATAGCTTCACCTGGGATTCAGGAAGGCCCAGTGTCAAGTCTCTGGATTGAATCAGGTAGAACAGGCATTTGAGACAATGTTTCCCACATCCCGTGTGTTGTCACAACTGCAGAGCAGTTAACTGCTTCTTGCAGACACTTGACATTTTATTGGAAAGCTGTGAGAATTGGATGGAGTTTGAGCTGATAATATAGAAAAATGGTTTAATTGGTTGTTCTTGTTTTTCATTTTGACAGAACAGGCACTCATGGTGTAAAAACCCCATTGCCTGACCTGTACTGTTTCCTGTGCTGCTGAATCACAGGGAGCGTGGGATCTCCTTTGTGTTGCAGTCCATGAGGCAGAAAAGGCCACCAGGAGAAGAGGTGAATCCTCACAGAATTCTGCTCTGTTTAGGTCGCTACTGGCAGCAGCAATTGGCAGTGACTTTCCTTGCACAGGAAACTCTTTCTAGAGGCTGATGTAATTTTCTAATTTCCGTGGATCTAGGGTTGTTTCTAATGCTAAAAATTCAAGCACTCTTTTGAAGACATTTGCATTTTAAATAGGTATTTCAGAGATGTCAGGTATTTCTGAGAAAATGGGTGCCCTCTCTTCAACAGTTCTGTTTGCACCTTTGGAGAGTAAAGTGAAAATCCTTTCTTGCAATCCCTGCCCCAGATTTTGAAGGGAAGGACAGTGAGTTTCCTTATGCTTGCTTTTGTTTTTGTCCCAGGTACAGTTACTTACAGAGATACATAACAGAGCCACTGCCCTGCAGAGGAGACGAATGGCAGCCCTTGGTCTGGTACAGAAACTCTTTATTGGCAAATGAAGATGAGGAGAGCTCTGTCTTCGGCAATTTGGGAGAGTGGCCCCCCGTGGGGTCATCTAAGACATCTTCTTTTAAAAGGAAATTGTCTAATGGTACGAAAACTTCCCAGTTCAGCTGTATTTTCTTTGTCTGTCTGACTGTATTTAGCAAAAACTGCTGTATTTGCTATTCTGCTTTGCTTTAGCAAATTTGCACATGCTAAAATGTATTTCATGCTTTGCATTAGCAGTACAGTACCATGGTGTGTTGGATGTTGTGGACTTCCCAGTTTGAACTGTGGTTTTTGCCTTCAGCTTTGTTGTTGTTAGTCCCTTGATCACTGAGTAGCAGTAAGGTTGGGCTGAGGGCTCCAAGTGAGGAGAATTCATGATTATCTGAATTCTGCTGTGTACTAACATCTGGCGTTTGTCTGAGCCACTGAGACTTGGTTGATTGCTTTTAATTGTTAAGGGCATTGTTGCTTTAGGCCCTGTAGATAATTGAGACAGGAGAGGTATTTCCAGGAGTTGATTCAGATCTTCAGGCCAGGTTATCTGGGCCAAGTCATTTTCTAGGGTTTTTCTCTCTGTTGAATTTCTAGGGAGCCTGTAAGATTATACTCCTACCTTAAAGAGTTATAGTTAGATGGGCTGCATCCAGGCTTTAGCAGCATTCATGGACTGCCAATCTATAATTAAGTATTCACTGCATGGATATGGTGGGACTTAGTTAAAATGGAATAAAGCCATTATGAAAACAATTGCTAATAAAAATGTTATGGACATTTGCAGTTGTTATGGACAGTTTGCATTGTTAGTGTTATGGACATGTGCAGTTGTATGTGGAGGAAAGGAAATTTTTCCACCGTGCCATTTAGTTTCTTTCTCATTCTTTGTCATAAATCTTCTTTTCAGTGACTTGCCTTCAGAGAATTTGTTCCTTTGTGTCCGCAAAGGCCCTCCTTTCTTGAGCATTATATAGACTCAGCAGTACTGATAGCAGTTATGGACCAGGGCCAAGTTCATAAATCTAGATTGCAAAAATGACCAGTGGGTAAATTAAATGGATTTTCTTTTAAGTGGCTTTTAGCTGTCTCCTTCAATAAATGAATACTTTGCTCCAGATGTCCTTCTGAGCTTGGCCTGATTGTTTCACTGCTGTGGGGAACATATTGGAAATGTCCATCTCAGGACCTCTGAGGGTGAGGCTGAAGAATGACTGTGTTCACTCTCTATTGCAGGGTCTTTGCCTGAAACCAGCCAGACTGAAGCAGCAAGCAAAGCCTCAGAACAGCGGGGTGCTTCCCAGCTTCCCTCTGCAGCAGGGAAAAGCAGAAAGAGGCTGAAATCTCAAGAGATGCACTTGCAGGAGCATTTGCCATTCCTTTGTCCAAGAGGGCTGCGCAGAAGATACTGGTGAGAGTTTGATGTCTTACAGGCTTCTTCACCTGTTCTTGCATTGACACTTGGGGTTTCTCTATCCACCTCTGCTTTTGTTTTTTGTAATACTTTATGAGCTAAAGGTCTGTGCCCCTCCTGTCTTTCTTATGGGCTGTGTTCCAAGGACAGGTTGGGGTTTTATGTTTCTTTGGTCCAATATGTACCTTTGCTGCTTTCTCCTGCCACTGTCATAGGGCTTTTGCTTTTGTGCCTTCTTGGAGTAATACTGAGTGTGCAGAGAAAAAGACGAGGATGGAGGGAAATTCCCTGTCCCACTTCCAGATTGGGAGTGCTGTGGTGTTGGTTACTCTCTGGCTGTTTGCTGCAGCCAAACAATAAGTGTTTTCTGCATCTCTGGAAATGAAAGAGGATTCTTGTCTCTGCAGATTGGCTGTTAACTACTGTGTACCCGGTGGCTTTTAGAGAAGTGTGCAGAATGCACACATGCCTGAGTGAAACCCCACACAACTTGGACGTAAAGAGAGGTGTTGCAGATATAGGGAGTCTGCAGTCTACTTTTGTGCTCAGTTGCAGTATTTTCCTTCAATTCAGTTAATTTATTGAGGCGTTAGGTGCTATTTCCCCTATTAGTAGGTTAAAAGGTGAAACACAGATCCTGGGAAGATGCATACTTTTCCAGGTTTTGGGACACTTGTTAAATGGACCTGGTGAATACAAGTAAAATAGAACAAAAATTCATTAAGCATGAAGGTAGCCCCTGTTTAAATCAATGTTTTGTTTCTGAACTGCTTTATTAAAAATTCCTCAGAGCATAACCTCTTTCATACTGGGAAATTCCAGGCCAGTAACTTTAGGATACCTTACATGGATCTCAGCAGCAGATCTTACTATGTGAAATGCTCTGCCTTAAGCACGCTTGTGTCATGTACAGCCTCTGTTACGAGATTTCTCAAGACTTAGCTATTTTTTGATTTGTTTTTTGTTTCCAGCAAAGATGAGATTAAGACAGAAGATGTCTCTGAGGAGGGTCCAACAGAAGACACAATTGAAGATGTTGATGTTGTTGGTACAGATCAGGTAATTCTGGCTGGTTTTCCAGCTCTGAGGACAGCTGTAGTTGAGGTGGGTGAATGGTGGGTCAGAGTCTCCTGGGTAGCCATGTAGCAGCAAAGGGGGTTGCTCTTTTGTGGCCCTTTTCAGGATGAGAAAAGGGGATTGTCCTCTTCCCTTTCCAGCTGCAACCATAGTTTCCTCCTTCAGCTCGATCTACTTTTTTAAGGCAATCCTTATTGTAGCATCTAGACATCCTTAGGTCATTCCTAAGGATTGAATGTCACTTAGGATGCATTTAGAGGAGGATCCCATTTCCTTTTTTCCCATACTGTGAAACTTCCTGATTAAGAGCCATTTGCTGCAGTTGCTTCGTGTTACTGACACATTGCAGAGATGGCACTGCTGCATGGCCTGCAGGGAATATCTGCTTCAGAAATGGTGTTTGCATTGTGCTCTTTGGATTGAAGGAATTGGAATGTGTCTGATCACTGGTCAGGCCATGTTTCTTGCCCTTTTCCAGTCAAGGCTGTTGGGCAGATTAAATTGTCCCCAAACAAACTGGGGATTTGAAGGGAAGCATGAGAACACTGTGGGCTTGGAGTGGCAACCAGCATAGCCAGGGGCTTGTCTTGTGAGCACTGATTGCCTTTGGGATCCAAGTTTGGCAGAGCTGCAGCTGTCTGCCTGGGTCTCAGCTCAGCCCTGGACTGGATCCTTGCAGCAGGGAAGGACTTTTAGACCTTTGGGCCAGTGGAGTGCAAGGACTCAAATAGGACATGGTACAGCAGGGTCTTGTGGAGTGACTGTACAAGGAAAGGTGTATGGGGGGGAAGAAAGGCCATGATTTTTCCTGTGCTGCAGCTAATCCCAACCCTTCTGCCCCCTAAAGGTTTCTGTGTCAGCCACTACAGGGGGCTGAGCAGTTCCTTCAGGTTTTTCTCCTGTATTTCCTGCTGCTCTCTGTACTTCAGAGCATAACTGAAAGTGTGCGGCAGGCAATATTTCTGCAGTGAGTCAGGCAACCCCTTGATTTCCAGTGACTGTGATTATCTGGGATCTAACAACCACATTCAGACTTTGCATGATTTTTGACTTTTTAAATTAGTTTTTCCCATAAAGTTCAGGAAATGGTTTTTTACATATGGTGGGCTTTTATTTTTAAAGAGGCTGAGAAGGAAAAAAGAAGGGACTTCTACCTTTTCTTTCAGTCATATGCACGTTAAAATGTAAACATTTTGGCCCATGTACTTGAAGCAGCTCCTACTGAAGATGGGTAATAGAATTTAACTCAATGGACAAAGATTGAAGCCATACAGAAAGTGCACTACTTATCCAGTATGGTGCCTGTTCTGGTAGTGCCTTTTCTGGGCTTTTTGGGATATGGAAATGCTTCTTTCCTTTTGTGGAAGCTCTAGTTCTTTATAAGAGCTGGCTGTATGGCTAAGCTGCTGAATGTTTAGATGCTACACTGTTACTCAGATTCTTTATGGGCTCTTACATGATGTCTTCTTCATAGTAGAAGACTGACTTAATCTCTTTTTTCTTGTGATGTAGGACAGTTAAGACACTGAGAGGATGAACAGAAGTGAAGCACATACTGTGTTTTTTTCTGCAACTTGACAATGTGGTGTGAGGACATCAACTGATGGTGGCAGGAGACATGGATCAAGTTGCCTCTGTGCCTGTGGGCATCCAGCCAGAACCAGTCTGTAGCACTTTGGTTGATTTCTCACCATTGCTGGTTGTGGGCGTTACTGAGGTGGCTGCTGCAGGTCTAGGGTTGGGCGTTTTGAGCATCATTACTCAACTGCATCCTGATCCTTGATGCTGCCTTGGAAAAACTCCCAGCTGAAGGACTGGAATCAGGGTATTGACAAACATCGAATCAGACACTGTGAACTAGGTGAGACAAGCGTGTTTGAAGCATGTGGGGGCAGGGCTCTGCTCGCTGTGTTCTGTACCCTTTGAGATAACCAAATGGAGATCTGTGTGTTTTCCTTGCACCTGGTGCAGGGCAGAAAGGAGCCTGGCTCAGCTGTGGACACTGGGACCTGCTGGGTGATGGCAAGTGCCATTTCCTGCCTGTAAAATGGAAAACCTGGATCAATCCTCTGAAAGTATTTGTATATTCCATTGCTTAGAGAGATTTGGTTAGTAGTCTGTAGTCATCAGGACATGCTCCTGGGGAACTTGTGTCAAGGTTGCGAAGTAACAAAGAAAGGAACAGTGGACTATTTTCCTCTGGAAGAAGTCCTTTGTACAGTGATCATGTGGTGGTTACTTGGAAAAAGCCTCGAAAGACAATGTAAATAGTCTGTAAATATGGCCATTCAAAAATAGGGGTTTTTGCATTAAGAATTTGCAAATGATCTTCACCCAAGAATGTTTCAGTGGCAGTAGGCTGGGGAGGGGGGGCTGCTTTCACTGACCCTTCTCACTGCTCCCTGGAATTGTACATTACAGTAATCCTATCAGCTTTATTTTATATATATATACATATATAATATATATATATTTTGGATTGTAACTGTGTAAAATAAACTACAGAACTATTGCTATCCATTAGTACTGAATGTGCAAGTGATACTCTCAGACCATGTCTGGAAAAAGAAGGGCAGCAATGTGTGCTGGCCTTTCCATTTGTTGTATTACTCCAGAGGCTGAGCAGGGAGTTCGCATGAAGATGGAAGTGAAAGCCATGACTGTTGCTCAGGTAGTGGGTACACTGAAGTAGCCACAGTGAATCCATGATCTTTCCTTTTGCATAGTTGGGTGTACAAGGCTGACACATGGGGTGAGGTACCACTCCCCACATAATGTGGTTCTCAGGTCCCCTATGATTCAGTCAGTAACTCCCCGTACCTGGACTGGGATGCTGATGTTTCCCTCATCCATCTGTGGATCTAGGCCTAAGCACTCAGCAGGTAGGCAGAATAGAGCTCGACTAAGAAAACAGTTATACCTGAAACCACATCAAGCATCGGGATGCTTTAATTCTTGTAACAGTGGGTTAGGGCTAGGAATTACCCTGCAGGGGCAAGGTCCAATAATCCTTATAAGAGAATGTATTTCAAGAAAAATGACTTCTAGGATAACAGCAGGATGTGTTCTACTTAGAAAAGAGGGGACTTGGTTAGCACAAGTATAATAGAGAACAGGATTAAACAGGCACTTCATTAAACACAAAGTGGCAACAACAGCTACAGGCTCTGAAGAAGAGATCAACCCTGCACCGTAGTGCTGTGTGACAGAGACATGTCACTGTATGCTGGAAAAGCCTGTGGCTATTCATTGCCCAGTTACAAGCCCCCTTTTTAGGAAGGGTTTCTGGTAGAAAAAAGCAGCAGGTAGGAAAAAGCATCTTTTGCACTGCAGCAGATGCTCAGGATCATCTTCTCTAAAGCCAGTTGGTCATCCTTTCCCTGAGGGAACAGAGCTTAACAGAAATGCTTTGTGTATCTTTACTGTTTAAAGCCCCAAACCATGGGCAGTAAGTGAAAGGTATCCAGCCAACACTAAACAAATTTGACATTGGTGAGTCTCTATTAAAACTGGAATAATCAACCCACTTATCTTTTAAAAAAAAAAGATCCTTCAAATGGTATTAAAATGACTTGAGTTTTCCTCAGTAACGTTCACCAGCACTTCAGCAATGAGTTTCTTGATACACAGGTGTGTAAGTTTGTGCAGGAGCTGGTGTGATGAGTAGAGCACAAAAGGTTTCTCCCAGCTGCTCAGCAATACTCTGTTTTAGATGAAGAAAAACCTGCTAGAGGCAGATTGCTTTGAATATGCAGCTTGTACTTACCCAACCAGACTGCATACCTGTGTCACCCATCCTATGGTGGATGGTTCTTTAACAGGAAGACATGAATTGCATGCAGTATGTAACAAACATGTTAAATTACATGTATGAAAATCTTTATTTGAAAATACAAACATGTTTTTTAAACATTTTAAAAGATCTACACTGCAACCAAAAAAATAACTTACATCTTTTTGTACATTTTTTTCCCAACAATACCTGTTTAACAGTTAAGAGTGAGGCAACAGTTTCAAGCTGCTGTGACACTGATGAATATCCATGGAATGTGTCAATAGCAAACAAGCAAAGGGGAGGACAGACAAAAGCACTGAATGCCCACAACAAATTAGTGCACATCACTGATCAAGTACCATTTATACAAAGGATTTAAAAAAAAAAAATTGGTTCCTTCTACATGAATTAATACACCCATTTTGGATCAAGTATGAACACTCAGATTTCATTGTTAAATGATCTTTTTATGATTAACAGCAATGAAAAGACTGAAGTTTAAAAGGGCAAGCAAAATTAAAGTTGGGGCAAACAACGACTACACAGAGAAGAAAAACAACTTGTCTTGGGTGTTCACTTTCCTTGTATTCTACTAATATGCACAGCTTGTCAAAACTCTGCTTGTGAGTGCTGAACTGTGCACTCATTGTCACGTCTCTTCCTTGCCAAGGCATAAAACCTAAAATAGGGCTGTCTATGAGCACGAGCACATTGCAGGTGTAAATTGTCTCCTTACCTCCCATACCATGACAGGAATATCTGTTCACAGGCGAGATGGAGATGGTCAGGGCACCACACATCAACTTCGAGAGAATTATACAGTTCTCTTAAAAACAGTAGATTACTTTTCTCTTAAGTCAAATATTGTTATTCTTCCAAAAAGGAATTATGCAACATCTGTAAATAAATATTTTAATCTATTTTACAAACTATAAACTATTGAATAAATACAAAAATCTCATCATTCCATATAAATGCACTTTCTTTACTTAAAAGGTAGTGTAGTGATTAAATATTTTTAGCACAAAACTAAGCTGACTTCTGGAAACAAACCCCACTGAAATGTATCAGTGTGTAGCAGACCTGCTGCAGACTGTCCCTTCTTTTCTGCAAGTGCTGACCATAAGTAACCTCTACTCAAAATCCTCATCATAGTCATATTCATCCAAATCTACATCAGCCAGATGGGAAGGCATTTCAAAAAATGGTCTTTTCTCCATTTGATACTTTAGAACACTGGCCTTCTGATGGTCTACAGGATTCAGTTCTGCTTCATACCTAGAAGCAGACAGAAAAAAAAAAAGAAAATGAAAGAGTCTAACTATGCCAGAGAGTGACCAAATGTTGGAACACTAACAAGGCACCTGCAGGAAGAACATACTTTCCAATATTTTATATTTATAATAAAGAAACATAACTAGAACAGCACCCGGGTTCTGTAATAATTCCCTGAATTTAAGGTAGCTTACTCCGTTATCACATGCCGAACTTTCCAGTGTAATATGCAGCTCTACTGAAAGGATTCAAAGCACACAGTGACACGCTGCTCCAGTGGACTACTCATAGGCTAGAAATGGTCAAATGCAAGACTAAGTATTTGCCAGAAACCCCTCAAGTTCTTTCCAAGAAAGCTGAAATGAAGCTCATTTAGGGAGAATGGAATAGAGCTGCAGTAGGTGTGACAAGTGAGAGGGAATACTGGATTGAGGGTCTTACTGACATATGCATGAGCACCAGGAAGCGACAGCAACTGTGCTTTTAAGCAGATGCTGGAAACTGTTAACCAGATGCCAACTGTTAACCCAGAATGCTCTGATAACCACATGCTGCTGATGCAGATGAATAGATGGATAATGAAATGTAATGTTTAACTAATGCAAGCCAGTGAAGGCTGATATTTAAATAAGGTTAGCTTTAACACTTTATGTGGGATCAATCTATAATTCGTAGCTTTTGAAAAAACACCAAGTCTCTGTGTAGATTTATGGTGGCAGATTAAAGAATTGACCACTTCCCAGGTTAGGGTGACTCAGATTCATGCAGGTCTTCCCAGCCACTATTGAATCTCATCACATGATTTTTTCCATCTACTTAACAGGACTCTGCAGAGAATGAGCTTTAGATACTGCTGTATCTGTTCTTTAAAACTGCTTTATAAAGGTATTACATGCTGATTAGAGTTGTTCTTTCAGAGAAAGACATAGGGCAAAGAAGAGTTAAATACTAAGAATCCACTATGAATACTAAAATAGAGCAGCACCTTGGGTTTCTTCCACGAGTTCACCACTGATTTAAACAAAAACCAAAAGTCACCTGAAGGTTTAATTCACCAAGTTACACATTTAAAAAACCAGGGTTTGTAAAAAGAGATGAATATTTCAGAGTAAGAGTTTTGGCTCACACGTGTACTTGGTCATCTCATACACCATTAATTACACATTTTGAGAAGGATTTGTCTTTTCTTTTTTAAATGAATGACAGTGGTGGTGAGGGTCTACTTTAGTAGAGAGGATTCATATCAACCCCTCCTGCTGCATCCTTACCCGTCATTCCACTGGTCACTTGCTGCCTCTTCTGCTACCAAGATATCGTACTCTTCAGCAGCATATTTCTCCCAGTCAGAGACATCTTGACTTTCACCTTCACCATCCTAAACAATCACACTGCATGTTATACAAGAAAGTTTTAATTGCTAAGCATGTAGCTATAAAAACTTTTAGAGCGTCATACTCACCCGCAACATAGAAAACTGATCCTTCTGTTCATGGTCAAGGTATTTTTCAATGTTGAAAAAAGTATCAAAGAACACATTTGTCAACTTACATCGCTTTAAATCATGCAGAGTAATTTTTCCTGTAAAGAAGATTATGAGATAAGATAATTAAGATAAAATAATTAGAGTCGAAGTTATCCTTTCTCCAAAGTGGAGGAATCAAAAGGTACATTATCATTACTCAATCAACCATCACTGCTCAAGAACCTTTGTCACTGATGCTCAATGCAATGGGAGAGATGCAAACATATGAAATACACACTTAGAGATGTGTCCTTCAAAGTGTACATACTCTTAAATGTTTCAAATTTTTTTCCTTGCTGTGATTGTCATCCCACAGCCTGTCAGTATATTGGAGTGAGATGCAGTCTACCTCAGCTATTAAAAATCATTTAAGGTATTAGTTTAAGCTTCCTCAACAGATAGAAGTCTCCAGTGAGTTAGCCATTCCTTCCCGAGGAGTGCTCGGGTAGCAGGTAGGAATCTCCTATGGCAGCAGCCCTCTCTCTTCCTTGACTTGAGCAGACGTGTATGACAGAAGTGACAGTGTGTGACAATGCTTCATACAGATGAATTTTTCATAGAGTCAAGGTTGCCACACTTGTCCAGTCTGATCAATATTTATTGCTTGAGAGGAAAGCTAAATGCTCAGAGGTGTTTTGTTTGATTTTTATAGTGTGATACTTTAAAGACTCAAATCAATGGATGTGTTAAGCATTAGAAGTATTTGTCAGGTTGCTCAGAAATGTTACCCTATTTCAAAGCTGAATATTAAAGCTTCTGCGGAAAGGCTAAAAAGTATGAGATACACAAGGGAAGACAGATGACTATCCTTAAAACTCCCCTTTATTGATTCACCTGGAATACAGACAATCTTCCATTGTTAATCAAATAGGAACTAACTGAAGATGTTATGGAAGAGTTCAGTAAGAGCCAGACTTGGAACAGTATTTCCTCAGCATATTATCCCAGCCTCTAACAAAGTGTAACTCAAGGACATCACAGGGAAGCAAAATCCAAATCCCATTGGTACATGGTTGCCACGCTTACATCTGTCATGAAGGGCCCCAGTGTGTTGTGCCTGGCTTGTAGCTGGTGCTCCAGATCAACACCAATCCCCCGTGGCACCTGTGCTGTATCTGTCAAGACCCACACAGATGTCTGATGCACTGCGCCATCTCAAGTGGCAGCAGCTCTCCACAACCAAGCAAACGATTTGAATCCTAGTTACATAAGCTCCCAGTTTAAGTTAGACTCCTACATTTGGTTCATTGATTTGCTCTCCAGTGTCCATTTATTGCAGTGGGAGCTTAGACACGTAACACTTGTGGATGCCTACCACTGTCTCTCAAACACCAACAAAATGGGAGTGAAATTAATGTAATTAATTCAGGTCTCCAGAAATTAAAGTTTGCTTTTTTGTACACAGAAAGTATATTGCAGTTTAGCCATAACTGTGTTAAGTGTTTTCTTTTGTTTCAAATCTACAAAGTGAAACATCAGTTTACACACTTCTAGTTTTTTGTATTAAAAAACCAGAAGATTTTTTATTTATCCACCTTTTAAACAAAATTCAGTTTTTACTAAAGAAAAAAACCCCAACAACCCTTCTCAACTGGCTTTCATTTTTGTTACCCTAAATGACTCATCTTGGTTGTGTTTGATAGCCTTCTTTTATCATCCTTATGACACAGAGGAGATACATCAATCTTGTTTCATTTGAAATGCAGAACAGAAATATTATTGGAAATGTCTGCCTTTCAGAAGCACAACATAAGACTGGAAGGGAACTACTGAGCTTAGGAGGTGATTGTGAGCAACCATATAACAAAAATGTGCTTCTCAGGGCTTGCCTCACTTCATTTTAAATGCCTCCCAGCCCCCATGCATTATACAATGTTGGTCTAAGACTTCATTCCACGGATATCAGGGATTGAGCTTTCAGATGAATCACACTTAATATTCCTTTTTCATTTACAATTTTTTAATCTGCCTTTAGAGATGTTTTCACCTAGCAAATCCTTTTTAACTTGGTTTAAATAAGAATATATCAAGCTTTATGTTCTAGTTTTGAGCCATTTCAATTCTCTCAGCATGCAAAAAATCACATCTCAATAAATGACAAGTGTCTTAAAAAAAAATTAAGTTTCTTGTAATTTAAATATTCTTAATACTAGAAAGAAAGTGGGCAATAAGCAAGACTTACTAATTGGTTGTCTAACCACAATTGTGTAGGACATCATGCTGACTTCTTAAGTTTTTTTTAGGTGTAAAATGTAAACTGAAGTTTCATCAGCTAAACATGATACAATGTCAAATGCAGGAGAGTAGAATGTGGGTCTATGAAAGTCCAAATAAGTGCAAAAAATAGCCAAAAACTCAGAACAGTTTCTTATTCTGTTAATTTTAAGCCCCCTGTCATGAATTTCATAAGGACAGCTTAGACTTCTAATGTAAAATAAGTCAATACTGGTCTAAGAGACAAACACCGTTTCAAAACTCTTCCCTCCAGAGAAACTCAAATAAATGAGCATTGGAACAGGTGAGAAATGAGTGAACTGTCAAGAGGTTTTCCTGAGAGCCTCACCTCAGCTAGGTAGTGACAAGGTTTCACTTAAGACTAAATGTGGCTACAAGCACAAAATAAAAGCTGACAAGGAATTTTAAAGCAGCATATTAAATTTTGGTATGGAAAGAATGCCTGCCTGCTGTTGGAAGACCAATTGCATTATTATGTTTTAATAGACTTTAGTGAAAAGACAACCTCAAGGCACTTTATTTGTAAGACCAACTGAGTGCCCTTAAGGCTGCACTGACTCCTAAATCCAGAGAAACCGAAGTTACAGATGGAAGAGGGTTTTGTTACCTTCATGTTGTGGCTTTACAAGATCCAGCATCTGGCACAGACAGTCTTCAAATGGCAAAGGTTCTATGGCCATGTTATCTAATTTTTGGCACTGTTCTTCATAAAAATATTCCAGTTCATACATAGACAGAGCACCATCCCCATCAAGGTCCATGCAGCGGAACCAGTATTCAATGCTTTTGAAAATGAAATTTGGTCATTAACAGCAAAGAGACAAACTTAACTACAGAATTTCAAGAATTCATGCTGCCTGTTCTAAAGGCAAAACTAGACTTAAGACTACTTTCCACTAATCCATAGAAAGTCATTAAATACCACCTGCTGTGGTAAGAGTTGCTGGTATTTGCTATGCCATCCATTACTGCATTTGAAAACACATTCGTTAATGGTGTAAAGACAACTAAAACACATTGTTTTACATAAAAATATCAAGGGAGACAAGAATTGATGAAAACTTCAGTATTTTGGATTTGTTTCCATATTGAACAAGCTAGCAACATATGACATGATAGGTTTCTTACCAGTACCACACAGCTAATAGTAGCTGCACAGCTTCCCAAAATCAGTGGCATCATGAAACACCTGCAATGTCCTTAATGTGTGGCCCTGTTCATAAATAGGTCACACACAATTTATGAAACAGTAACATTGAATTAGCCTCTTAAAAGTCATTAAAATAGACTTCTACAGCAACAACAGAAGACACTGATAAATAAGGACGATGCAAAGAACTGGGCCAGTTTTCCATTCATGTTTTTATAGTTTAGCTTCTTCCATTAGAGTTGCAGCTGTTCATCAGTGGGCCCCATTTAAGGACTGGAAAAACAAAGTCAGTCTTTGTTTCTGTTAAAACAAGTTAATTCTTACCTAGTTGGTGTTTTCTTGTCCTCTTCAGATATCAAAAACCAGACAAAATCTGCGTAGCTAATCTTCCCATCTTTTTGTGCTTTTCTACCTCTTGAAGGCCAATGAGGAAAAAGATAGAAAATTTATTTTAGAACACCTAGCTTTTACAAACCAAAATTGAGGATTGTTTTCCTTGTTGCTGCTAGCTATTTACTCCAAAACAATGCAGTGTTCATAAGGTGACTTGTGAGAGACTTCACTGATCACTCAGGATAAGGAGCTTGTGTGCTCTGTTCTGTTTCTAATGCAATGGTGAAGAGGAAAGGGCAGCTGGAGAAGAAGGTCGTACCCTCTCTGGGACTTACAGCTTTTCTCCCGGGCAGCAATGCTGCTGCTTAATTGTTAACAGAAGAGCCATCTTAAATAATTTTTGATGATATATTACATAAAAGTACATATGCTTTTTAGAATTTCTATTCAGGTAGAAGTGATGAGAACTTAAAAGCTTTATAGAACTCCACTAGCTAAAAGTTTTTGAATGAAAATAAGAAGATAAAAATGAAATAGAAATATTCAGGAAGTAAATGCCCGTGGCAAGAACATAATTGTCTGTTTCTACTCTCATACTGCAGCAACCAAGTAAGTTCCACACAGTCAACCTGTCTAGTAAAAAGTCAGGTAGGCAGGTCCTAGACATATTACATTTCAATAATAAAATTATTTTTTTCCTGTTTTATCTTCAAGATATCTGGGAAAATATGGTATATGTTTTGTCTTGCCCAAAAAACTCACGTAAAGGAGTAAGCTCTAGACATATGTCTGCTAAGTCTCTCATTTCTGCTTTTATTTGCTTATCAGTTGCTTTCTAGCTCAGATACTTTCTAGCTAGCAAACATTTCAAAAATGAATAATATGCCGTAAATACACAAGAGGAAGTCAATCCAAAGGGAGGAAATGAAGAATGACTGTCAAAAATGTGAATTAACTAGAAGCATTTTTGTAAATTTATTGATGAAATAAGCATTGATTTTACAATTAATACTTAAAAGCTCACTTCTCCTTGACCATTTTACAGGTTTGAGGGATGGAAAAAGAATGATGCTAACATTTCTTCCTTCCTCATTCCCAGTCCTGTGAAGTCATACAATATTCAGTGGCCAGTGTTCATATGGATAAAGAAAGGAGAGTGAAGAACTTGAACTGTGCCAAAGGTTCCAAGACCACTCTAGTACTGCTGGAGTTTGAACTACAATACTAAACCTTAAAATTCACTGCTCCTTTGTGAGGGGGAGCCATTTTTTTCCTTGGGAATATCATACAATTTAACAAGCAAAAATAAAATTGAATTTAGATCAGCATACAACATAAGTACCTTGTTACTGCTCCTGAGAAGATGCGCTCTATCATCCTATTTGAAATTGCTGTGAAGAAAGGTTTAAAACAGCGTCAACTCTATGCAAGTTATTTTTGCTTTGTATTGTCTTGTTGAAGAGTTTACTGGAACTTTTATATATACACAGATCAGTGAGAAAGATCAAGTGTAGTGGTCATTAATCCCTTTGAGTTCTTTTAGAGAGGATCACTTAACACAAAGTCTCCAAAACAAACCTAGAACCACCCAGCTTTGAATTCAAACTTAACAGAGAAACAGTAGTGCAATAAAAGTAATAAAATTGGCTGATTAATAAAGCAGCATTTCCCAGTTCTTTGACAAGTAAATGATGTTTTCCAGTGGCATTAAGTTTTACATGACCTTGGCAACAAGCCAAAACAGAATTGGCATGATCACACATAATAAACATACCTTACTGATTCTGACAGGGGTCTATTTTTGACATGGTTTTGACCCATGCTCCTATTTTTAAACCATTTCAGGGATTTTAGAGACATGTCTTAACTGAGGGCTACCTCTGTAAAGGATATTCATTTCTTACTTAAGAATTTGCAAAATTTAATTGCAGGTGGCACTGCATTAGTTGTGCCTTCTTTCTAAAATGTACTAACTCAGTAGAGCAGCCACTCAAATGAAAGCAGTTTTCCTTTTTCACTGTAATAAAGCATAGTCAAACTTTAGCAGGCAAATTTTCAGAAGCAATCAGAACTGTATTTATCCTTTTTAACGTAGGACAATACTCCATAATCACTTTGTGCTTAAGTAAGCTTTCCCGTCCTGAAAGGAACACTATTAGGGTGGGCACTAGGCATCTAAAAAGAGCCCCACCAGTTCCATACAAGCTACAAGAATATTAAAATAGGAACAGGCATGCAAGACTACAGAATCATGGTCATTGCATATTATACATGCAGAAAATTTAAACCTGCTAACTAGTGCTAAATAGTATTAAACCAAAATACACTGCAGCTGAGTTAGCAAAACTTTAAAAAAAGCCAAGTACCAAGAAGGTGTATTTGCCTTTTCTACTCTTTCCATACCTTGCCATAAAAATAATGCTACTTGAATAATAACAGTAAAATGGATTGTGTCCAAAATAACAACCCAAAATTGCCGAATAAAACCATTTATAATACACCAACACCTAAGTGGTATTTCTTCCACTTCTTTGCCAAGATCAGAATTCAAATTCAGAATTTTGCTCAAATGTGGTATTTGTAGATGTGAAGTAGCATCACAGATGACTTGTCCTGCTTTAGTTCACTGAGTCAGCAGGATCAGCTACACCAACAGACTCATGAAACTGGCCATGGCATTAAACCACTTCCTCAGCTCAAAGTTTACAAGTCATTTAATATATGTAAACAAAGGTGCTTCATTTGTCATACCATGATCATTATGTCGAGCTAAATCCTTCCGATCAATGTAGAGGTCATGGTCTGTATCCAGCTCCCAAAATTTGCAATAGATAACATAAAAATGTTCATATGAGAAGTACTCTGTCAGCTGGTTAATATCAGGTTCCTCTTCCAATAATGCCACGTTCTATTATCAGAAGGATAAACAGAACACATTAAAGAGTTTGTAAGACATTTATTTGTTGAATGATCTGAGTTCTCGTAACCAAGTTAATATCTAATGCTATTTCAGTGGAACAATTTTTGTTTTCAGGGACAATGCACACCATACAGCATGACAGTGAAACTGAACACACAGAGTGAAAAATGAATGCATTCAAAGAAGAACGAGTAGATCAGACCCACTTCTGCTACACACATTTGCATGTATACAGCTCTAGATACAAAAAATTACATTTAAACATATTCTAATGTATGAGAATTAAGGCAATTGGGTCTTCATTGCTTTTTGGAAAAGGAAGAAATGCTATTTATGTTACTCCCTTAAGCCTTTAGTTAATGCAGTTTTAAAACTTCTGGAAATATCTGTCTTGCAAAATTTTAGATATTACATACCTGCAAAAAGTTGCTTTTCCTGAGCTCATTACAAGTTATTTTCCCAGACCAGGACCTATTTACTGTATAAAATATTCTCTGTATGACCTGCAAGAAAGAGAAAATGGAACAAAACCTTAGCTATGGTAGTTAAATACTCATCCAAGTATTTGTCAAAGATGTCTTAGTTCAGCTGCATTAGAGAGCTCCATCTTTCCCCTGTTTCTATTCTTCTCATTAGTTAGAGCTTCTCTTGTGTCATATTATCCATTATCCAAACCATTTCTAAATCTACATCTAAACTCATCTAGGTAAGTTTTATTTCAGTGCTGCAGTATCTATATCTCACTCAGTAATGTTGCGGAATACTCATATGCTATCCAAAATATGTCTACTGGCAATTTCACTACCTCCAGTCTTCCAGATCTATAGGATATAATCTATTAAACCTATTAATGTATCTTATTACTTCACATTTAAAGACCTGTGTTTGCTATAAGACTGTTTTACTTCATAAATGAATTTACAGAAATAGAATTGAGACTGTTTAAGGATCAGTGTACAGCAGATGTTGCTACTTCTGAAGTCCACAAACACAACAAATCTACATCTGAAAGAAATACTTCCTGCAGGTGCAGAGAAAATGTTTTTTCCCATTTAACTTCATTCTATTTGAACTTCGTAGGAAAAAATCCCTGTTAATATCATTAAAAGTAGTACATTAATATTTTCCAAGTGAAGAACAAAGAAAAATCTATGCAAGAAAGATGACTAGTTCTTGTGCCATGACTGATACTGGAACCAGAAACAAATGCATGCAGTTGAGTACCCAACACTTTTGTTTAAATAGTTTTCATGTACATCAGCTTGATGATCTTACAGGTCTTCTCCAAACTAATGGTTTTATGGCTATTTTGGACAACTCGTGCATTCAGTATAATTTTCTTGGGTTTAGTTTAAAAACATAAGACTTTAAAATATGCTTTTCCTGCTACTCTACTGAATTCAGTATTCATCTCAATTAGTTTGACTTAAGACAACCAGATGTACATTTCAAGTCAGTCATTCACCACTAAAACAAACAGAAAAAACCCAGACAAAAAACCTTAACATATCATGAACTATAACTGCTCAGCTGGTGACTGATTATACCTGCTAATTGGCAAGACTCAATATTGCACTTGTAGTGTTTCATTTGCAACAGAGCAGTTACTAACTAAAATGCCCATCTCTTTAGGAACCCCTTTCCTGCAATTAAAATGTCCGCACAACTACAGGCTGTTTTTATCACTTCAAACTCTTAACTGCAGTAAATCAATAGTTTAAACTAACCAATCATTTCTAAATTACAAATAGAAGAGTAATGTACTGATGAAGTTTTGAAAGAAAGCTTAAAGCAGCAAGCTCCGCAGTTCTTACCTTTGAACAAGAACAGCTGGTTCCATGACTCCAGACAGAAGAATAGATTATCCTGCTTCTGAAACTTAATTAACTTAATTCTAATTGTGAGTTTAGGGAAGGCCCATTTTTGGCTTATACTACAAAGCAGTTTTTTCTAAAAAGGTTTTTGCCTTAGCTTTGCAACTTAATCCATCTGCGTGTCATTATCTCATCTGTTACACATTTAACTGGTCTAAAAATAAGAACAAAATTGAATGTTTGGTAAAGACAACTGGGAACAGACTTAAACTGTTTTCTAAAGTCAAATGAGGCAGAGTATAAGCAAATTGTCAGAGAATTGCCTTTATTATGCTGCAGAGTGCTTTGTGAGAAGGGAGAAGAAATGGTGCAATACAGAAACTACAATTTCAAGAACTCATAGTTCAGGTGTGCACCTAACATCCTGGCAGAATAAATGTAGCATCTCATTTGTCACAGCAAACATTTTTAAACTTACTTCAGCTCTATCTTGGCCATATATAACTAACCTGACCACTAGACTGACCAACAAACCTATACCATATCTTAGCAGACAGAACAGATTGCTTTCATGGCTTACAAAACATGTGCCAAAGAGATGTATGTAATGTATATGCATACACACATACATATGTGTGTATATACAAAAACCCAGCAGAAGAATAGCTCATTTGGTTTGCAGCTGGAAGTATCCTTTAGATAAAACTTCATGTAGCAAGGTTAAGCTAATTGAATACAGGTATGAAATTCCTTATTTCATCATAGGTAAAATAATCTATAATTATCATTAATAACTTGCAGGACAGAATTTTAGAAGACTGTATCAAGGCTCAGTTGGTCAGAGCATGGTGCTAATAATGCCAAGGCTGTGGGTTTGATCCCTGTATGGACCATTCACTTAAGAGATGGACTCAATCCTTGTGGGTCCCTTCCAAATCAGAATATTCTGTGATTCTGTGAGCAGTTATGCCATCCTAAAATGTGACAAGGAAAGGGCAGAGTGCTCCTGCTGTTTCTTAATCTGCAGAATGGTATTCCAAATATTGTTGATATATTCATACTTGTTTACTTTTTGATTTAACACCAATTTTTTGATTAAACACCAATTTCTGTTGAAGACTACACTAAATTGTGCTAATAAAATACTTCCAGCACTAATTTATTCAGTACTGCCAGACTCAGACCTACTCAAATAAGCTGTTCCTCCAAAGAAAAGTAACCGGGAATGGCAAGACCTTTTCTTTCCTACTGTACTTCAGGACAGGCAGCAAGTTTTCACAATTTTAACCAGAACAGGCTTTGATACAACCCAGAATCCATTAAGAAACAAAACAACTCACAGGCAGAACAATTCCTTCAATCACAATTGACAAGAAAGTTCTGTGAGCTCAGGTAATCATTGTAACAAGAAGCAAAACCTAATGCAGCAGGACATACTCAATAGGCCAGCAAGTCTCTGTAAGGATGTAATGAACAAAATCCAAAAGCTCTCAAAAAAAAGGGTTCCACAATTTCAACCTGGGTCAAAGTATAATATGGATAAAAGACGATCAACTCTGCATACTTTTTTTGTTGGAGAATATTCATTAAGCTAGTTTTCACATGCACAAAGAAAGTGAACTGAATGTCATTTTGAAGAATTTTAATCTTTTGAGACTTCAGTGGAATTGACTGTCTAGTCTACAGTTGAGGAAATTTAATGTCACTGATTTTTCCCTTGGGTACAGAATAAATACTTCAGTCACATAACCCTGGGAAGACAAAATGAAACTTTTCATGTATAAAACCTTCCTTGGAAGAGAAGTCCCCAGAGAGACAAGTGGCAAGCAGCTTCAATATTATCATTATTTCACTTAATACTGAACATAATCATATTAATATAGATGTTTCATTCAAGATTTCGTTTAATTAATCCCAGACTAAGGTCAGGATTCTAATGAATACAGTCTACAGCCACAATCAAGTGTTTAAGATAACAGCCTGCTCTTCATTTAATGTTCATTAACTTATCTGACACCATTACAATTCACTGCTTCTCTTACTAGTATTAAATTCAGCAGTTCCTTACAAATATTAAGAAGAACTATGATGCTTAAGAAAGACTCTTTTTCCACAAGATTTCTAGTTATGTAGAAATGAAGACTGACAGCCTACTCTTTACTGTTCCCAAAGGACAAAGATGCTTAGACATATTGACTAATCTTAATTTTGATTTTCTTTGTCAATCAAAAAATAGCTTTTCCAGATACAAATCACTTACTGTTGTAATATACCGAGAATGAAATTCAGATGCTTCTTTTAAAAATGAAAGGCCTGGATGACTATTCACCACATCCTACAAAAAAAGGAATAACAATATCCCAAAGAGTATTCATTAGTGACCATATAAGACAATTAGCAAAGAATAGCACACAGGCTTCCTTAACCAAAATAGTTCAAATTAACTACCACAATCATTACTAATAACTTTGTTTTCACCAGGGCTTCACATAAATAACACTACAAACCTTTTTAAAACTAAAATTATCTTTTAAAGAAATCAGATAAACAAAAGCTTTCCTACATTTTAGGACTATTATAGGATTTTTTTTCCTATATTTTATATAGGCTGAGGATTTTGAACACTGCTGAATGCCGTAGCTTGTAATTCTGTGGCTGACTATGATGCAGTAAAGCCAGTTTAGGTTTTATTCAGTCATTTCTAAAGGTGGTGTTTGCCTCTCTTTTAACAAAGTTTTATTTGATTTTGAATTCATATACCACTTCTCCTTTGCCCTCCAAAGGCCTATCCTGACTTGAACAACTTTAACTGCCTTCTGAAACATAAAAGATTCCAATACATGTGCTATTCCTGCAATCGATTTTAAATCTTACCATGGCACTTATAAAAGACCTCTCCTTATACAAAATGATTAACTGTAAAACAAATCACTCACTAGCATCTTAGTGAATCATGCAAAGTCAATTGCACTAAATATTATCAATAAACTTTAATGATGACCATGAAAAAGTATGTTTAGTTCAAACAACTCAGGCCTTTGCCAGTTCATCATTTTTTGGTGTTCCTAGAACTAGTTTCCGTTGCAATTTACTTGTAAAAAAGGAATGAAGTCTTCTTGCACCAAGTAGTTACATCCAGGGTTCATCAGAAGGTGAACAAACTTCGCAGCATCATCATAGCAGGTCTGAAGTACTCTGAAATGTAAATACTTCCATTTAATATTCTACACAGAAAATTGCTCATGCTACCTCATGCAGGCATCCTAGAGCAAGGCCTATGAAACAACATTTATTCAAAAGCTAATTACAAATGTCAAACCGTGCTCTAAGTGAACTTATCAAAGCAGTACTGTCTCTTAAATTTATGTTAAAGCAGGCAGGTACAACATGTAATTGATTACATGAAAGGACAATTTAAAGTTAGAATTAGAGGAGAACTAGAAATAAAAAGCATTTTGTCCAGAACTGGCATCTACAAGTTAGGGCCATGGTTTTCACTTTTCTCATGAACTGTCAATCATTTACCAAACATTTTCAAATCTATAAATACTGTAAATGAAGATTTGTTTATGTTAAAGTATTATTTAGTTACATTTTCCTATGTACACGTTCAATGACAATGGTTGATTATGGGAAAGTGTTTTATTCCCCTTTACAGACAGGATCGCATTCAGAGCTTAAAATATCACATTTCAGTGAAAAAAAATGCAGTACTTCTAAAAAAATGTAATCTACTTACTTCCTCCACATTGCAACAAATTTATGAACTGACACATATCCTGTTCGTTCACCTCCAGCACAATAAAACAAAGGACCCTTCCAGTAAAGTGGGCATTCACAAGCCTACAATTAAAGTATACATCAAGTCAGTTTATTGATTGCTTATCTGAGGGCTACTCTTTTATTTATAGATCCTTCAAAAATTACAAGTGTTACAAAGAAAGCATTAGGGAAGAGATTTTTTAAAAAACTGTTTCTGAAACCAGCTTCACCTTCTGAAATAATTCATTTTAAGCAACTGCTTTAGGCTGAAATCCAAAAGTGGAGAGCAAAACGCAGGGCAACTTGTAGCATTCCTAATAAACTAATGCAAAGAGTCACATGTCTGTCTGTCCATGCTCCAAGCAGCTGAACAGAGTCCATCTTAAGCTGCGCTCAAGAGCTGGATATCTTTAAGCTAAGCTCAAGACAGCACACTTACAGACCTTCTGAACTGGAGCAAACTGACATTTGTCTGGCTTGGAGAATGGCTCAACTCACCTGCATCCCTGCATGTGCATGGCACAGCCACTATCCAATTTTAAGTAGAAGGCCAGCCTGCCCTGAGCAGCAGTATCTTGCTTTAACTCAACAGTTACACATTCCCAACTCCAGTGCTCCCACGTACACCTCAAGTGCTGCTTCTGTGTCGGCTCCAAGCATCTACAGCTGTACCAATCAAGTGCCCAACTTGCCTAAAACTGACTCCAGCAGGGAGCACTCAGACGTGCTAGCATCCCCAACAATATACTGCAAGATGTGTAAGGTCACTGGAGCAAAAGTACAATTACTTCTCATGCAATAGTTTAAACAGTACTTCAAACAAATTTTAAAAAGTGAGCTTGATGAATACTGTCCTCAGACAGTATTCCTGTGGAAGACAGGGATTCTAGAATTCAGCTTAGCAGTAAAAAAGTTTTGGTGAGGCAAACTCCCACTCCTGCTCTTATGAGCAGTCTTAGTTTCTATTTTCTAGACCCTGGACAAAGTGACAGGAATATGGATGAGAACCTGAGACTCATTACCATAAGACCATGACTTGCAGTGAGATTTCAAGCATTGACTGAATATAACAAAATGGCATTTAAGTTTATTTTAACTAGCTTATTGTCTTTAAACTTACACAAGTTTAAAAATATTCGCTGCTTTCTAAGCTAAGTATTTTGTCACTCTGCCATAACTCTAAATTAGCTCTTCAGGAATAACTTGAGAGCCATAATCTCAAGTTACCAAACCATTCTGTCTTTACAACAGAGGTTCAGCACACTGCAGAATGAGAAAAAAAACCCAACCAGTGTGAACACCTGAAAACAAAACATATATTAGCAATGCTTTTGCCTTAAGTCTCTCAGTCAATATGGAATGGAGACCAACATACAATGTGCCCTTTAGTATTTGGTTGTTTATGCAGCAAAAACAGTAGTTCAAGTTTTGGTTTAACGTTTGTTTCTTTTTGGAAGGTCATTTGATACATAGTTAATGCAAAAAATTCCAGATAGCTGTGCTATCAACAATGTAGAATATTGTTGAATACTAATGTGTGGGAGATGAAAACACACTATACGAGAAAACCGGGCACAGAGAACTCATCTTTCCATAGGAGTACACTACAAAAAGATGGCCAGCAAGTTCTCACCTTCGCAACCTTACCCATGTCTTCTAACGTTGCCCTCTCATTTGGAAATTCAGAAAAAGTTTTCTCAATTTTGGCAATCACAGCATCTATATTCACTTTTTCCTTAGGACATCCTCGAGGAAAATAAAAAGTTGGAATGTTTTGACTATGTGATGGTGGCAAAGTTTCTTCCTTCTTTGTTTGAACCTAAATAGATAAATACACATTTGACAGTCAAGTACCATGAAATCACATAGTCATCTACCGATGACTTAAATCTCTTGGTATTCTATGCTCCAACACACCTTCAAAAAGATTTCAAATTATAAATTGAATAAACTATTAAAGAATAAGAGCACTTCGGAAAAATTAATGAATATTTCTAAAACCAGTTGTTTAGAAAGACTTCTAGGATGTTAAATATTTAATAAAAACAACTTCAATCTTCAACATACCAAGTTTCAAGACTGATACACTAGACAGCTTCTTGGGGACATCTGAAATTACTCAGGTTCTATTATCTATTTCAGAAAAAACCTTTCAACCTCTATCTTAACAGATATTATGGAAGAATTTGCTTTTGAAATATTTCTAGTTTTACAGCTTAGAGCTTTTGAAATAAGGATAACTTTGTTACAAACCACCAACCTATTTAATGTAGTTATGGTGAAGATTTTCTTTTTTTTTAACCTTAAAAAATGATAGATTTTATAAAGTTAGTAAACAATGCCTGCAGAGTGATTTTTTTGGGTAAAGTATATGCAATTATGGTATGAGAGCTTAGAAACTGGTTTCTCAAGAATTGTGATACACCATATCACTAAAAAACCCCCCAGATGACCAGTAACGAGATATTTATTAAAAATCATTTAGGTTCAATAAAAAAGAATTTACATTGTAGTTAGTTTCCAAAAGGAAGTGAAATAGGGCAGAGAAACAAAGGTAACAGGCAAAGTAACAACAGAGTAAGGAGACAACTCAAATCTAGCAATTAAACTAAATTAAAGTCTTTATTCCCAACACTACTATTCAAATGTAAAAACATTGCTATTGGGTGACTCGTCCTAGTGATGAATGTGTTCAAGATCCTGTATCTAATCTTTCATTTTCAACCAGAAATGGGGGAAAATAAACACACAATCCCCCCCAAAAACCCTAACCCTTGTTTTACTCCTTATCACCTTTGCCAAAGTGCCTGTAAAGATACCCTGGGTAGAATCAAAGTCCTTCCTTGTGTGAGTGGAAGAACTAGGTGCTTATGGACAACAGATTTCAATTTGCAGAGTTCCAGCCCAGAAGCCTTCATTGGAATGCTACATATACAAAAAAAAAAAAAAGCCTGAACTAAGCTTTCCTTCCCCTCCTCTGCATTTGAGCAAGAATTCCTGTCCACAGCTGCAGAATTACCTTAACCATGCTACAAGTTTTATTCACAGAGGAAAAAGTTACCTTGAATCTGTGACACCAGAGTCAATGTCTGTCCTTTCTAAGAATCCTGTAAGTAGCAACTTTTGGAATTTTATCATTGGTTCAGCAGTCCAGTTGACAAGGCATCAGCTTAGAATAAGAGTGCTACACAGCATCAAAAATCCCTTCAAACTGCAGACTTCCAAAATTTTGGGAAGTATAAAGACAGCACTGTTTTATTCTCTAGGTAATATCACCACCAGCACTACAAATAATGTCTGTAATTGGGTAAACACCTTGTTTCATTCTAGAAGCCCTGCTCTACCCATCAGCACTTTACAAGAGCCCTTGCAGTTACCCTATTTCCCCTCTTGCCCATCTCCAAGAACTGCCTGGACTGACATAAGATTAGCTCAGTTGGTCAGAGCATGGTGCTAATAATGCCAAGGTCGTGGGTTTGATCCCCATACAGGTCATTAATTTAAGAGTTGGATTTGATGATCATTGTGGGTCCCTTCCAATATTCCTCAGAATATTCTGTGATTCTGTGATAACCACTTGCATATGAGCTCCTCAAATGGCCACAGAGCAGCAGGTGTTGCAGTTCTTCAGAGGCGCCCCATGAGGAATGCCTCATCTGAGAAAAGAGAAAGTGCAAATCATAGACTACTAACATTCCCTGAATGTTGCAGATAACATGAAGTAAATCAGCGTTTTAAGGAAGCTTAGTACAGACAGGCAAGGCATTTTTAAAATTCACAGCTAGGGAAATTTAGAGCCTCAGATTAAAAAAGAAAAATTTCTTTTAAAAGGAAAGGTAGAAGCAGAAGGAAGACTACACTGGAAAATATCCCAAGAGAAAATGAAAAGCTATCATTAGGACCATTTGTTCATTGGATACTATATTTTTTCAGAAACTAGTAATTCAGATATCAGATACACAATAAATGATTTCCATCAGTCCAGGTTAAAAGCTGTTCTTAAACACATACAGAAATCTCAATTCAGGATTTATTTTAAGACCTATCCAAGCACAAGTTATTTAAAACAATTATATGATAAGGGCTTTTTATTTATTTTTCATCTTATAGTCTGGAACATGTTCACAACAGACAAAGATTATGAGGAAGAAGTTCAGCGACAGATTCAGATCTTAAGACAAACATATAGCTGAAGTAAACTGATTTTTCTAAGATGAAAATGTTATATTTAAACATTTGAATTCAGCATGCTTAGTATAAGAACATATAATATTTAATCTATAAGACAGAATATTAATACAATTCTAAGACCAAATATAGACTACAAATCTGTCATGGCAAGACAAATTAACTCTCCCTATACTGAGAGATGTCTATTTTTACATGCTGGTTTCTTAAATTTGGCAAAAGAAGAAACTATAAAAAGGCTTTGTTTACATTAGCAAGTGTATGATCACTTCACAATCATTTCTGCTGGAATCATTTGGTGCCTACATATAGGCATCTAGTGAGAATACCATGTAGGGCACGAAACAAAATGCCCTTGAACATTCCTTGTGGCTTCCAGCAGGCAGCTCCAAGCACAGCTCCTGCTCTCCATCTGCCACGTGGATGTTCTGAGCACGCTAATGCTTCTTAAATGCCACCAGCAACTTGGGACAATTGAATTGTGCTGTTAATGTCAGTCAACACAGGGATAGGAGCTGTACCAAAGACAGAAGCATGTTGTCCAAAACCATTAGCTCCAACTATTGCACTATAAAGTTGATGTTACACATCTCCTCTCTCTTCTCACCTTCCCAAGAAGGGCCAAGGAGTCTTCTCTCAGTCTGAATTCCAATAACCAAAAGGCCCCTTGCACAACTGAGGCTGCTCTGCTGTATGTGCTCTAATGAAGGAATGTGTGATACTAAAAGGACTCTAAAAACTTCACTATTTTCTGTAAGTTCATCTGCTAGTTACTTCTGTAGAGGCACATATTGCATAGCTGAGGAAAGAATCAGTTCTGTTATTTCAGGACAATCAAAACGCACTAATCGTGTGAGATTAGGCTGTTCTAAAATTAATTATAATTTTAACTGGGGAATTCTTTCATTAACAAGAACTGCCAGAAGTCTGCTAACATCATATCTTTGACTGGAAAATCTGCAGGAACAGTTCATTAATCTTTTTGCACAACTACTCCATTTCAGTGGTCAATTTAACACTTAGAAAGTGATCTACATTTTCCTGTGATTTTAAGTTAAAACCTTTGATACTTGTACCAGTATGCTAAATTCAAAAAAAGAGACTTGTTTGGTCAGCGAAAATTTTCCCTGTAACTTGCTGAGAAAGAGTACCAACAATAACATGCTTGGAATTAAGGAAAACAGCTGTATAAGCTTGTAAATAATTCATCAAACAGATGTGTGCTGCAGTGTCAGAACTGAAGGGAACATTAACCTTTGCAATAAGTATATACGAAGTCCAGGATCTCTAAGTGTATTGCAAAGTTGCCACTGCAGTTTAGGTGTTATGTAACAGATGGTAAGTGAGGATTCCTTGAAAACTTCTTGTTTGTAGTAATGTAAACAGACTTCTATAAGATTTGTCTATAGGAGAATTCAAGAAAACCTTTAATACACAACCAGTTTTCATTCCTGACATACAGAATTGTAAGGACTGTCCATATTGCCCAAGATTTACTTGCCTCAATTTTTACAGTGGAGGAAATGGAAGTTTTTATCCCATTGAGGTCTCTGTTCAAAAGGCAAACTTCTAATATTAATTTTGCAACTTTCCAGATCCTTTTCCAACCATTCTTTCAGCCACTGTTTGTAGTAATAGCATAAAATCAGTATTATAATTACAATACAGTAATATATTAGAATATACCAGAGGACATGGATACACTGTATTCCAAAGACCAAAATTAAATTCTTCAAGCTAGGTAGTTTTCTTACATCTAACTACAGATGAGTTGCATTCAGCAGTTAACTTTGTTAAAGACAGTGGGAACTTTAAAAGGGTGGGCTTTTCCTTCTCTCTTAACTGAAAGAGCTGATGCTATGAAACAGTTATTCAACTACAGGATATATTTCTGAAATAACAAGGAAGGAGGGACTTGTTCCCAGGTATTTTAAGAATGTATGCTCAGTAATGTCTAGCAACTGCCAAGCAGAAATACTGAGCCCCATGAAGGAGTTCAATATGTGGATTCAAATGCAAGTAAGTAAAATCTCACTTATAAAGGACTTGCTGGAAAAGGAAGCAAAGTAAATATGTTTGTGAATGCAATACTCTTTTAGACATCTTCAAGATAAAGACTTGAACTTGGGTTGGAAGGGACATCTAGCTCCAACCCCCACTGCTGTGGGCAGGGATGCCACCCACTAGATCAGGCTGCTCAGGGCACCATTCAACCTGGTCTTGAACATTTCCAGGGATGGGGCAACCACAACTTTTCTGGGTTGCCTGTACCAGTGCCTCACCACTCTCACAGTAAAGAATTTTTCCTCTCCTCTTTTAATTTAAAACCATTCCCCCTTGTCCTATCACTATCTGAACTGCTTTGACATGACTACAGGATAAGACCAATTCATTCAGAAATGCTGATGCTTTCTAACTGACACCAACATTTGTTCTGCATGTTGCTCTGAAAAAAACCCCAACCCTAAACATTTAAAAATATTTACAGAGTTCACAGTCAGCTCTTGCTGTAGTATTTGACAGGAAAATCCATGATAATGTCCAAATTAGAGAGAAGTCAATGGAATGCATACAACAGGGTCAAAAAAGGAGCCCAAAAAATTCTACTTCACATTTACACCCAACTTCACATTAGGTTTTTACTAAGTGATGCACCATGGTCTCTCCCACCAAAACCAGTCATTAAATACTGAAAATACTAGAAAGAGATTTTTGCCTATCAAATAGATAAAAGTGTTCAATTCCTTAGTAGTTTTTAATTATGCAATCAAAAGTAAAAAGGTCTGTTGCAATACTGTTTATGATGTACAATACATGAGTTAATCTAGTTCTTCAATAGACTAGGTCTCCTATCCTTATATATTCCACTTTATGCTAAACTTACCTGGATGAACCAAAGTGCATAGTAAGATAAGGGGATTTTCTGCAGAGATATGCTATTCAGCCTTTTAATCCCTGCAACCACCCACATGTAAAGCTCATCAACCATCTAACAATGAAAACAAGATAACTGCATGAAGTTCCCTGATACAGAACAGAAAATGGAAGCCAACATGGAGATTCAAAGGATAACATTTTTTTTTTAATGAATCTTTATTAAATTCAGTGAGTTCTTAAGATTACAAGGTGTGCTACAGCCAATCAGTTAAACAGTAACTGTGGATGTAATAAAATGTTATCAGTAATCAGGCTCACAAAGAATACCTGACCAGCCTTCTCATCCTTCTGCTCTGTTATTGCTGTCAATCTAAGTCTGACCAATAAAATCACAGAAATGTTTCTTTTTTAACTTACTATTTAATTGATTGCACAGTGAAAGTCAACATTTCTCTCTAGATGAACAATTGACATTATCAGTAGTTTTATGGAATTTAAGTCTCAAAAACATAATGTAAAAGACTTGCACTACTATTGTTTAGAGAAGGGTTCATTCTCATTTGGAAGAAAGACAATAGTTCTAAAAAACCCATGCTAACACCTCAAATACTTTAACATGCTGAAGTGCATTCAAAAATCTGTTTCAGGATTGGTAAAGTAAGGTTACCACCAGAACTTTCCTCAGAAGAAGCCCAGAGAAACATGTCCTCTGTAACATAAGCTCTCTTGACCCTGTGGTAGCCATTTATGATTATTTAAGTTGAAGCGTGATGCTTTTTCATTGCTCTCTGTGTCATCCTCATCAGCATCTTTCCGGCCAAACTAATGAGATTTATTACTGCAAGAGTTCACTGATTGTACCACTTCCTGTTCAACTTGATGTGCTAAACAGTACTTTTTCCTCTGTGAAAGATGATCTTTGGACAACTTAAAACTTTCAAAATTTGTGGGTTCTTCCTCTCCCCCACCCCCTGCAAAGTTCTATTACTCTAAAATGGAATTATTGTACTGAAAAACAGCCTGAAAACAGAAAGTTAATCTGAAAGCTTAATAATAAAGTTTTACAGAGTGGCATAAGGTAAGCTACACTACAGCACACCTACATCTTCCCCTTCCCCCATGCCCACACAGAATTTACTTGCTTCACTAGGGACAGTGAAACAATATGGTAAATTGCCTCAGGTCACCAAGACAGCCAAAGAACAAAATTAAAACCCCCTATTTGTCTTCATCCAATCTCACACAGTTGGGGCCACTTAAAAGCAACATGGTTCTGCTGCTAACATAAGGAAGAGCAGGGAGTACTGTGGCAGTATTGTTTAAAATCAGCTTGCATTAGGCTTAAAACCATGCTAAGATTTTGATTCATTTCACATAGCTTAGTCAGAAATATAAAATATATACGAATGATCAGACCCTGAGAGACACCTACAGAGAATGAACCCATGCTAAACCAGTCATCAGGGTATATATGTAAAAGTCTTTCCTCTGGCAACAATCATTTTAGTCCCAGTTACTTCCTTCTATCCTGGACTTCAGCTTGCTATCCTTCAGTCACTGTCTGGCAGCTGTTTTTATATGTGCTATAGAGACTAATTTTATCATACAAGCTCTTCTTTCCTTCCACAGTAAGAGATAAACATCCATTATTTTTACCCTGCTGCAGTTTTACATTAGGTTACTTCTGCTGTTAGCCTTAACTCTGAAAATTTCATTCATCTAGTTTGGTCTGTAGTCACCTAATATTCCTGCTACATGAGGGGAAAGAAATGGAAAAATTAATACACTTTCCCACAAAGTTCTAGCAATATACCATTAGAAGAAAAAGGTACTTCAACCTACACCATTTCCAATTTTATACGTGCTTGTGACCCAAGTTAATGCAAGAGAGCAGGGTTCAGAAACTCTCCCAATGCAGTCTATGTTCCAGTTAGCAATCTTGTTCAAATTCTGACCAGAAAAACATGGTGGGAGTCTCCTTTCTGCATACCAGGTTGTGCATTCATCTCAGTTTTAAACAAATTCACTAACATTCTCATCTCACTTATGCATGTTCTTGGCCATTTACTCTCAAGTCTATTTCTGTACAAAAGTATATGGTAATCTGGTTTTGTGATTTCCATGCAAATGTTAATCCTCAATGCCAAATCAACTTTACTCTAGAGATGAAGCTGTACACTGCTCTGTCCCATTTTGGGATAATTGGCATGTTACAGCATGTAGCAATTCCATAAGCAAATCAAAAGATATTCAGTGAGGTTTAGAGCAGTCAGGAATAGCATAAGGAAGGATCCTAGGTAACAGTAAAAATGAAGTCTAAAGAAGACCCTAACTTCTGATTCTGAGGTAAAAAAAATGAAACAGGTTTTTTAAAGCTGTTTGCTACATGAAGCTAATTTCTCCCCTTATTTTAAGTCTTAAGACAGCAGAGTAAGTAGCAGTAATCTTAATTGTGTGATAGCCTGGGAAAGAAGCACCCCACTCAGTTTGAGTGAAATTGCTGTGGTAAGGGCCACCACTGGCTAGTCCTGAAAGTCTTACTATAGCATCAAGAATTATGGTACAACTATCATTAACACTTTCCCCCTTTAATTTAACCAAGCCAAATTGAAACAGCCAAAAAGACGCTTAAAAAAAAGCCACTGAAGTGTCAGCACTGCAGAAGAGCATGCATAACTTTGGGCCATCTACACAAACCTATCTGAGAAAACATGTTAGCTCTAATGTAGGAGACAGTGGGTAACGGCATCCAGGAAAAGCTTCCACCTGAAATTATGAAATGCATTCCATACATACCATCTTGGGTATTGAATTTAAAACCACATTCAACTAAAAGCATTTGTGAATGGCCACCACAGGCAAGTCATATCACATACACATAAACAAAACTAGCACTGGGAAACTTTCAAATGGTCAAAATCTGATTTTCGCTTGCTAGTGAAGGCTGAGGTAAACTGGCATTTTTCTGCATGATACCTAACCATTACAGCACACACATACCAATCTCCTCCATTTCAGTAACATATATGCTGCATTAACAGATGCCTCACTCAAGTTCTTCTACAGCTCTGATTTTGGAAATATTTGGATTCTCTCAATTTGCAATTTGGTATAGCTGACATAGGTAAATCATGTAGTCCCTGCTGGGAACTGGAGGATGCTATTGCAAAAACATTACTGCTGTAGAAACACCTCAAAATATGGCTGCACACGTTTTTTTTTGTACAGTCACAGAGCTTCAGAATCAAAAGTATGCAGTATGAAGAGCTTATTGATTTATTTAGAAAGACTTGGGTGGGGACAAATGGAAAAAGTAGTTACCTGTGCCCCCCAAAGCCATCAACACAAGACCTTTCCACCATACATGCATGTCCATTGGTAACTTGCTTTATGTGCTGACATTGACTTTTACCAAAGGCTTCTAGAGTGAGGCTTCCTCTGAGAATTTGCCATCACTGGCAGTGATGATATTTTTGATCCAGTGAAGATATTTTTTATCTCCTTCACATGCCCTCTAATTAAGAAATGGAAAAAGTTACACGGTGTAAAAAGGAAAAAAGCAAGATTCTTCAGAAAAATCTACCCTGTGAAGCACAATTTCTTCTACATTTCATGATAAGACAAAAGTAGTGGAAAAATTTTAGTCACTGCTAGTACGACTGCTAGTGCCTGTGATTTGTTGTCGAACAGGCTACAATTTATGAATGATGTCAAAGTATTCTAGTCACTAATATATGCTGTTTGTCATATAGTTGCAGCTTCCTTAGAAAATATTCTGATCACAGGTCAGATCAGTTCTTCTATTCCTTCCCAGTGTATTCTGTTACCTCAACTGTTTCCAGGGCACAATCTGGTAAGTTCCTCCTAGTACATGATTATTTTGATTGTACACAGCCAAGGGACTGACAGGTACACCCGAGGCAATTCTAACATTTGTCTACAGAACACAGCCCTTGTCAGGACAAGGGCCATCAGTTCAACATCAAAAGTAACACATACAGCTAAGACAGACATCCACTTAAACTCTGCAATAGCTTTTTATCCTTACATGTTTACAACAAAACAAGCTTCAATCACTAGATGCAATTGACTTTAAGAAGAATCCTCTCAAACAAGAAACATGTCACCAAGTTCAGCCTTGCTATTGAGCTGCAAAGTTAACAGCTGGAGCAAGTATTCTGTCAACTGCTTGTCCGCTGGTGGCCTGAAAAATTCCGATTTGGACAATTGCAAAAACAATCTCATATCCCTCTTGCCCTGTAAAAGTTGAAGGACATTTTATATGAAGATGTGCTGGACTGTTTCAGGCTTTCTAGTATAGGAAGTACTACCACCAACAGTCATACAACATCTACTATTAGTGGCATTACCTAAAATGGAGAAAAGAATAGCGAATCTTTCATTTCAAGGGAAAAATCAGTACATCTGAACTCTTCAATGTATGAATTGCTGCATCACAAAACTTAGCTGCAGAGGGAACTGACATCTGGACTCTTAAATCATGCATGCATATAAGCTGTAATAAACTTTCACCATATTGGCTTTTCTACAGAAACAGTACACATTTTCTGTAATTATAATTAAAAAAAATAGATATATTACCAGACATGAGCAGGTAAAGAAGCTGCTATCACAGGGAGCCAACACATTTGAAGTTTGAACCAGGAGTCTCCATTACAGAAGTGGTAAAAACCTACCAGTTTGCTTACAGTTTCTTTTTAAGAGACTAGAGCTTAAAACCTGGCAATCCACTAGCAGTGAACCATTTACGGAAAACCTCATCTTAACTAGTAAGTCTCAGCAGGCAGCTTATATATTTTCATTCTGCTTTAAATGTAGGCATCTGCTCTACAAAACTGGCATCATATCAGCAAGCTAGCATGAAATGTACCTATTAGCTACAGTCAGAATGAGATCTGTATTCCATCTCTGGCCCTCTCAGCAAACACTTGTGTTCTTTAATAAAGCATTTGTATGCCTGATGTAAAAATATTAGGTAAAAATGAATATTGGGTCCTCCCCCTGTGGTGTTAAAAGGTCTACAAATTATGTTAACATCAGTTTTCTAATTTAACAGGAAAGCTGTTGTGTCAGAAGCCTCTAATTGTTACACAACCTTCTTCTGAGACTATAGCTGTAAACCCAACTGCCTCAATTAAATTTTTTGAAAGTAATTTTGTCTCAGAAATGAGACTTACCTTCATGACTTAAAGAATCACTGTGCGCATCACATCACAAACACACACCAGCCCAGCACACATTAGTACCTACAGACTCTGTATTCATTGTTATCTTGAACATGCCACAAGCATTTCTGTAGCATTTTGGTAACAAAGGAGTATAAAAATGGTCAAGAGGCACTAAAGTCTAAAGTTACTTCACTCAGAAGGCAAGCCAATCTCGTGAGGCACTGCAGAAGCTGAAGAAATAGTTCTCATACAGCTGACATAAATAGCACATGTAAGCAGCATTTAGTATCATTAACAGGTGGTCATGAAATGAGTAGTTCTCCATTTTCACACTGAGGTGTGACACATACAACTACACCAAGGAATCACCAACTAGTCACAGCAGATAAAGGTATAATTCATTAAAAGTATAAAAAAATATGCCAGCACAGGTCTGTCACTGACATTGAGAGAATTAATTAAAAATTTAGGCCAGATTTTTTTTTAGCTCCTTTTTAAAAATCATTACACTCAGGACAAATTTATTTGACTTTTAAAAAAGTCTGGTTTTAAAGTTAGAACTCCAAAGTTTTGTAAGGTGATGTCGCCTCTAAGTAGCAAAAAATACCCATTTTCCTAGTTCAGCTAACACGGAGTTACAAACATGTAAGTGTGTCAGTCTACACACATGTATTTTATGCTGTTATAATTTTGTTTCAAATTTCAGATACATTTTCCTCACATACAGGTAATGGTGCTGCTTCTATTCCAGCTCTGACAGGTAGGGATGTCACCAGACATTGGCCAAAACATGGTACTCAGCTATCAGCAGGTAATCAGCCTTTCAGTTCACATCTATAAGTTGCCAGTACATTTGACAAGGTGATAGTTTCTTCTCCCTCCAAAGTTTCAGATAAATTGACGAGCAAGGTGGACACAGTGACTCCTCAAGTGCCGCATTCCCAGTTCAATATATCCCGTAGGTGTTAAGTACTTAAGAAAGATCTTGGTCTTAGAACCAGCATCAGGATAAGATGGACTGAAGTTTTACTTCATTTTATGCAGAGATACCTACTAAGAAATTTAGTTCCCCAAATTAATACAGAAAATTTCAACTGTTATGTATTGTTTTATTTTTCTTTTGAGAAACAGATCTTTCCAGGAAGCCCTACTTTGCTCAGTTTTTTTCAATTTTCATCAAAAAATGAAAACTGAAGAACTGCCTATTCCATCACTTTCCAGAACAACCCACCCCACTACTGGTTGTCTATTTAAAGATTTTCAAGAAACCTGATGTGCTATGCTCTAATGACCACCCCTTTTAAACCACAGGGGATTACCTACACAGATTATTTACTTACATGGCTCTATATGAAGAGCCACTGCCTAAGAATTCCTGGAACCTGTAGAAGACCCTGTAGTCATTCCAACCTGCCTCAGAGCAGATTCTGAGCCACATGTTATTTCATTATCCACCACCATTAATAATTTTTTATTTTAAGATGCTAGTTTTAATAGCACAAACCTCTTAAAGAGAATCTGTCATTCATTTAACAAGTTATAAAATTACGAGATTGTAGTAGAAATATGGAAGAATGGATTGGCTTCCACTTCTGCTTGACTTTAGCATTCTAATTTTACATCATATTCATGAACTGTTGTGTCTGAAAGCCTATATAGTAGAATAGGAGGTTGCAAATTCCAACAGCAATGAAGCTTAGCAACTGAAATGATAAATTTTTTTTTCAAGTCATTCTACAAAATATCTACTCTAATTTCATTTTAACATGAAATTTCTTCAATGATTATGTAGCTGATAAATAGCTATTCTTTGAAATGCGCCTAACCTATGAGGAGAAGCTGAAATTAACATTAACAAAATGGCAGGTAAAGAATACCCATCTTCTATATCAACAGTTACCAGCATCCACATTTAGTTTTTGATGATACTTCCAAAAAGGTCTCCTTAAAATCTTGAAGTCAAAGCAAACCACCACTTAAAAAAGGAACTTCAGATTAAATAATTTATATCAAACTGAACAATGACAGACCTCATATTCTAGTTTTATACTCCTATTAATTCTGTTTTGCCCAAAGAATTTTGTTATCTAATTAAGTCGTTTATCATACATTATTCTACAGTTGCCATTTACCTAGGAAGTGCAAGACTGGTTAAAAATGAAAAATATTTGCTCATTGTCTGCACTGTAAGTTTATAGCCAGCAGCACAAAACAGGAAAAAACCCCCTACAGATTAGACAAGCTGTTTTCTAAAGCAGTTAGTTGCTTGGAGGTATGCTTAACCACACTACACTGAGATGTTTTCTAGGTCAACATAAAAAGGCCCTGTAAAAGTACAAGCAATCCAACTATCACTCGATGAAAGACAGATCAAGTTAAGAGGCACCACACAAGGAAATGCTGTGTTTGTTTACAACAGGATGCCATGACTAGACTAAATTTGCCTCCTCCTCTGAGGTGCCTAAATATTAACTGCTAATACTACTTTTGGGTAATTAAGATAGTATTTTCTTTTCTTGCTGTGTCTAGTCAACAAGTTCTCTTACCTGTCTCCAGTTTAGCACAAAAGACACAAGTCAAAAATCCTTTCACTCACATTTACGTAGAATGGCATAAATCAGCACAGTCAACATTGGCATTCTGCTTTCCGCAAAGGAATAAACATTGCTTATAAAGGCCACTTGAAACAAATTTTAAATAATCATATAGAAGACAGAAGGCTAATACATTCTTATGGTCATAGGGCTTTATGTCCCTCTCTTGAAGGTCACCTGAAAGGGACACTAGTACACTGAATTCAAAATTAAGTAGCAGGCTATATTTAGAATAACTAACAATGCCAGAAATTGTAAGATAATGTAATTTTTATTCAACTGCTAAACTTTCCTTAATTAAAAAAGGGTAAAAAAAAATTCACACATGCCATCACTGACACACCTTTAGTATATGAATTAGATGTGAGGGTGAAGTAAGGTCAGAGTAAATGCTTTCAGATACCACTGTATGTCTTAAAGGGTGTTCAAAGAAACACCAAATTTCAGTTTCTCAAAAAAAGTTGTACACTTTTTCTCACTCCAAAAGATAATAAATCTCTTTGAACATCTGCTCTACAAGTAATTTTCCTTCCGATTTTATGTTTCAAATACTTCTATTCTCAATTCTAAGCACACTTTAAAACTGTAGCTTTAACTTGCTGCTACAAAATAGCAGAAGTGCATGTGTGAACCAAGCAGCAACTGATCTCATCCAAATAAGAAGTCCAAAATAAACATAATCTAAAGGAATTTAGGATCATCATGCAAGTATGAAAGCACCTTTTATTACATTATGTTTGAGCTAGTGAAGTTACAGCCTATTTCAGTATATTTTATATGCCCAGTTCCAGTAAAAAGTAAATTAAACCCCCCGGGGAAATGCATGGAGATCGCAATTATGCAGATCAAGGAAAACAGTCTTTAAGAGCCTAATAGCATTAAATGCACCAACTTTTCACTGCATATAGTACAGACATCTGCACTCGGTGCAAATATTGTACTTCAGCTGTGCTATGTGCTTCAGCAAACTCTCATCTTTTCTTTGCACAAAACTATCTGCACAGTCTGTTAAAACACAGAAGAAATCATCATATATGAAACATACTATCAAAACCCTGCTAGTTTAGTAACAGCTTCCATATATTGCCTGCGGTTTGAGTGGTTGTGAAGGTACAATTGACAACATTTTAATTGTATAAAAACAGAAAGACAAACCTGGACCTGTTGAAAAGCTTTCAGTCTCTTCTTGAATCTAGAAGGTAAAACAAAATCACATCCTCGAGCTAGCAACGCCAACTCCTTTCTTAGATCAGGATCTTGTCTCAAAGAAATCTCCTTTATCCTCATGCTTTCGGATTTCATATAATGCCTCTGTGTGCCAGTCCAGGCACTTGAGTCCCAGTAAATAGCAGAGCTGTTGTATTATCACACAGTGCCGCTTAAAGCAGCAGCTGCACCCGAGTTCTGTGGTATTATAAGAGTCAGCTCAACTTCACCCGCTCCATACATTAAAGGGAACTTGGCTGGAATTGCAAAAACAGATTGGGAAGTCACTTTGGGGGCCTGCCCTTTCATCCAGGCATTCCAAAGTCTAAATGGGACAGTATGGAAAATGAAAACTGTGTTTGGAGGAGCATCTATAAAAGCAGCTCCCAATTTTAAAAAAGGCAAGCCCTACAGGAATGTAGAGAGGCCAGTCGTGGTTATTTTCTAGCTTCCTCCTCCTCCCATCCCCCTCAGCTTTCCCTTCTGTCACAAAACACTCACTCTCTAGCTTCAATGAAGTCCTCACTGAAGGATAAGGCTTATTACACAGCAATTAAATTCCTTCAAAACTCTTTCATCCTTTAGCGGGAACCCTATTACACCGGGAAAATGAAGGCAATGACAGAAAAAGCTTCAGACAGACTTTTAGAATGGCTCACAATCACAAATAGATTAATGTAAAAAAAAAAAAAATCTATATCTAAGCTACTGTATTGCAAGAATCTGAAAGTTTAAATGTTAAGACGGAAAGCCATAGGAGTAATGAAGCTAATGTTACCACACTGAAATGCTGCTTTAAATCATGTTTTACCAGAAGGTTACATTAGAAATATCAATGATGTCACAAAATCTGAAAAAAATTGTCAGGATTTTTTTTTTCCTTAAGTAGTTTTATAAACATTAACATCCATATACTAGATTGCATACCTATCACATTTCACTAGCATTAGACTCAGCTACCACTCTACTCTATTTCCAATGTATTGAATCTCAAATACATTTTATGGGGGTGGTAGGTAAGGCCAAGTTTTAGTACACATCAATATTCTTCATGAATATTCTTCAGGAAACAGAAATCTGACAAGCTTCTGTGAAAATTGAAGTGACCTTCAGTTGCTTCTCCTTTATAGTTTTAGGTACGCTAACTTATAACTAGTGGAGTTTTCACATTTTAAATGGATATATCTTTATCATAGCAATCTTTAGGAAATGCTGCTATTTTGATGGAATTTTTTTTCAAATTATTACCATTACAGTTATGAGTATGGCAACTCTTACTATTCCAAGCTGTAAACACTCTCAGCACCCCCAAATTCTCTTAAGATAGTGGTGTTGACGATTTATTATCTGTACCTTGTCATGCACAAGTTTAGTTACCAACAAAAAGGAAAGATCTGACCAATCCTACTCTGTTTTCATTCCTCATACTTTAAATAAGGCCATTTTCCTGATTACACAAAGATGTACACAGCCCAAAACAACTCTTTCACCACTAAGTCAGAGATTTCTTTTACTGGATGGCACTATTTTACTCCCATATAATCTTTAGCACTATTTATCCATTCATAACCATTCTGTAATGTAACATTATATTAAAACCCCACAGTAAATATCCTTGTTCAATTAAGAAAAGGAAACTATGAAAAAGTACTAGTGAAACATGATTTGTCTTAATTGGATCTTTTTTTAGTTTATCTCACACTGTTAGAAAGTAAATGATGATAAAACACCTGCTTTCTTGGTTTTAATTTAGTATCCAGTCCTGTCCCTGCCTCCCGCTTCTTTATTGCAACTCGTTATGAAGATATTTATTTCTTTCGGAAGTGGGAGAACAAGAAAGGAATTGACAAGGCAAGAGTCAGACATGTTGTGGTTGGCATGACCAGACTATCCAACTGCATTGAGCAAATCTGGCTGTCACTCACTGTCTTTCAGGAAGACTAAATCAACTAACCTGGGATAAACCTTGGCCACAGGGAAGTCAACAGAAAACTGGGCATGCAGTACACAACAGCAGCATGCCTGGAACTTGAGATGAAGGACTGAGGTGTTAGAGTACGAGAGGAATCCTGCTCTGGCAACAGATAACTGTTCCAGACCAAAATGTGGAAGGTCAGGAAGGTTGTATTGCAAGGCAGATTGTGTTTCAGGTTAGGCAGAATAGGCCTTACTTGAGGTAAGGAAAGGTATCTTCTCATCTAAATTGCTTTTATTTTCATCCCTTTCAACCAGCTGATGCACTCCCATTTGCTGCTACATTCACAGTCTTATTTGATGTGGCTGTATTATGTCATTAAGATGATGGACTATCATATGGAGAGCTAACCTAAAACTGAAGTGCCAGTCTAGAACCTAAAAGGCCTGGAGCTCCTGAACCTGCTGAAGGAGCCTCAGTAACAAAGAAGTGTTCTGGACTCCATTTTGGAAAGAGTTGTGTATTTCCCTCCTTTATTCAAACGGAACTCAGAATCCATCATAACCAGCAAACCAGGTTCAGTATTTTAAATATTCTGCATTGCTTTGTCATAATAAAATCTTAATTACTTCACTGCCTGAGGTAGGTGTCCAATCAATCACATTGTTAGCCTAATACTGTTTTAGCACTATGGTTTCCAGCCCAGTGGTTGTTTATATACCTGGATGCAGTATATTTGCTGTTCACAGGTTGCAATATACGAACAATCTCCATGCAACTGAGTACACTTAAGTACACTGGCAGCTACTAATCACATCCTTTTCACCATCTAAAGGGAAAAGGGGTTTGTATTGCCACATTTAAGGAGACTGAGCATTTATAAAGCAATGTGGTCGAGAATCCCCTAAGATCTGTTTTAACCTTTTCAGTCACAAATTAACCACAGGGGAAGGGGAAAGTCAGCTTTCAACCAGATGGAACTAGAAGTGTTCAAGTATAACATTACATTTATTCTAAATCTGAATTCTCTCCAGTGAAAGCTAAGGCAAAATCCTTTACTGGGTAAAGGTCTGGATGCCGGCCATGAAGCTGTTCAAGTATCCTGGCAGCTTATTATTAGCTAGATAAACAAACAGAGGGGAAGATGCATGCTCAGAGCTTCCTTTCAAAGCTAAAGATACACACTATGAATGGATCGGACGCAAGGGACTGTGGCCAAAGAGTTTACCACTTTAACAGAGATCTGAACATACACAAGAGTAAAACAACACAAATAACACAATATTCTGGGTAATGTCGAGGAAATCCAATCTTTAGAAGAATACTTTAAAAAAACCCTTAAGTATTTGCCCAGCAAACCAGAATTTCTTGTCAGAAGCATATACCAACAGTATAGCAGTCTTAAGAGACTATACGGAAATGACCCCAAGTCTTTGGAAAAAGCATCCCAGCATTACAGGAAGCCCCCAAGAAAGTATTTTTCAGCCATATAAAACCTTTAGTTGCTGGAGTCTAGTCTTCAACCCAGTAACACATAAACCAAGATGACAGAAAGCCTGCTTGGCTTTTGGAAGAAGTTTAAATAAGGCTGAACAGCCAAGCCCAATAGCAACAGCATGGAACCCAATTGCATCCCTCAGCCTGTGATGGGGCAGAAATTAAGAGTGGCTCCTGGGTTAACTGTGGAAAGAAAAGATTTTCAAATCAGCCAATGTAAAGGGTTGTTATGCAACTAGTGCAACTCTTTACAAAAGCAACTTAATAGTGAGGGGCAGAGCACAGCAGTTAAGAGAAGATAACTAAGACAAGGTAGCATCTTTTCAGTATAGAAAAAACATCTAACAGCATGATTAACGTAGTATTAAAGATATCTTGCAGAGCTTTAAAGTGGAAAGAAGGCACTAGTAAAACCAAATAGCTCAGGAAGATATACAAAAAGTCAATCAGCTAATGATGCTTGCTAAAACACAGCTACTATGAGGCAGGAAATACTAAGAAGAAATCACATAAATATACTTACTAGAAGACAAATGAAAGCAGCAATTCTTTGCTAGATGAAGAAAGCAAGCAAAACCAAATCAAACCAAAAAACGCTGAAATGCTGAGTCTCTTTTTCCCCCCTTACAAAACATTGTGACTCACCTATCACCATTATTTAATGCTATCAAGAATTATTTCTAAACTAGATAGGCCATACCTGGCCTTTGCTATACTGAAAGATCCTGAAACTAATTCTTACTAGCAACTTCCCATTTTTACCTGCTCTGCATGAGAAGAGAACAAGAAGACAACACATTTATGAGTTGAACAGAATAACAAAGTACAACTATCCATCCCTAACTCTCTTTTGGATGGGAGTCATCCCTTTTCAGCAGTACACTCACAAAACCCACACGTACAGTGTGTACATAACAGAAGGAATCAAGTTATTAGGCTCATATTCAACCACCAGTTATGGAAACTGATTGCTTTAAAGTTATGGACAGTGCTTTGAGTATGACATACAACACTGATGAACTGCTAGATGTTGACACTGTGCAGCTAAAAAAATCTACCTTCCCAAGAAGAAACGGATCCTTCGGCCTTGGACAGGGGTTGATGTGAATCTGGGCCTAGATGCATACATTTTTTCATGTAGGATGCAGTGCCTCTCCCTTGGAATGGGAAGTCTTGCATGTGAATGCCTTCTCTAATGATTATTTAAATGTTCCAGTACTCCTGGATCAGACAGAACAATACCTAGCAGTTCTTTACACAGTTGATAGAAGAATCCAGATTTCTTAGGAGGCAAGACAGTGAGTAAGTAAAAAGACAGCAGTTAGATGCCAGATGTGCAGTCAAGTAGACCAGGAAGGAGGGGCTGATTAGATTTTCTGCACATTACCAAAAGAAAGCCATGTATGAACACCACGGCATGGGCCATTATCAGGTTATGACTAAGAAAAGACATGTCACCTTGCTTTGATTACACAGCCTGGACTCTAAATAAATAGCATGGGCCTTTTTCAGTTTGTTAACTGCATCTGACAGGCTAACTTCAGCAAGCATCAATGCTAGAAGTTATAAAACCAAAGCCTGATAATAAATGAATGGTTTATATACCTTTAGAACAATTCTCAGGTTCTCTGCCATCTTAAAAAAGTCAATTCACATTTTATTTATTTGTGTACAGCATAAACTGAATTTTGAGGGAAAAAGGTTGTTGGAATAGTTCTGCAGATGGAGCCTATTTACTATTCATGATCTTTAGATGACCCTATTCATCAGATCAATGAAAACCAGGATCAGCCAAATTGATGCTGCTGAGGTGGCTTTTAAAGAGAGAAAGACATAAGCAAAAAATCTAGTATGAATTACAGAAATTAAAGTCACATTTCCTCTAATAAGATGCTGTGTTTTTACATTTTAGATGAACTGTGATGCTACAGAGACTATCCACAGAGGAAGCTACAGCCCACAATATATACACTTGTAACTTTATCCATGTGAGCCCCTGAATAGCAGAATTAGGTTGAAATGAAGAATCAGTTCAGACTGATTCAGAACGCCACAGATTTTCCTACAGGAGACAGCAGCATCTACAACCAAGTCTAATAATATGCATTATGGAACTTTTCAAGGTCCCACTGGCTATTTGGGATATTTAGTCATTTCTAGATAGTTATTATTTTTATTGTGTCATCTTAATTTAGAAGTTCACAGAGCAATCTAATGATAAGAACATGAATGACATTTGAATGACATTTTACAACTGTCCAGCAACTTATTTAAACATTGTATGAGCATACAGTACTTCCATCTTTCAGACATTAACTGAGTTTTGAATTATTCCTTTCAAAAACATCTTTTCCCAAACTAGAATGACTGGTGCATGAAAGTACAACCACTACTTTAAATCCAACATCAGAGGCTAACCTGACATGTAATTTAGTCCCTGAAATCACAAGACAATAATCTTGAGGCAGTGACAACTGCAGGACAGCTTCTTGCTTATTTTGCTTGAGATTCCCCTCCCTGAAGATTTTAAAGCAAAACCAACAAATTGGGAAGCTTAAGACACAAGACTTTGTTCTACAAGTCTGTCTTTAAAATCGCAAATTGCTAATTTACCAACCAAAACCAGGACTTATGATAGAACTTCTATGAAGATTTACTCTTAATGTAATACTATTGTGTTGTTGTATCAGTCTGAAATCATTGCTGGTACAGGAAATGGAGGCAACAGAAACAATACTGATTTCTACAGAACTAAATGGAAAGCTATGCACTTCCAAACTTGCAAGCAGGGTACAGTGCCAAAGGACAAAGCAAAGAAGGAAAGCACAGCAAAGAAGGTGGTCACTGGTAACCAAGTGAACTTTAGCTTTCAGTATAACTAACCAGGCAATCATTACACATGAAGAAAAAAGACCCAAGAAATTAGACATCTTACAGAGGTAGAACATTACAAATACACTGCCAGAACACGAACAGTACACCTGACTTTCCTCCAACCTCCATTAGTGTAAGTCTTTATGTGAAGTCAAAATATTTTTGAAGCATTCTAGAAAATCTAAAATAATTTGTCACTTGATAAATAAGCAAGTAGTCAAAATTTTAGGTGGTGTTTTTAGTGTGTTAAAAACAAGTAAGAGAACAAAATTAGTGATCTTTTCTTTAAAATCTGATGTTACAATAGGAGATTTACAGTATTTGCTGTAAATAACTATTCACAAAAACTTAGTAGGTGGAAGAATAATCTAGCTCATTGTTTTCAATATTGTATGATTTCAAATATTTTGCTTTATTTTTTAGTAAAGTATGCCACAAGGATGGTTAGGTACAATACATCAGTAATGATCATATCTACTAGAAATGTTTACAAAATTTAGAAGATTATTTATTGTTTATCAATACAAATCTAGCTTCCAAAGGAGTAAAACTGGTTAGAAACTGCTCTTCTGGTTCTGCTGAATCAAAAAAAACCTGATCAAGTCAAGCCATTTGATAAGTTCTACAAACCTTGTTTTGTCAAGAAGGTCACATTGAACCTTATTCACACTGGGCACATCTTGCAAACATTTTGCAATGATTCCCTCAGCACCCACTCGATATTTCCCCCTACATTTTCCCATGTAGACTTCATGTACATATTCCTTTTAGACTTCCAGCTCGTCTCACTTAACCCAAAATCAGCCAAAGTTACTAGTAAGATCTGCATAGAACAAATAAGCAAGGCTAGTTCCATATTAAATGAAAATAAACAGTATGCACAAGGTTAATGAGACACATATCCCAGGAGCCCATCATTCCTGCAAGTACCTGTGGTCAAGAAGTGCTATGTGGGTGGCTCTACAGTTTCAAGGTATTTTTTATAGGATTGCTATGCAAAAGGGGCATATCTAACATTAAATACTGGAACACACTTTTAAAAACACCTCTTGGTCACTGGTTAGGTTTCAATGGACCCATTCTAAGTTGTACCCATTGCCTGCAGAATGCAAATTAATCCTATCTACCAAGACATTGGTACCATGTGGTTAACTGGAAGACAAGAATACCACACTAATCCAGCCCAACACAAAGGGGTTATTTACATATTATGCCACACTTAGAACACTAAATTTAGTAACCATTTGTTGCTGACTGTGAAAAACAATGAATATGCTTAATTGGTATATTCTTGAATCAGTGCAATGACTTAAATTCAATCAAAGTAAGGCAACTTTAATACAATTGCGTGTGCAAAGTCTCTAAATTTGCCAAGACTCAGCCATATCATTTTACCACTGCCATTTTGTAGATTTTTCTCATAACATGCCTTGCTGAAAAATCCTGTGCAGCTATTGACTAGGTCCAACAGTAGACAAACTAGTTCACAGGATGAGCTGCATTTGTACTGAAGTAAGCCCGTACATACCTTTGGCCTCAAGCTTATTTCTTACTGACAAAGTAACTGTAAGGCATATGAAGAGGTTATCAAAAAATATAAAACAGGTTCTCAAGCATCACTGAAACAAAAAAAAAAAAAAGAAGGCTATATCCTCTATATCAATATCTAATTTCCTCACAGACTGAACATCCATTAAAAGAATGCACTGTTTAAATGACTGATGTAAAGCTACAATTAAGTTTACATGTTTTGAAAAACTGGACAGAGAAGCAACTGGAAGTAAGTAATGATCTTATATAGTTTTGAACTTTTTTTGGTTTGCTTTTAAGTGTCAGTTACTCACAAAGGAGTGACTGTGATTAATAAATGTCATAATTCAAAACTGATTTAATTTTAATTGTCCTTTGTCAGGATTCAGGTGAACTTCAAACTTGAAGAAAGCCACACAATTCTGAATTCCATTTCTCAGTACTAGAAATGCCAAAAACTCTTAAGACTGGATGCAGCATATAAAAAATACGAGTTTCCAGTAGGACACAAGTACAACTGCCACTTTGAAAGAGGACAAAAGTTGACTGTTTTAATAAAGCACGAAGTGTAAACAAAATCAATATAACTGCTAACAAAAGTAACATTTATATGCCAGGGTAACAAGATACAGTTAGAATAAGGAGCACTATCAAAACCCTACAACAGTGAATAACTTTCAGTTTCTCAATTATAAATAAAAAGAATAGCTACTTCTCTAATCAGGATAATGGTTCTTCTATTCCAAGCTATTCAGTACAGCAAAGCTTAAGATGAATAACACAACATACTACCAGTGCTGCTTACCCTGACTACTATTATTTCACCCCACTCAAAACTAATAATGATTTTATAGGAACACTTATAGCTGCACTCTTCCAGACCATAATATGAAATTTTGGCTGCCCTCCCTTTGTTGGCACCATAGAAGGAGCTTTATTGAGATCACCCTAATGCTGACATCTCTCATAGTGCCCTGTTATCACTGTAAAAGTACATCAGTTTGATACCAGGTTATTTACAGTCTCCCTTTAAGTCACGGGCTTGAGCTGAAAGCCAAGTCCACCATTGTCTCCACTTAGTGATAGGACAAGGCACTACTAACACTATCTTTGAATAATATACAGTTAGGGAGTGTCTGTGTTAGACCACACTCAGTCCACACAGCGCAGCCTGGTGTGCAGTGCAACGCTAACACAGCTTACGCAACCCAGGCTCTGCAGTTAACAGTGCTCCTGGTATCAAAGTGTATGAGGCAGCAATTCAGATGCAGACACCTCATAAGATGATGGGTAGCCCAGCTACCCTTTACCTCAAGCCCTCAGAATTAATTTGTTTCAAAAAGCAACTGTAAAATATTATTCAGACTTCAGTTGATGCCCGAAAGATAGGCTGGAAATAAATCCCCATAGACCGATGTCTATAGAGCAGGTATTTGTTTATTGCAGTGCTGGTGGTGAGGGGGATTTCTCCTAACTCACCCGCCTTTGTCAAGTGCGGTGATTTATTTATACAGTAAAAATTTGCTTAATGTTGCTATGTCATTACAGCATCATCACATATGCGCTGGAACTAATTTACATAACATGATCTCATGGTTATTAGATGATTCTTTGCACTGCGCATGCACTTCCCCAGTTCGGGGGTCTTCGGGGGTCTTTGATGAAGGCTTCTAAAGTCTTCTTCACACTTGAACTTTTCAACTTTGTCTTCGAGGCATGCGCAGTTGTGATGGCCTTTAGTCTATCCGGTCTTAACCAGTCTAAATTCTTGGTCTTGTGGATAATTGGCTTGGCTTGCCAATTTCTCATTAGTACTACACTTACTTATCTCTAAAGTACACCTGGTAAGTTTTTTATCTCTTTTCTTTTTCTCTATTCTGTGTATAAGTAACTAGTTAACTATATACTAGCTATTATATTGTATAAGAAGTTATTCATATTAGGTTATATGGATATTAAAAGTTATGATTCAGGTTATATAAGCATCAGGTTATAGGTATAGAAACTATGATTTAGGTTATAAGCATCAGGTTATAGGTATGAGGTTATATTAATATTCTTCAAGTTATATTGATAAAAGTAATGATTTGGGTTATATTAATACATAGATATCTTATGACTCAAGCTGTATAAGCACTTTGTTGTTGTGATCTGAGTTACATAGACATCACAATGTTAAAAGGTTTCATTCTAGCCTCCATTTAAACCAAAATGGATCGCAGCAGTACCACTACATTTAAATCAAGTAATTGCTTATAAAAATTTGGCAAGAATGTTATTGATTAAAAAAAAGCTTAGCAGCCATATATTACAGCAGCAAAATAATTTTCAATTTATAGAAATGGGAGACAATAAGCTTTAATTGTGACAGGCTAACAAGCAGGAACATTATGCTCATCAAATAAAGGATATAGAGAAACCACTCCAAGTAGTACCTTTATATCAAAGATTGACCCTGCAGAGAAATGGAAAATAACTTTGAAGTATTTCTGATTGTATCGCGTTCTCTCTGCACCACCACCCCACAAAACGCCCATAGGGAATTCTGCAAATTGTTTCCCCAGATGCCTTGCACACCAGCTGGTTAGGATTAAACATCTTGCCTGTGGCACCTTTTAGGCCTTGAAAACTGGCATTTTTGACAATGCGATGAACAGTGTACAATTGTGTATACCCCATGTGTTTAGGATAATCTAGAGTCCCAGAAAAACTGTTAAATCTATGTTCAGTACTGATAAGGGTTAGAAGACCTCTACTACAGCTATTCTTCAAGTTTGGAAGTTACAGCTCTAGCATTTCTTCAATACATTCAGAAAATATTTGAGACTTGACTGTTGAAATTTTTTTATGTCTCTAAATTTCTGTTATTTGAAGTATTTAGTACATACAAATCACAGGCCTACTTGCAGAATGCCAAGTGCTAGCAAGCACTTCACATCACATAACAAAAGTGACCAGAACTTTGCAATTACCATGTTTATACAATGAGTACAGTCAGATATCCACCTCACTGTGAATGACACCGTGCAAGTAAAGCAAAGTACTTTCCCTAAAGGAAAAAAACTAATTCCTAAACAAGCACTTTGTTTTGTTTTCATTTGCACTAAAACACACTGTAAGATGAATTTTCATGGTAGAGTTCTGACTAGATTTTAAAATGTGTATGTGGATTAAGTCAACAGTTTACTCTTAATATGGCTTCAAGTGACCTGCCCAGATGAAAAATTCCATAAAGACCATGTAGGTTCATTACTGGAGAAAGTACTTTCGACTTGCTAATCAGGGGAGGGCTTCAATTATCTTGAAAGACAGCAAAATCTCCTCTGACAAGACATTAGTGTTTCGACAAAATACATGGCAACTTCAAATTTCGGATAGAAGTATAACCCGCAGGCTTCAGTGACAAGCTAATCTCTGAAAAAAAGAAAAGATCTCCTTGAATACAATAGCTGACAGCTACAGTACTTTTAATGCTGTTTAATGGTTGCCATCAGCACACCAACTTATTTTGCTCATATGCTACTGTTTAAAGTATTAAAGATTAAATATCTAGTTAGATTCTAATTAAGAATGCTTCCCATTTGGAAAAACATGTTTTGCTAACAAGTACAGAAACCTGTAGCATGAAAATGTTGTTTTCCTACACATTCATATTTACTTCCTGGGAATTACTTAGCAATGGTGGTTTTCTGTTATCAGCTTTATTGTTTGGTGTCCTTCAAAAAAGTTGCAGGAATGTTTTAAGAAACAGGAAAAGGCATTCAGCAACTTTACCAATAATCAAATGTAGTGATTTAGCTCAGTGATACTGAAAATGTATTATGCCAAGATAACTTAACTGCTTGTATGCTGCCTGATGAGACTTCTAGTGTACAACAAGAAAAAGTTTAATAAGATGCTTAAATTGACATATATAGTCCAAAAAGAAATAATTCTCCAGCTCTATGGCTGGATGTAAAAGCCTTTTCCTAATAACACCCTCATGCACACAGAGCTAAGCACATTAACTTTTACCATTTTCTAGGACTGCTATTTAAAATTTAAATCTGTGTTAGCTTGTACTACAGGTCCAGTATCTGAAACATTTTCTTCCATTTATAGTAACAAGATGAGAGCCTGAAACTTACTTAAAACTCATATGAGGTAGGTAAAACCATTGTGGCTTGATCTGAGAAACATAGTAAGATGCACAACAGCAGATGCATTAGTTTTGACACTGCATGAGGTAGTTTGTGGAAGAAAGTGGGATACACTTGTGGAAGAAAGAGAAAATACACTGTCATGGCAGAACATGCAGTTCTTGGTGGTATTTAACAGCTGGTGCCAGCTGCAAGTGCAATTTACACTTAGAGATTAAGAAACTTTTGGATGAAGTTTCAGTTCAACTGAATAATAAAGCCATAAATAAATTTCTCATTGCTTGGAAATTCCCCCTCCCCAACCTTCTCAAGCAACAAACAACCTAACCCCTCTAGGTTCTCTCTCAGCACTACACAAACAATTCCAATTAAGTCAAGAATGTTACTCTTCAATTATCTCTTCTAGATCTTCTTTATGAGATTTACTTAAACCAATCAACCAAGACACACGAAGAGAAATTACAGTACACAAGTTAGCAATCAGGTATAGCAAATAACAGTGGTTTTAATGGAAACTCTCCCTTTGCTTGCTTTTATCTGATACAAGAATAAACTGAGCATCTGCTGACTGACTTTCTGCATTTCACTAGAACAGGAAATAGAATAGTGTGAACAACAACAACAAAAAAAGTAA
>VZRV01002875.1:13362-36230 GCA_013398115.1 Falcunculus frontatus
CGCGGCCCCGGGGCTCCCCCCGGCCGCCCCCCCGGCCCTGTCACCGTCATGGCGCCCCGGCGCCCCTCAGGCGCTGCCCCGCCCCGGGCCCTCCGCGGCCCCCGGGGCTCGGCGGGGCCGGGGGGGAGCTGCTGGCCAAGGTGCTGCCGGTGCTGCCGGGAGGGAGCGGCCAGAGCCGCCCTTGGGGTGCGCAGGCAGCGCTGGGGCCTTCGCCCTGTGTCACCCCCGGGGGGCTCCGCTGTGGGGGTTCGCGGCTGGGGGCTCCTGGAGCCTCCCCTGTGTCTTCCCCCTGGGGGCTTTTCCCAGCGGGGGCTCACGGCTGGGGGTTCCCGGAGGTGCCAAAGCTCCGAGCCGCACGCTGCAGCCTCAGCCGGCGAGGTTTTCCCGGCGGGGGCTCGCAGCTGGGCATTGCCAGAGGTGCCCGAGCTCCTGCTGCAGCCTCGCTGTGTCTCCCCGGGAGGTTTTCGCATTCGCAGAGGCTCAGGCTGGCACTCAGCAGCAGAACACTTGGGCTGCCGGCTCGGCTCCTCACGCAGGGGTTTAGGAAGTTGTTTTTCCCGTGTTGGTGGAGGGGGCTGTGCTGGGAGCTGTGAGAGCCATGGGAGCAGGAGATTGTTTGGGAATCCCCGCAGCACGGAGGGATGGCCTGGTGTGGTGGGAACACAGCAGGTGCCCGACTCACCTCTGACCTGGGGAATGAGGAAACAAACAGTGGCCAAGTGAGATCCACGTGGGATGTGCCTCATCCCGGGAATCGGGATGTGTTTTCCAGGTGTAGAACGCAGCAAAACGCTGGTTTGTGTTCCAGCACAGCCCTTGCGAGCCTGTTTTAAAGGGTATTTTAGAGCTCTGTTTTCCCGAGTAGGTCAAATTGTGTATAGAATGCAATAATTCTGTATTTCTCAATCAGCAGGAGTTTGGGTCAGGAGGCTTTGAAGCTTGTGAGAGCTGTAGTAAATGTGCTGTCCCATTTCTGTTTCTAGTTCAGTGGGGTTGATGAATGCAGTGCCTGGAAACCTGAGCGAGCTCATACAATTCAGATGTTAACTTTGCATGAGGGAAGCAGCTGCTGGGGAGCTGTGACAGGAATAAAATTGTCCCAGTGTGCTGCTTATCCCACTTGTAGTGAATCTCTACATGAGAGCAGAGAGTGTTTTGCTTTAGACTCTCAGGTTTTGGGAAAACGCTGCCTGGAATGGGAAAGAAAAACCTCCCTTGTGTAGAAATTAATATTCGAGGTAAGAATAATTCAGATATATAAGGAATTGCTTCTAATTGGTTTTCAAAAGTCGTTCAGAATGCTGTGCCTTTGGGGTGACTTGGCAGGGAAGGTGGGGTGAGAGAAGGAGGGAAAATCAGGAAAGCTCAGAGGAGCTCCAGGAGCTGAGTGTGTGCAGTGGGAAGAGCTGCTGGAGTCCTGTGAGCAGCTCAGAGACACCTCTGCCTTTGCTTCTCCTGGGATGCTCTGGTTCAGGAATGGGATTTTTAGCCTTTGATTCAGTGGCATTTTGCTAAACAGAAACAATCAGCGTCCTCAGAGTGCTGTCTGAAAGGAAAGAGAAATAGTGGGAAGGCTTTCTCTTTGGAAATCTAAGCAGAGGGAGGTTCTTCCACGTGGATTGGGGCTCTTTCTCTTTTTTAAATTTTTTTTTTTTCTCTCTGATCCTCATAATTCAAAGAACTCCCAGGTAACTTCTCACAGAACTACAGTTGTCTAAATTCTTGTAATTACTGCAGTTATTTACTCAGCTTATCTTAATTGTTCCCATCAGCTTACACAGACTCAGTAAATGCAGTTATCAGGAGGAAACATCGTGGGTTTACAGGCAAAGCAGCCGGGCTGAGCAAACAGCAGGATTGGGATACTTAACTCTTTGTTTTGTTTGCTTTTTAAATTAAACCCGATCTTCCCATCCTTGTTCCCTCTCCAGCCTGGGAGTGTGAGCACAGCTGTCACTGAGACACGTGGGGTGCTTGAGAGCTGGGAAAATGAGGCGTTTTGGAGCAGGTGGAGCAAGGAAGGAATTGTCCTGCAGGGAGGCTCTGGTGGCAGAATTCACTGCATGTCTGACTCTGAAACAGGTTATAAGGAGTGATAAGAAAACAGAACAGTGTTGGAAATATAAAATCCTGGGCTGCACTGAGAGAGGTGGATGATGTCTCCCTGCACATTGATTTTTGCAGGGACTTGTGCTCTTTAGGAGTATTGCAGGATCTGTGGAAGGAACTTTAATATTATTTAAAATAACTGCTTTCGACAGATCTGCAAACCCACCACGCTCACGGTAGGAATTGTGGGATCTCTTATTTCCACGGCTTATATTCCAAATTTTGCCTTTTCCCCTTGTAAAAACAATGGCAACAGTTTAAAAATGCTGAAGTGATTTAACATCTCCTACCTTCGGCAGTGTGCATGCATTAAACCCTTAATTGTTAATTAAAGTATTCATTGCAGCTTGTCATTAGTTAAGCAATTAAAGTTTACTTGTTCCTGCTTGTTCCTCAGTCTTCCCAGCCCTCATCTTTGATCTGGTTAAAATCTGGTTCAAATCCTTCAGCTGTATTGCTGATATTGCTTGTTTTGGCTCTGCCGGGTCCCAGTTTTGTAGCTGGGGAAGTTTCAAGATGAATTCCACACATCCCTGCTCTAACTTGTGCTGTCACGTCAGCTGATGGATGCTGTCTCATGGATTCCCTGACAATAGTCCTTAAATACTCCGTGTTCCTTCAGAGCCAGGATTATTTTAGCTCGGGATGTAAATTGCCCTTTATCCCAGGCACTCTGTGGGCTGGCAGCCAAGTGGGTGCCTGCCAGGGGAGGGTGGCTCATCTCCAAGTGGCCCTGGTGGCACAGGGCAGGATTTCTGGGTGCCACAACCCCTAAAATACTCCTGGTTCCCTCTGCCACCCAAATCCTGACAAGGACTGAATTCCAAGGGCTGGATTTTTGACAGCCAAATAAACTGGAAGGAAAACATCAGCGCTACCTCCAGGAATGTGGCCTTTTTTTAGGCTTTTCTTAAAAATCCATAATGATTCCTGCTGCTAATTTATTCTGGCACTTTTTTTACAAGCTTCCTATAGAGGGTAAAGCATTTTCTTCTGGAGCTGCCCCGGAGGTCTGGAACAAAGCAGCAGAGCTGCCTTTTATGACTTGAACTTCGGTGCAGGGCTCAGTGTAATTTAGCCTACATTTAAATGTGTTCTACTGTGTCAGCCCTGGTGGCACACAGAATATCAGTGCCTCTGCTTGGCTCTCACTGCCTGCAGCTAAAGGGGCTCCTGTGGCTGGATTTGGGTGTTCACAGCTGAATTCCCAGAGCTGCCAGTGCCTCCTGTGCCAGCCCCACAGTGCTGAGTGCTGATTTTGTGCCCGTGCTTCCACAGCCACTGCAAGGATTTTCCCTTTTTTCTCCCTTTCCTCACCCTGCCCCAGCTCAGGGATGGATGGATACATTCTGTGCCGTGACAGGGCACGGAATTAGGAGTCAGGGAGCTTTTCCTGGGATTCTTTACATTTCTTTTCCTTTTCAGATCTGTAGTTGGCAAGTGTTTCACATGACCAGTCCCAGCAGTGATGTTTTCTGCCTTTCAGACTTGCTGCGCTCGCTCTGTTCCACTTCTTCTGCCCACTAATAATAATCTTAGATATCTCTTTGTGTGTTTATTTATATAAAGCTTTTATATTTGCAAATCTCCACTCAGCCTCCCCAGTGTTGTGGCTGCTGGGTAACTTCGAGCTGGGGGCTGTTGATTATTTGGTGATTTCACCCAGATGCTCAAATTCACCTTTTTAAAGCTCACCTGTGCCCTTGGCACTGTGCCACCCTCGGGATGCCTCCCACTCCATTGTCTTGGATGAGTCAGGCTGCCAAATGGAACATGCCAGGATTCCCTTTCCAGCCTTTGGGCCTTGCTGATAATGGTGGGATAGAATGAAGGTTTAATCAATCCCCAATTTGGGTTTGGGGTGCAGAATTGGGTCTTTTTCAAGGGATTTTTTGCAGTATTTTTACCTTACAGCCAACACAGGATCTGCTTCTGCGGGGCAGTAAAAGGAGAACAAAGAACAAGAGAGGAAAAAAAAAAAGGAGTGGGGGGGAAAAAAAGGAAATGGCATCTGGCACTTGCAGGGGGAGGAAGAATAAGGAGGAAAATTATTTGTTTGCAAATTGAAAGGGGGAGCACAGCCACCGTGGGGGTTATGAATAAATCTTTCTATTCCGTGTACATTAGCCATCAATTGACCTTCCAGAGAAATTGCAGCACTGTAATCACTGCTCCTCCCTGCTCAGTGCCCTGCTCCTCGCATGGATGTGTCCATCCTTCCCCTTTTCCTTCATTACCCTCCAGGATTAGATGCCATATGCTGGTTTCTAGGGAAAGCCCTGGCCTTAAACCTCTGCCAGGTCACTGAGGGCAGATTTTTTGCCATGTGTCAGGAAATTGGATAACCCAGATTTTAGTTATTTATCTGCAGGAATCTTCCCCTGTGTTGGGATCCACCTCAGAATTCCAATTGGCCTCGTGGAATATATTTGAGCCTCTGCAACAAAAAGGTTTTCCAGAGGTTGGGAAGCACTTGAGCCTGGTGAGAGAAGCCCAGGGAGATCAGTGACTGCCAGAGCTTCCCAAAGGGCTGGAGCTGGATCCTGGAGGATGTGGCAGAGGGAGGGGACAGAGGGATAGCAGCAGGAATGCACTGAAGGGAAGAGCTGGAAGGAATCAAGGGATCCCAGAGCAAGGATGAAGGAAAAGTGGCTGGGACACAGCAGGGAAGGGAGGAGGGGCTGGTGCTGAGTTCTGTGAGTGGTTTTGTTCAGATGTTGTCTGGGTGGTGCTGGGGGAAGCAGAGCAGCAGCAGTGCTCAGCCTGTCAAACAAGGTCCTTGCCTGGATTTTCTTGGGATTTAATTCCTGGGGATGTGTTTCAGCTCTCCCTGGTTCACTGGAGAGCTGTCAGCTCAGCTGAGCACAAACCTTGGGTGTGCAGCACCTCAGGGCGAGCAGGAGCTGAGGTTTGGGCTCCTTCCCTGCTCCCCAGGAGCTCATTCCATGCTGGGGCCAACACAAGGATTGAGGCTTTTAAACTTTCTTGTACTCCTGGAATTCTGAATGGCTTTGGAGCCCTTCAGACAATGAGAAATAGGCTCTTTAATATTGTTGGCAAAACCTCCTTACAAGTGTTGCATTGTTCCAATTCCACTTTAGAAGGTGCTAAGTGTCACCAGGGCCCTTGGATTGATATGAATTTAATATCAGAAATCACTTTAATGGCTGTGTTACAGAACTCTTGTTCAGCAAATGCTTTCACTTGGAGTGGCACTTCACAGTTGAGCAGCATTAGTTCTGACAGCCCTCATTTGCTGGGAAAAATGGGGTCTCCTCGTGGATTCCAGTGGCAGGAAAATAAACAATAGCCACGAGTTTAACCCAGGAAAAGGCTCCACAACACAACGAAACAGAACAAGGAATTCCTGGCTGTGATGATTTTATAGAATTCCTCAAATCTGAGGAGTTGCACAGGTACAATTCCAGAGTCTGGACACAAATGTCACCTTTAGTGTCAAATATTCTCTGGATGCAGCTGCTTTTTACAGATTTCTGGTGAAGATCTAAACTTGAAATGCTAAAATTAAGTCCTAAACAGGGAAAGGCAGCCTGTGGAAGCATAATCCACCAGGACAACATGATCATTTAAGGGTTTTTGGTGGCTTTTGGTTGGCTGGGTTTTGGTGTGGGATATTTTGTTGGGTTTGAGGGGTTTTTTAATACTTACACCATAGTTTCATTCTCCTCAAAGAATAATTTGTGACTGAGTGACTGGGGCTGGTTTCTTCAGAACTGAAAACAGCAGTTCCTTAACTTTTCCAAGTGTGTGCCATTAATTTGTTTCCATTCCATTAAAGTGCTTCCTGGAAGCCTTTTGCTTTATTTTTTTCCCCACCCCGTTCTGTTGATAAGGGCACTCTCAGGCACACACCATTCATCTCTGATTCCCAAAAAATCCCAGTGTTTTCCCATCCCCATGGTTTGGACCTGACCTCATGTGACAAACGGGTGCAGATCACTCAAGTTCAGCTCTTCCCAAACCTCTGCTGGTACCCAGCTCTTTCCCTGGAAATTCTGTGTTTTGTCTCTTCCCCAAAGCTCTGAAGAAGTTCCTAAAAAAGCCCCGTGGCCCTGAGCAGGGCAGGAACTCAACCCTACCTGGCACTGGGTACAAACCCTTGGCACCTCCCCACGAAACATTCCAGGGCAAAGTTCTGCTGGTTTTGTTGGCAGGGTGGGAGAGGAGGGAGAATTAATTACTGAAAGGAAAATCTGCGTGTGATTTAAAAGAGAAAGATGTATTTTTAACCCCCCCTATTTTTGTTATAACCCAGCAGAATGCAGCAAGGTTTTGGGGGGTCATGGGTTTGGGGGGAAAAAGGGGTTTTGCTGCTTCTTTTTTGAAAGAATGGATTGAGCTGATCCCTCAAGTGTTACTTGGGTATGAGATCAAAATGTTCCTGAGCTCTGTTGCCAAGAGGGATCATCAGTGGATCGAAATGCAGGACTCAGAACATGGGAATGTGGCTCAGAAATAATTAAAAAATAGAAGTTAGGCTGGTCTCAAGCCTCACGTGGCTCTGTTTTTCTGGGGGTTGGTTTGTTTGTTTTTAAGGGATCCATTTGCCTTCATAGAAGTGTTTTCAAATCCAACACTGATAACTCAGTGTCAAAACAGTCTTAAAATTGCTATAGGCTTAAAATACATCTCAGTTTATTGGTGTTGCAGTCTGTGGTAAATGAGGGAACATCTGCAGCCTGCTGAGGAGAGGGGACAGAAATTCCTGAGCTCCAAGTGCAGGAGAGGACTGGAAAAGGAACATTCCAGCTGGGAGCAGTTACCTTTGGCAGGACTTTGCTGTGTGAAAATGCAAAGGGAGATGGGTGCTGATGTCTTGTGGGAGCAGTGACCCTGCTGTTTATTAGGAAAAATAAATGCAGCTGAGGATTAACTTCATTAGACCAGAGCTGCTGTAATGGAATAGTTTAAAAAAACCCCTAAACTTATTCTATAACATTATTTTGGCTGCCATTTCCTTCTATGTATTACAGTTGTCCATAGTTTTTATTCTGGATCTTTTAATTAAAAAAAAAACAAACAAAAAAACAACTGAGTTTGTCTGTTGGAAATCCTGACCTGATAGGTCCTTTTTTTCTTTCTTTCCCCAGCACTTTCCTGTACCTGAAGTTCCTGGTGGTGTGGGCCTTGGTGCTGCTGGCAGATTTTGTGCTGGAGTTCAGGTTTGAGTACCTGTGGCCCTTCTGGCTCTTCATCAGGAGTGTTTACGATTCCTTCCGATACCAGGGCTTGGTGAGTGGATCCCTGTTCCTTTCCAGGGAAATCCTGCACTCCAGGGAATAGTCCATGTTACTGGAATCATCTCCAGTGTATTAATAATATATATTATAATGTAATATCCATATTATATTAATGGCACTGAGATCCTCCTCCCAGGTGGAAGGGGTTTCTCTGATTTATCCCTTCTCCCTGATGGATATTTTCTCTATGGCAAGTGGAAATGAAATAAAGATTTATCAAAATTTCACCACAGGAAAATACTGTTTGAATTCCTGAGCTTGGTTTGAATTAGTCAGGATTATATATAACCTTATATATATATGTAAACAGGCAAAGATTTCTGGTTTATTTTAAAGAAAACCCTGTTATATAGCAGGTTTTATATTATATATATATATATATATATATATATATGGGAGGATATATATATGGGAGTATATACACACATATGCTGTCTATCTATATATAGGATTATATATATAGGGGGTTTATATATTAAAAAAATTAGAATATGTTAAAATATATTAAAATTAAACAGGTAATATTAGAAATATTAGCATGTTACAAAATTACAGCTATTACATATTGCATGTAAAATTTATCCTATGTATTTTAATGTACATATAAATCTATATTGGTTATTTTTCCTGGAATAACCAAACCCTCTTCCCTTTCCCCCTCCTCTCCTTTCCTTCAGGCCTTCTCAGTATTTTTTGTGTGTGTAGCATTCACCTCCAACATCATCTGTCTGCTCTTCATCCCAATCCAGTGGCTGTTCTTTGCTGCCAGCACCTATGTGTGGGTACAGTATGTGTGGCACACAGGTGGGTCATTATTCTACATTTACAGCTTCCCAACTCATTTATAACTTCTTTATTTACAACTCTTCCTTATTTCCAATTTCCTGATCTCAATAGGTATCTCACAGCTTTTAGGAGCAAACCTTCTCTGCTGTTACCTCATTTAATGCAGTTTTTTTTAGAGTTAAAAATGTTTTGGTTTGCACTTTGGGTGCATCTCCAGTAAGCAGGAACTGGAGGGGTGTAAACAAGAATTCCAGAGCAGTTAAAAACCCCTAAATTCCTGACTTCAAAACTCTCCTGCAGTGATTGAACAAACACAGAGCACACAGGAGAAGTTTGTGGAAGTGTTCTATTCCTCCACACTCAGTTGCTGTGCTGTTAATTCAGTTATTAACATTTGAACATCAGTGATTTCAGTGATCACAGTTTAATTCTGTTTTAGCAGAGCTTTGTGTCAGCTGCATCCAGTTTCTGAGCTGGTGATAGCAGAGGCTGCCCCTGACAGTTTGAGACTTATATGGAGAATTCTTGTCCCCCTCTGCTGCCCTTTTTTCCCTGTGTTATTTGGGTTTGTTCTCATAAATCCCTGAGTTTGGATGAAGCAGCTGAGCTGGGGATGAATTTGCAGTGGCTCTGACACGTGGGTCCCACACATCCTTCCCTCAATCAAAACATTTCAGGAATAAAATTTGATTTCCTTTTTTTTTTTAGGGGTAACTTTTCACTCCCCGAGTTCTTGGCATTTGGGGTTTGTGTTAGATTTTTGTGTCAGGCTGGATCCCAGGGGTTTGCAGGGTGCTGGGGATCATCCCTCACTCAGCTCTGTGATAATTTAGTCACTGCTGATAATGGCAGTGTGGGAGCTGATGGCAGCTGCTGGGAACCACTTGCTGCCCAATTTCAAATACCTGCAGAATGTGGGGTTATTTTTAGAGTTGTATTAATATGTTAAAGTCTTATCTGAAGTTGTTCAGGGTTGATGCTTAGAAGGAAGAACCTGATGGGCCACTTTTAGCTGTAGCTGTTGAGCTGATTGAATATTTTAATTCATGGCAACCTCAGGAATTATTCATTTTCAGTGCTCGTCCAAATTGATGGCAACTTCCTTTTTTTTCCTTTTTTTTTTTCCTAAGTGGTGATCTTTTTAGGTGAAATCTTTAAGGTCTGTTTCCTCTGACTCTTGAAATGTTTTAAAAATAACTTTAAAACCCTTGCTGCCTGTACTCTGTCCCTGAGGTGCCTCGGTTTCCCTTCTCCCCACAGAACGAGGTGTGTGCTTACCAACAGTATCACTGTGGATACTTTTTGTTTATATTGAAGCAGCCATTAGATTTAAAGATTTAAAAAACTTCCATGTGGACCTTTGTCGTCCATTTGCAGCACACTGGTAAGTGATTCTCTGTTCTCCTTCTCCTATTAACCTTTATTTCACCAGGAAAATGAATCATCAGGGCTTTTTATTTGGGTTCAGGGCTTGGCTGTTCAGTTTTCCCCTCACACTTCTGCCTTTAAATATTCCACGAGAAATGTGTGTAAACAAGGACCCAGTGCCACCTCTCTGTGCTGGGAGGAATTTGCAGTGTGGATATTCCAAGCATTTCTTGAAAGCTCCTGGCATCACTTCCCAAATGTTGTATTCACAATAGTGAACAGGTGATAAAAGTAACAAAGGAAAATAGGTTTCCCTGATCATTTATGAAATTATGGAAATCTTTTTCTGGGACAGAGGGCTCTCCTTTTTCCCTCAGGAAGGTTCTCATGAGTGTCTGATTTAATAATTCACCAGAAGCAGTGAATAAGCTTCAGGTTGAAAATCATGGCAGAAAATGAAAAAACAAACACTGCTTATTACTCTGCTTCACTGGATGTGAAGAGAGTGATTCCAGGCCAGATATGGAGGAAATTCACTTCTATTCCACATGCTTTTGGTGCAGAATCCATTGATCTACATTTAAAATATGGGCTGGTTTTCCTGCAGTGCAACCTCCAGTAAAACAGACACGTGTAATTTGAATTTATTTTGTCCACATAAGTGCAACAGATCCCTTAAACACCAATTAAACCCTGTGATTAAACCCCTCTGACCAAGGAATGAGAGCATTTGAGTGGTTTACACTCATCTGCATCAGTGCTCCCCTGCTCTAGGACACCTCCAGGGCTTAAAATCCTTGTCCAAGACAGATTCCCTTTGCACAGGGCTGTTTGCTCAGGGGTGGAGCACCCATCAGTGAACACACTGCACGATTTGTCTGCATCCTGTGCTGGGGCAGCTGTCACAAGAACTCTTTAATTCTTGGTGATGAAGCTGACAGGCAAAAAAAAACCTGATCCCAAAGTTGTGTTGCTGATAAAGCCACGCCTGCACTTTGAACTGTGCAACAGCAAAAGCCACTTGATAGATTATTTTCTATGGAAAGCTGTCACCCAGATGTATAAAATTCATTAATTTGCTATCGTGGCTATGGTTTGATTAATAATAATAATGCTTTTTTTTCCCCCCTTTAGCATTGGCTACCCTGTTGTGACTTTGGGCTTTGGCTTTAAAAGTTACGTCAGCTACAAGATGCGTTTGAGAAAGCAGAAAGAAGTGCAGAAGGAGAACGAGTTCTACATGCAGCTCCTGCAGCAGGCACTGCCCCCAGAGCAGCAGATGCTGCAAAGGCAAGAGAGGGAGGCAGAGGAAGGCAAGTTATTCCTTCATGTGTTCTCTGTTCTCTGCTGTTCCAAGAAAAAACAAACCCCAGACGTGCTGAGGAGGAGCTGCTTCAGCCCGGCTTGGTTTGGTGGGAGGGTGGTGAACTCGGAGGGGCACAAATGGAATCATTTTGGAGTGGTTAATGGGACAGAAAAAGTGAATTATGGCCCCTCTGCTCAGTTCATTAGCAGCTGCATCAGTCTGGCCAGTCAGTGTTGTGTGAAGCACCAGTATTTATTATTAAATCCCTGTTTCCTGCCTGTAATGAGGCAAAAAGTCTTAAAATAGGTGACTTTGGATTCTCTTTTGTAGAGAATCTCCAGTACTGATTGTTTCCTGCAGGAATGATGGATGTGTCCATAATGATTTTTCTTTCTGTGGCACGGTATTGATGGATTTAATGAACTAAGTTGGGTTTTTTTCACTTTGGTGTTGCAGCAGCCAAAGGATTATCTGATATGGATTCCTCAATACTCCTGCAGCACAATGGAGGCATTCCAGCCAATAAAAAAATCTCTGCAACGTTGCCAGAGCTGGAATATCGAGAAAAAGGGAAAGAAAAGGACAAGGATGCGAAGAAACACAACCTTGGAATAAACAACAACATTTTGCAACCTGTAGACTCTAAAATACAAGAAATTGAATACATGGAAAACCATATCAATAGTAAAAGATTAAATAATGATCTTGTAGGAAGTACAGAAAACCTCCTAAAAGAGGACTCATGCACTGCCTCGTCCAAAAATTACAAAAATGTCAGTGGGGTTGTGAACTCCTCACCCCGCAGCCACAGTGCAACCAACGGGAGCATCCCCTCCTCATCCTCTAAAAATGAGAAAAAACAGAAATGTGCCAGCAAGAGCCCGAGCACACATAAGGACTTAATGGAAAACTGTATTCCTAATAACCAGCTAAGCAAACCAGATGCCCTGGTAAGGTAAGTTGGGCCCTGAGCCTTGTCTTATCCTCCTTTGGTACATCAGGGGTTTCATTTGGTTTTTCTGAGAAAAAATGGCATTTTTGATCACGTAGAGAAGACAGAATTGTTAGTGGTGGGATAAGATCTGCGGGAGATGTGTGGAGTTGTGTTCCTGATTTTTGTTTGCTAGGCAGCCTGGAGCAGATTGCTTCATTTCTAGCTCAGAATCTGCTGCTCCTCTACCTCCCAGGGCTGTTGTGAGGCACCATAAATACTCTGGTAGAAGGCAGGAGAAAAATGTGGACAAAATCAGCTCATCTGTCCTTGACAGCTCTTCTGTGGAGTGACCTTTGCCTCTCCAGGGAGTTCACTGGGGTGTGTTGGTGCCTGAACAGGCGTTCTGTTTTGTTTTTCTTTTGAAATGTTTGGCTTTTGCTTTCATCTTTAATTCCGAGTGTGGAGGCAGAGAGTGCAAAGAGCTGATGCTGGGTTCAGCCTCTGCTGCCAGCACAGGTCACAGGGACTCGTTTGGCTGCCTGGGAACCCATCAGCATGGAAAAGTCCCAGCTTTACATCTGCTCCTGGCAAGTTTGGAGGGAGATGTGTTGGTGAGGTGCAGTGTCTCACCCTCAGACAGATGGTGTTGTCATGTGCTGCCAGAAAAAGCACCAGCGAGGAAAAGTGGTGTGACTGTGCATGGAGAGATGTCTGGAACCAAAACTACTCCACAATTATACCCTTCTCCACCATTTCCCACCTGGCTCGTGTCTCTCTTATTCCTTATTCCACCAAATCACTGCTGGCCAACTTAATTGGCAGATCAGGTTTGTTTTCCCTGCAGGTGCCTTTTGATAATTGGGCTTTTGTCTCTGAGGGTTTGTGCTGTGGGAACACAATTACCTCCATGGAAATATTACTTTCTCCTCTGATAATCACTCTGCCCCTGACTGCCATACCCCTGCCAATTAAACACCCAGACTAATTGATACCTGATGTCTGTAGAGAACTCGTGTGAGGCAAATCAGAAGCCAGCTGATCAATCTGATCTGTGAATCAAATCCAGCCAGCATTGATGGGATGCAGATGGCTCTGCCTTGAGCAGGGCTGGTTGGGTGTTGCCATTTGCAGCTGGCAGCTCTGCACTCTTTATAAGGTTTGTTTGCTCCCTGAGGGAGACAAGGGTCAGCTCAGTGTGCTGCGGGTTCCAAACATCATTCCTAAGTCTTGGGAAGAGAGAAAGGAAGGCCTTTAGGCCAGACTGAGAAATGTGTGGCTGTGACAGGGACTGAGATTTAAACCTGGTGTGTTTAAGCTTTAAATTTCATGTTGAAATCTTTATGTGCTGCCGTGGGAGCTTAGAGCAGGTGGTCACTAATTGCCCAGAGTGGATTTTCTAACACAGAAATGAGTCTACAGCAAATGAGATCGTGTCCTTAGGGAATTGCAGCTCCTGGAACTCACTGGGGAAGGACAGAGAACACAGCTGTACTCTGAAAGTGCCTTACTCTTCCCTGAAAGGGAATTTAACTTCTTCAGACAAGCGTTTTTGGGATGTGTGGGTGTGGAGTTGTGCTGCAGACCCCTGGAGCTGTTTTTTGTCCGTGGTGTCCCCGTGCAGGCAGCACAGGGAGCACCAAACAGCAGCATCCTGCTCCAGCTGGTGACTGAAATCATTCATGAAATCTTCTTTCTGCTCAGCCTGGCTGTGTAACTCCCACACCACTGGGAGCATAAACTCACCTGACAAATTGGATGGGATGGATGCACTTAAATTTAAAAATTCATGGTGCTTTTTTTATTTTAACCTTGTCAATTATCCCATCCCAGGAGTGCCAGGTGTTTGTTCATCATCTTTTCCACTTCCAGGAGTGTTACTCACTGCTGTTATTAAACTTTCAGTCTGCATTGCTGCTGGAGGCTGAAGAGGGCTGAGTGAAGTCCTGCATTTGTTCAGACTCAGGTCACATCTTGCTCAGCTTCCAAATAAAGCTGCTTTTTATAACCTGGTGTCCAGCAGCCTCGCAGCAGGACAGCAGACCCAAGCTGCTTTCCTTTTGTGTCCACAGATGATGGCCCTGAGCTGAGTAACCAGGAGCAAATGTAAAATATTCCTTCTGCTGCTGGGATTAACAGGGCTGGAGACAGTCAAGATCAGGAAGTTTTGGAGAACAGGAGTTTTTAACTTTGAAACACTTGGTGTGATCTATCTGGAAGGGCACTGCTAGTTAAAATTTATATATATATATATATTTATTTATTTTATATATACAGTACTGCTCTTCTTTGAAGCTAAGCTTTTATTTTTGCTGTGTCTGGTGGATTGTGAGGGCCTGGCTGCTTGGTTTTGTGGAGAGGAACTTGCTGATCCCTGGGAATTGTTCCATTCTCAATGCCAGAGCTGAGGGATCCCAGAGGCTCAGCCCTGACAGGAATCTTTGGGGTTTTCTGAGACATCTCCTGAAGGTGCTGAAATCTGCTGGTGTTTGTCAAGCCCTTCATCATCTCTGTGATCTGAGTGCTTCTTTCCCAGCTCTCTGGTAATGGGGCCAGTGGAGGGATCCATTTGGGATCCTCTTGGTGTCCCTTTGCACTTTACTGCTGTTTTTCAGGAGGTACAGAGCAAATTCATTTCTTTTACCATTTCACTGTCATTTCTGAGGTGAAACAGATTTAGAGCCTCAATGTATGGAACAAGTCCAAGCTGTAATTGCTGCAGAATTATTTTTGTTGTTGCTGTTGATTGCACATTACACAGCAAAACCCATGACCTGCCCCTGCCTTTGAGCACCCTTAAAAAATCCCTGCACTAAAACCACACCAAAAACCTGGCAGTGCAGCTTGGCAGAACTGTGTGTATCCACAGAGGTCCTGCCTTTGGCACACGAGGTGATGAACAAGCTGTCTCATGTACTAATTATTGCCACAGATAACGAGGACATCTTCTGGCAGTTGGATTAGGAAAATTATTGGTGAAGCAAAAGCTGCTCTGCCACAGCTTATTTCACTTTTTCTGAAACCGTGCTACCTGCAGAGGCAGACTCTGGGAGGTTTTCGTGGAAATTTATGGCCATTTGGTGCTAATTATTGTAAAATTTGGTGGCGTCACTGGTGGGCAAAGAGGGCTTGGTGCTTCTTGCTCACCCCCCTCTGCCTGCAGTGGCATTAAAACACCAGAAGGTTTCCTTTTGTCATCTGCAGGGGGGGTGATGGCCAGGGTTTCCTGCCCTGGGAAGGCAAGCACAGAACAGAAAATCAGAAGGATTGGGAATGTAAATGAGGAATGTGGGAGCCAATTCCTCCTGCAGACCCTTCCCGAGGCAGTGGAGGGAAACACAACAGCCTTTGGAGATGGCATCTGCTTGGAGCAGGGCTGTGCAGCAGGGAAAGGGGGATCCTGGCTTTCTCTCCTGAGTTTTTGGGAATGGGAACTGCTCCTCAGAGCTGTGGGAAGAGCCTGTCCATTCCAGCAGGGAAAGGGGGATCCTGACTTTCTCTCCTGAGTTTTTGGGAATGGGAACTGCTCCTCAGAGCTGCAGGGAGATCCTGGCTTTCTCCATTGAGTTTTTGGGAATGAGAACTGCTCCTCAGAGCTGTGGGAAGAGCCTGTCCATTCCAGCAGGGAGAGAAGGATCCTGTCTTTCTCTCCTGACTTTTTGGGAATGAAAGCTGCTCCTCAGAGCTGTGGGAAGAGTCTGTCCATTCCAGCAGGGAAAGGGGGATCCTGACTTTCTCTCCTGAGTTTTTGGGAATGAGAACTGCTCCTCAGAGCTGCAGGGAGATCCTGGCTTTCTCCATTGACTTTTTGGGAATGAGAACTGCTCCTCAGAGCTTCAGGAAGAGCCTGTCCATTCCAGCAGGGAAAGGAGGATCCTGGCTTTCTCTCCTGACTTTTTGGGAATGAAAACTGCTCCTCAGAGCTGCAGGAAGAGCCTGTCCATTCCAGCAGGGAAAGGAGGATCCTGGCTTTCTCTCCTGAGTTTTTGGGAATGAAAGCTGCTCCTCAGAGCTGCAGGAAGAGCCTGTCCATTCCAGCAGGGAGAAGAGGATCCTGGCTTTCTCTCCTGACTTTTTGGGAATGAAAGCTGCTCCTCAGAGCTTCAGGAAGAGCCTGTCCATTCCAGCAGGGAAAGGAGGATCCTGGCTTTCTCTTGTGACTTTTTGGGAATGAGAACTGCTCCTCAGAGCTTCAGGAAGAGCCTGTCCATTCCAGCAGGAGCAGCTCTGGAAGTGCTGCAGGAGCTCAGTGGCCACTTCAAAGGAGCAGCTTCACTGCAGGGGCTGCTTGTGCCAGAGCAGAACAAAGGCAGATCTGGGGCTTTTGGAGAGCATCTCAGGGCCTTGTGGCTCCTTTAAAATGATAATTTTTATATAAGCAGTGTTTCATTCGTGTGCCATTGCCAGGTGATTATGGGATGGAGTAAACTGAGCACCCAGCGTGGGTTATGCACCAGACATCAATACTGGGGAGCATTAAAGCTGAATTGAGTTGTCTTGAAGTTCATCCATCAATCTTCCCCGAGGCATTTGCAAAAATACTCACTCTCAGAGGTGACTGCTGATTAATTCTCCTCACCAGGAAAGATTTGGAGGTGGTGCTCAGCAAAGGAAATGGGTAAATCTGCAGTTAGAGCAGTGACAAACTGAAGGAATTGACCTGGCTTGTATAAACAGCACAACATAATCTGCAACGAAAGCCTCATTTAAAAAGCACTTCTGTGTGAGAATGACTGGTGCTGTGTGCAGCAGCAGAGAAAAGCATCTTCCAGAACTTGAATTTTCTTTGCTTCCCCCTCCTCTGCAAATCATTTCCTCCAATAAGCCTGGAAATAAGAGACTTAAGCAGCAACTGAAATCAGAGTAAGAATAACAATAATTTGAAAAATGCTGGTTTAGTGGGTCATTTATCATTGGAACAGCAGTGCAGCCCATTGCAGAGGGGAGGAGGGACAGCTCCCTGCTTGCAGCAGTGGAGATTCTTTACGGCTTTGTGTTGGTTTACCTTGATGTGCTTTTATTTTAGAGTGGGTTTAATGTCCTTGTGTGAGGTGACCTCTGTGACAGTGCAAGGAGTGGGTCTGAGGGGTAACTCCCTGCACGTCTTTCCACCCTTAATGAAGTTGTGTCTCTGCCTAATTGGGGCAGGGCTGGGGGAAAAACCACCCAGGGAGCATTTGCATGATGATGGATTATGATCTTCCTCACTCGTTTTAGGGAGAGAGGAGCCTGCATTTGCTCTGTAATTGGCAGAAAACAGATATTCTCTGCTCTGGTATTTAAAGCTGGAGCAAAACCTTTGGTGTTTTATGAAAAGGGGTAATTAAAACCTCCTAAAATCTTACTGTAAAACCTCATTTGAAACGAGCCCATTGATAAAGCAATTTTCTAATGGTTTTGTGTGGCATTGACTGGAGAGAGATGAATTTTGTGTGGTAATTCTCTTTGGGCCCTTTGGAGTGATGTGTTGTGGCTGTACCACCCTCCCTGAGCCCAAATCCCACCAATTCCTTACACACCCAAGGAGAAGCTGTGGCCTCATCTCTGCCCCAGCTTTGGAGGGCTCCTCTCTGCTCCCCATGGATCCTGCAGGATTTTTTGGAGCAGCCCTGGGAGCACTCAGGTGCAGGAATGCCACCAACCAGATGGTTCCACAATCCTGAACTCACGGCACTTCTCTGTTGCCAGAAATACAAATTCAGCCTGTCCTGTGCCAGCACCTCTGAGCTGTTCAGGCTTTATCTGCTCAGGGCTTCTTTTCCTGGAATACTCAACACCCAAAATAAATCCTGGGGTATCTTTGTTTGGCATAGTCTGAGCTATAGGTAAGAGCTATTTCCAGCTCTTTTCTTCATTGTAGGCATGGATATTGAAATTGTTTATGGCTCAGTGTGAAGTGGGATTTGGGTGTGTTCCTCTGCATTGTCCTTCCAAGCATTTTTCCAACTATTTATGAAAACCTGGATTAAAACCAATCAGCTGTTGGCACACACCAGTCTGATAGTGGTTCCTATAGCTTCTTACTCTGTTTAATTAGAAAATTTGCTCTCTCTAAAACATTGGGCTGCTGCTTTTTGGCAGATGAAATGAAACTTGGATTTCTTTGCCCAACAACTGCATCACTTAACGCTGAGCAGGGTGACAATACTCACCTAAAACCAGCTGCTGGTGTTCCCATTTTGGGGTTGAGGGCTCTGGTTGGAATATTTGGTCAGGTTTGCAAATTCTTTCCCTCGGAAGAGCACCAGGTGTTGCCATGATTTGTGCCCTTCCCTTCAAGGAGGGTGTTTGCTTTGTGCCATCACTATTTGCCCGTATGTTTTTTGTTTGTTTTTTTTCTGTTTAAGGGTGCTTTTGACCATTTATTATGCACTGAAGGAATTCATCTTCAGGAGGGCACTGCCATAGGACTGGAGAGGCAGCTGAGAGCAGCTGGAGCAGGAGGGGGCTGAGATTTGAGCAGTCTCAGAGGAGCTCCTTTAGAGACTGCTCCTGGTTCTACGTTCACCCTCTCATCTCTTTGGGGCTGTTTGAGCTGTTACAAACCCATTTTTATGGATTTCCATGGCTTTGGTGATTCCACACTGACCCTCTGGATTCACTGGCACAGGGTGTTCTCACTGCTCATCTCTCAGGGCCTTTTAGGCTGAGATTTCCCTGCGCTGGAGCCCAAAAATGTTTCATTAAGAAAGCAAAAAGCTGCAGCCATTCATCTGCAGTGCTGAGTGTCACCCAGGGCAGCTCTTCCTGGCTTTTGTGATTGTTCTCCTCATCTTAATGTCCCACTGCCTCTAATTCAGAATGGAACCCTAGGAAAGAAAACCACCTTCATCTTCTTTATGGACATTTAAAAACTCTCGAATCAATACCTGGCAGAGCAAAGGAGGATTATGTGAGAATGGCTGGGGTGTATTTGCTTTAAAAAAGCGTGTAACAGAGTTTAAAAAGGTTGATTATTCACCCGTGATGTGTTTTTATTCTAAGAATCAATAACCTTATTTGTGGGGGGAAAAATCCAAGTGAGCTGAGTGCCTCTCTTCCGAAACGTGTGTTTCAACAAGCTTTTGTTGAAAATATTTTAATTAATAAGATTACATGAATCTTTCAAGAACTTTCCAAAGCTACAATTTCAAGTGTGGAGCAGATGGTCTCTGTTCAGGAGCAATTAAAACTAAATTTACTGACTCCTGAACTGGGGATGACTTAACACATCCTCGTTACTCAGCATGCACATCATGTGCTGCAGGAAAATACCAACATGTTGAGGTGACAATTCAGCAGCCTGGCCCCCAGCTCAGCTCTGGATAACAAATCAAACTCAGCCTTTGTGGACAGAAGTGAAATTTGTTCATGTGTGACTCTGTCCTGGTTTAGAACTTCTCAGAATTCGCAGAAAATGTAATTCCATAGGGTTTGTTTTTTTTTACAACTTCACAGCGCATGGAAGCAAATTCCTGTGGGAGGCTCTGAGGTGTGTAGAGCTCTGCATGGAGCTATATATGCAGAGTTACATAAAAACCGATTATTTAGCAGGGACACAATCCCAGAATTGTGCGAGTTGATTGTTGGGAGGCTGAAGGTTTGAGGCTTTGGCAGATGGTGCGAGGTTTGTTCTGCCGCGTTCACGGAACGCGCCCGCACCTTGGGCTGAGGAGGGGGAGCCAGGCAGCTGAAATTATCCTTGGGAATTGTCTTTGCTAGGTTGGAACAGGACATCAAGAAGCTAAAGGCTGACCTGCAGGCCAGCAGGCAGGTGGAGCAGGAGCTGCGCAGCCAGGTGAGCTCGCTGAGCTCCGCCGAGCGCGGCACCCGCGCCGAGATGGGCCAGCTCCGCCAGGAGAACGAGCTGCTGCAGAACAAGTACGTGCTGCTCACCCCAGGGCAGGGCTGGGGGCTTTAAAAAGGGGGGATTATTCCTGTAAAAACCTCCTCGAATGTGAGGCAGATCCACCCAGGCTCGCTGGGCACTGCTGGTGGTAATTTCATTGTGATAAAATCGGGGCCCGCGCTCACTCCAGTCCCTGTCCCCCTGCAGATTGCACAACGCTGTACAGATGAAACAAAAAGACAAACAAATGATCAGCCAGCTGGAGAAGAAGCTAAAGGCAGAGCAGGAGGCACGGACCTTTGTAGAAAAGCAATTAATGGAAGAAAAGAAAAGGAAGAAGTTGGAAGAAGCAACTGCTGCACGAGCTGTCGCCTTCGCTGCTGCTACGAGGTGCTCTGCCCTTGGGGAGGCTTTGGGGAAGGAGGGAGGAGCCTGTGTTTGATCTTTTATTTCAAAAAAAAAAAGAGCTTTATTTGTGTTGAGAGGTTTATTTGTGTTAAAACAAGGGAGGACTGGGAGATGTCTTCCCCTGAAGCCGAGCCTCAGTGCCTACATGACATTTACACGTGTAGAGGATGAGTGTGCTCTAAATTACCTGCTGTTCCTGAGCTGTGCTCTCAGAGATGTTGTGTCCTGCTCGAAGGAGCATCTCCTTTCGTGTGGGCACTGGGAGTGAAGGATTTGTGCAGTGCCATTGGCCACAGTGCTGGAATTTCCTTGCTCTGGGCAGTGGCTCCCAGTGCTCAGCACAGTTGGGGTTGCTGCAGCCACAGGAGCACAGCACAAACGTGGGGAGCACTTTCACCTGCAGTGCTCCAAATGCCTGAAAAGAATTATTCCTGCTTTTCTGCTCTCCAAATTTCCTCACTATTCCAAATCTCCCAATACTTGAGGTACAACACTGAGTAACTTTTTGCATTGCTGCCGTGAGGGGAATTATTTTGCTGAGAAGACCAAAGTTGGCTTCTTCTTTTCATGCTTCAGTTTTTGATTTAAATTTCCGTGTTGCAAACAGCTGAGGAATGACAGCCTCGTTCTTGTTTCATCTCCTTTCTCCTGTGCTGTTTCCCTGCAGAGGGGAATGCACCGAAACCTTACGGAATCGCATCCGGGAGCTGGAGACAGAGTGCAAGAAATTAACAATCGACATCAAGCTGAAAGAGGATCAGATCAGAGAGCTGGAAATGAAAGTCCAGGTAATGCCAGAGCACCAGGGGCTCGGGGCAGCATCCCAGGGAGAGCTCCCAGCCTTCCCAAAACAGCAAAAGAGCAATCCCCACCCTGGGGAGTGCAGCTCCTCTGCTGCCTCCTGCACGTCCTGCCCCAGGCTTGGCAGGGTGAGGGCAGGAGGAGGGTCCAGAGGCTCAATCCACAGCTTCCATCAGTTAAAGGAGGGTCCAGAGGCTCAATCCACTGTTTAAAGGAGGATTTTTCACCCCAAACCCAGTGTAGGTTGAGGGTAAAATCCCCTCAACAGCTTTTTTCACCTCATGCAAGGAGCCTGTGGCCAGTCTGATTATAATAAATCACTATAAATTTCCCTAGAGCCTGCTGGTTCAGGGCAGTCTGGAGCACTGGCCAGGCTATTTTTTTTTTTTTTTTGTGAAAGTGCCTGAATATTGAAAATACTTTCATGGTGGATGTGCAGCAAACAGTGCTGGGCTTGTTACAGCTAAAGAGCTCAAATGTGTGCCCTTATTCCTGTCCTAAAGATGTGCTCAGCCTTACAGTCTGCATGAAGATGGATTTTTAATGCCTCTTCAAAACCCACCTGGTGCTGCTGTGGACTTGTTTCCCAATCACATGTGCAGCCTCGTTGTCCCTGGATTTACCAAACCCTTGACAACAAGTGTGGTTTATCCCTGGAGTGTTTGAGCATGGCTTTCAAATAATTAAACCCAGCTCTAATGAAGCTTTTTAATTTTATGAGCATCTTCAAACTGTTAGAGAAGCTTTTTGTTGCAGGCATTAATATTTTCCCCTTTGCACTGCTGTTCCTCCATTTGAAGGTACAGAATATTTTTGTGTATATATTTTTTTTGTTTTTCCTCCCCCAGCCACAGCTTTCCTGGCTCTTACATCCAGGATAATTGCTCCCTGTTTTTCCCCTTTCCTTAATTTCTGGCTTTGCAGCACAGCAAGGTTTAATGTGAGATAAAAATAATCCCTTTAATCAGCCATTTTTAAAACAGCTTCGATTGGATTTTAGGAAAGCTTTTTCCATGGAAAGGGTTGGGAAGGATTGCAAGGGGCTGCCCCAGTGATGGAATCCACATCCCTGGAAGTGTCCAAAACCATGGATGTGGCACTTGGGGATGTATTTTAACGATGGATTTGATGCTCCCAAAGGCCTTTTCCAACGTGAACAATTGTGTGATTCCAGCTTTTTTCCTATGGGAAGTGTTCCCAGAGCCCCAGCCTGGCTGAGGGTGCTGTGTGCTGCATTTTGGGGGTTTTTGGAAGGGCATTTGGGGGGGTTTTGTGCTGCATTTTGGGTTTTTTGGGTGGAGGGCTGAGGCCCAGAGCAAATGGTGCTGTAATTAGGGCTTTAATCACTTACAGGGTGGCCACGTGGAATTACTGGAGGTGATACTGGAGGCCTTAATTAACCAGGATTTTAATTAATACCAGGCCCAGCATGGGGAAGAGGGAAGGCTCCTGAGCCTCTCTGCTCTGTAAAGCCCCCCCAGGGTGCCATTTGTGCGCCCCAGGGTGCCATTTGTGCGCCCCAGGGTGCCATTTGTGCGCCCCAGGGTGCCATTTGTGCGCCCCAGGGTGCCATTTGTGCGCCCCAGGGTGCCATTTGTGCGCCCCAGGGTGCCATTTGTGCGCCCCAGGGTGCCATTTGTGCGCCCCAGGGTGCCATTTGTGCGCCCCAGGGTGCCATTTGTGCGCCCCAGGGTGCCATTTGTGCGCCCCAGGGTGCCATTTGTGCGCCCCAGGGTGCCATTTGTGCGCCCCAGGGTGCCATTTGTGCGCCCCAGGGTGCCATTTGTGCGCCCCAGGGTGCCATTTGTGCCCCCCAGGCTGGCATTTTTTCCCCCCAGGGTGAAACTTTTGCCCCCCAGGATGGCATTTTTGCCTCCCAGGGTGCCATTTGTGCCCCCCAGGATGGCATTTTTTCCCCCCAGGGTGAAACTTTTTCCCCCCAGGGTGGCATTTTTTGCCCCCCAGGGTGGCATTTTTTGCCCCCCAGGGTGGCATTTTTTGCCCACCAGGGTGCCATTTGTGCCCCCCAGGGTGCCATTTTTTCCCCCCAGCGTACCATTGATCACACCC
>VZRV01002877.1:0-40180 GCA_013398115.1 Falcunculus frontatus
GGCCGCGGCCGGGCCGGATGGACGCGGATGGCGCGGCCCCCGCCCCGCACTCACATTCTCGGCGCCGCCGCCGCCGCTCCGTGCCCGTCGCGCGAGATTGACGCAGCGCGGGCGGAAAGGAGCAGCGCCCGGCGTACGGTGATGGCGTCATAGCGGGGGCGGGGCGCGCGGAAAGGCCGAAAGTGAACAGTAAGGGGCCGCGCCGGGCCGCGCCGCGGTGCGAGGGTGCTCCTTCAGGTCCCTTGGCTATGGTGGTCGGAACACAGCGGCTGGCCAGGCCCGCCATGTGTGTTAGAGCACTAAATGCTCCCGGCTCCGCGCTGCCTCAGCCCAGTTCATCGGACACGTCTGACCAGTGCAGTGAGCGATGAGTCCCATTTGTACTGGGTTTGCTTGTCTAGTTTATGCAGCTACACTATTTGGTGAAATAAAAGTTCCTACAAACCCTGTCCTGCATAATAATAGTAATGACAGTAGCAGCTGGAGCTTCAACTGGATTTTAAGAGCTTGACAACCCAGCAGGCTGCAGCCTCCACATGTGGATTCTGGGCCCCCCCTGTCTCAGGTGCAGGTTGCAGAGTCACAGCACACAGACTCTGTTTTGAGGTGGTGGCAGACGTAGGGATGGCACTACTGGGAGGAGACTTGCCCTCTCAACTGCAAGAAGAGTGGGAAGAGGAGAATGAAAGACTTAAGATGGAGCACCATACAGGGGCACTTCATGTCATGTGGGAAGGATATCCTTTCTCACTCTCCCTGCCAAATGTGTTTGCTGTGAACTTGAAAGGAAATTTGCCACTGCAGGCACCGATCTGACCTTCTGACCACACTGGCTGCCTGACTTTTGACTTCAGAGGAAAAAAGTCAGAGGTGTATTTTGACTCCATCCCTAATGCGGGGCCTTAAAAGTGACAGATCTTTCTGAGAAGCAGGTGTGCTGATCAACTGAAGTGTATGGCCACAGGCATAGCTGTTAAATTCCTAGCAATGGAAGCTTCACCTCTTGAATGTAGTCCCATCTATCCCATCATGTTCCCTAGTCCAAATATGTCCCATCTACCTCCATCACAGGACGTGAGCAAGACCAGGGCAGGTGTCTGTAAATTCATATGTGGCAAGAAGAAAAACTGGCTTATTTTCTGTTCTGCTGCAAAACCAAGGGGTATTACATAAAACCTGCCATGGAACAGGTTCAGAAAACAAACAAAGAAAACAACAAAACAAACAAAACCCCAAAGAAAGCAAAAAGAAGTTGTTCTTCACACATCTTGTTAAAGGGCAGATTTCCCTGACAGGGGATTTTGTAGTCTACTAAAAGTTCACATGGGTTCAGTGAGAAACTGCATTATGTCTAATGAGGTCTATTAGTAGACTGTCACGATGCCCTTAGAATCATGGAATCATTTAGGTTGGAAAAGCCCTCTAGGATCATTGAATCTAATTCCAATGCCATTCCCACAGCACTGCCAAGGCCTCCACTAAACCATGTCCCCAGGTGCCACATCTACTTTTTTTTTTGAACACCTCCAGAGATGGTGATTCTACCACTGCCCTGGGTAGCCTCTTCTAATGCCTGACCATTCATTGTGCAAGGAATATTTCCCCAATATCCAAACTAAACCACCCCTGGTGCAATTTGAGGCCATTTCCCCTTATCCTGTCCCTTGTTCCCTGGGAGCAGATCCCAACCCTCACCTGGCGGCATGCACAGTGTTTAACATTTTTTTCTCTCTCAGTCATGGCAAAACCATAAAGGCTAACTGATCCCAAAGTCCTGCACACCCCTATTCTCATAACAGCTCTCATCTCTCCAGGGGTGGGCAGGTAAGGTCACTGAACCAGCAGAAAAATAATAGTACTGTGAAAAAGGTTTCCTGCCAGCTGTTACCTGAAGCAGGTTCCTGCAGAGCTGTGAGCCGCAGGGCCAGCCCCAGGACGGTGGTGGCAGCGTGTGGGGGCTCTGATCCCCTCCCAGGGGCTGCCAGCAGTTGGCAGGACTGAGCCGTAAGCCAGGCCTGAACGAGGAGAGACATTTGAACATCTCATTTGGGGACACTAGCAGAGGTGAGAACAGCTCAAAGCACGTGTCTCCTTCAGTTTCAGAGCGAATGGCCCCGCTGTGGCCTCTTGCCCCATGCCAGCAGCCCGGCTGGCACAGCGCAGCCAGCATCCCCCCGCAGGGATAGAGCTGGTGCTTCCAGGGCTGGATGGGACCTCTCGGGACGGCAGCGCTGCCTCCTGTGGGGCTTCTCCATCCTCGGGCACGGGTGTGACCGGCCACGCCTGGGCTGTGCTCCGCGAAGGGACGGAACGGGCGAGTCTGTGCCCTGAGGTGACGAGGCTCCTCACGGCCCTGGAGCGCGGCTGCCCCGAAAGGGTTACGAGAAGGGCTCCGCCCTCCCTGTGCATTGGTCTCCTCCTGGGTGACCTTCCCGGCAGCCCTTGCTGGCTCTGCCCCAACCAAACAAAGACGGCAGGAGCTTTTCAAACAGCCGCCTCCCATAAAGTTGGCTGCGGGAGAGCCGAGCTGTGCTGGCACCTGGATGATCCCGGCCACCGGAGAACGCGGCAACGAGTTGGTGCCGTCGCCTGAGAGGACCCCGGCAGCCGTCGGGAGTCCCTGTACGTGGGTGCTCTGCCCATTTGCTTCTGTGCATTGAGCTGGTTTGGGTGCTGAGAGTGGCGTGGGGAAGGATGAGAGGAGCTCCTGGCAGTGGTGTGAGCACAGGGAGGGTGCAGCAGGACAGGGCTCCGGGGCCCGCGGCCGTGCGGAGGCTGGTGCGGCGCTGAGGTTCGGTATCGGAGCTGGGAGTGGCATGCCCGATCTGAAGTGCTGTCCTCCAGCCGCTTCTTGAACTCCGAAACCTGCCTAGCAATTTTCCAGCGAAGTGCAGACACCTTTAGATAGTGCCCACGTGTTGGTGGACGCGCAGGAGAGGAAATAACAGAGCTCTGTGAGTGCTGCTTTTGGCTCTTCTGTGCTTTTCTGTCCCTTCCCTCCTGCACTCCCAGGCTGCTGCTGAGGACAGGCTATTTACGGCCACCTCCGCAGGTGAACTGCTCTGCTCCGGTGCCAGTGGGGTTGGGGTTAACTGTCTCTAAAGGCTGCTTGAGGCTAAGGGCTCTTGTCCGTTGTGTTGGCACCGACTGGCAACTGGCGCTTCATTTGTCCTTCCTGTTCATTGGCTTTGGGTTTGTGGTGGCGACTACAGGGAGCTCTCCTTGAACGCCCGGAGATCCAGGTGATCCGTGGGTCATTCTGCCCACAGCAACACTGGCATTCCTTTATCATGGTGAGGTGTGAGCACCCTGTACCAGGCATTGCTTAGCATTTGTGGGGATTGCACTGCAGCACTGACTCAGCCCACAGCCTCTGGATGCTGGTGTTTTCCCTGTGCTGGAAGATCTTTGGTCTGCCACCCTGTTCAGTCTGTCACTTCTTCTGCACCTCTATGAGAGTAGGGGTAGACGTGTGTCTGGCTCCAGAGGGTACAGTTTGTGTGACTGCCTTAGAGGAATTGCAGGATGGGGGATTTGTCTTCTGAGGACTTGGAAGCTTTTCATCCAAATATGTAGAAACAGCTGTAGTTGTCATTGCAGGGAGTTGAGAGAGTTTCCAATGGCTGCATCGTTGAGTAGCTATATAGATTTGGAACAGCAAAAATAAGAGATTTTGGGAGTTCCTCTCTAATCTGCAGAAGGGTGTGAATTTAGCAATTTAAATGAATTACTTATGGGTCTATTAAGTCATCTGCCATAGTTTCTGAACATCTGGCCCTCTCTTGAGGTCTAAGGCTATTCTTGCAGTGCGCACTGGTAGCTAGGCCATGAACAGCTTTAGGACTTCAGGACTGTCTGCCCCTGCATGTGTCAGTGCATACATTTGTGTATTTCAGGGCTTTTAGCTTAAAAACTGTGCCTTGATGTCCTTTTTCCTCTGTTTTCCTGGAACACTCTTATGCCCTGATGCTGTAGGAATATACCTGCTCAGTGTTAAACTTAGACATCCTGGTTTCACCACAAGGAATAAGTACCATGTTACACTTTGCACTGATTTCTTTGTTTCCTCTTCAGGCATGTGAAAGACTAGAAATTCAAGGTGTGCTTGTGGTGTAGCCAGTGCAGCTCTCTCTGCTGAAAAGGCTATATCTGTGGAAAGCAGTGACTCAAAGTGCATAATGCTTTACAGAGAGGCACAGGTAGAGGCAGGGCAGTGAGGTACTTGGCATTTATTGTTCTTGTCTAAATAATAAAGTTTGCCTTGATGAATTTGTTCAGTCTGAGGGTAGAGATAGATTTTGGAGCCAGGATGTGAAATTCAGTCTGCTCCTCTCCCACAGGCCTTCCCAGGTGCTCTGTGAATGTGTCTTGTTCCTTCAAGCTGTGGCTCCCCAGTTCTTAATATCATGTTTGGATGCTCCAAATCATTTCTTAATACAAACCTGACCTTTACCAGACACAGCATCACAACCATGCTGAGTTTGTCAGACCAGGTAATAAAATCTTGAGGGTGACCTCTGGGTTTTGGGCTGTGGACGAGTCGATCCAGTGCAAAGCCTTTTTGTTCAAGGCTATCAAACAGTGTGATTTTATACAGTGTCTCTGCTCTGTGGTGTGTGATCTGGGACCCTTTCACCATTAGGGAGGATTTTCCAGTATTCCTGATACTGTTCCTTTTCTCCCCTCAAACACGAGGTAACAGTACTAACAACACTAACAACAGTGTTGTTACCCTTTGCCCCTAAACATCCCAACACACTCCCCTTTATCTTCCCACCACATCTTTATACCCTATTCCCCAGTGACCTCCAGGCTGTAGTGGCATTGTCTGAGGCAAGAGCAAACTATGTGTATCATCATACTCACAATTTTTTTTGCAACCCCCAAAACTACTGTGGAGATCCAACTTTCTTCATTGTTCACATTCTGCAAATCTTAAAGTAGAACCATAAATTTTTGTATTTTCCATGTGAGGATCTGATTTTTGAAAGCGTGGCCAGGCAGGGGTAGCTCCTCAACTGCTCTGAAAGCACAGCCTAAATGAATGAAGCAGTTGTCAGAGCAGGTGACAGAGCAAACTGAACTGTGGACTCTAAACAGCTCACTTCAAATCCTGGGTCAGACACCCAACCCTTTCTCTCTGCCATTCTGATGTCTGAAGTACAACTTGATTAAAATCTTCTTCTGAGGTTACCCCTTCAGAGGGGAGCCGCCATGGCTCAGGTAGCAGCGGCACCATCTAAATTCATCTTACCCATCACCTTTTAATAAAACCTGTAACAGCTGCTCCTTCACCAGTTTTGCAAAGAAAGTCAAGGCTGTGTAAGGTGGGATGCAGCCTCAATACACTCAGTGCTGTTAGATAATGTTATTGCTTCCATAAGGCTTGGCAAATCCCACAGAACAGTGGCACTGAGTAAAATTGCAGCCTGGGAGAACTGGCCATTTTTCCCTGGCACAGATCTTCCTGCTTTGGCAACATTTTAGCATTGGACACTTAATACTGTTCATCTTCTTCCAAGCTAAGTTCCATGAACCACCTTGGCCAGCTCATTGCCATTCTTGGGGCTGTCCTGTGCAGGGCCAGGAGTTAGACTCCATGATCCTTGTGGGTCCCTTCCAACTCGAGATATTCTGTGATTCTGTGAGCCCTTTCTGGTTACCTTTGTCCACAAAGCTAAGACTTCCCAGTCTGTCCCTACAGCAGTAAAACTGTTCTCTGCATGAATAGCCAAGAACTATCCATATCCCTTCCAAGCTGTGCCAGGCAGGCTCTGGAACAGGACCTGGAGGGCAGGAAGCCAAGTGGAGCACTGTCCTGCCGATGGACACATGGCTGTGTTCAGAGCGCAGTTCTCTGCAGGGTGAGGATTTGGGCATTCCTGGCAGACTCACTCCTTCCACAATACTTTTGCTCTACTTGATACACTTCTTGCTGTCTGAATCCGTATCTGAATCCCATGTAAACCAGCACTGTCCTCCCTGTGCTTCTGGGGGATGTTTTTAATAATTTTTTCCCCTCCAAGCTGATACAGAGTGAAAAAGGACTTGTCTTGCCAGCTTTTGCAGCAGCTATTCAGAACACTGTGGGAAAGCAACAAAACTGAACAAGATGGATGAGTGTCCCTCCCCAGCTGCTTGCAGCTGCTCCAACTTCCCAGGGTGTGCTGGGGGTCTGAGAAGGAGGTCTGGAAATCAGACGCAAAGGAAAGTGTGGGCAAGAGAACCTTGTTGAGCTGTTACTATTCACAAGGCCTAGATCTGGCAGATTTGGCTTGTGTTTCCCTACAAGGTCCATGAGGATCAGTCCCCTTTTGGCAACACTGAATCCGTTGTGGACAAGGTAAACTGTTTCCCATGCCCTGGTACACTGGCCTTGCACTGTACAAAGAGAGTTGAAAGGAAAGAGGCACAGCCACATGCAACTCTGTTCATCATGATCTTACATGGACCTTCTTAGGGCAGGAGTATTTTGCACTCTGTGCAGCACAGCAAACCCTTGAGCTCAACATGCTTTGGCGTGTTAACAACATAAAGTTTCTGTTTCCAATTGCTGAAACAAGACAAAATGAGCTGTATCTTCTTGCTCTGTACTTTCATGCTCCCTGTGGGTCACAGCTTTTGCTTCTCTCACTCTTTCCTCTTCTTCAATCACGTCTATTCTTGGCATGAGCAATTTGTCGCTCCAGTGAAACCTGTTGCTCCACCTCTGTACCTGCTGCCTCATGGCTGTGCTGCTCCTGAAATGGTGGATGGGAGCTTGTTGCTCTGGTTAAGCCCATCTGTACATAAATGCCTCCATCTCTCCAAGGCTGTTCCATCTCGTGGGCCAGGCTGGCCAGGGTGTGCTGTGGTGCAGCTAAAACAGCCACTGAGAAAACACAACCCCAGGGTAGCACAGTTACCTGTGCCATGTCTGTTGAAGGATTAACTCTTCCTTGCTTTACCCCAGCATGAATTCTGGAAGCAGCTTTGCTTGTAACTCCCAGGGGTAAAAACTGCTGGTGTCCAAGAGCAGCTGTGAGACAAAAGGGAGAAGTCAATCTTCCCAGGCATGAGCCAACTCCGTGGTCACACAACTAATGTTTCACTCTTGGGGAATTTGGCATTCAGAGCCAAGTAATCAGGGCTTCAGAAGAACTGCGGGAGAGAGAGGTGGCGGTGGCCAGGGGTGGATGTGTGTGCAGGCAGGTGGGGGAGCTCTGCCCTGAGGACTTGCAGGATGGATGCTGGGGAGTTCCTCTCTCTCAGGTTCACCTCCTGGAGTGGGGGCTTGCACGAGCACGGGAACAGGTTGTGCAGAGGAAAAACCTGCTTGGCTTAAGGCTAGTAGTTACATCACGTGAGTTGTAGGAAATTTGGATTCATGCTCATCCTCTTTTTTAGACCTTAAATCCACTCTGCTCTGAAAGGAAGTCTGGGACATGCTGCCTTCTTTCTCCTTCTCTCCCAAGGCTGTTTCATTTTTGTATGTAGTATCATCTGGGCCAGAGAGTATGGGAACTAAGGAAACCGTCCCGGTGATGAGAAGGCTGCTCCAGGCTCTGGGCTGTGTTTGTGTGGATATAGCTGCATGCAGAGTCATGGAATAGAGCATTACCAGCACCAATACCTGGGTAAAGGAGCTTTCTCAGCTACAACTAAGTACATAAAGACTTCAAGCATTGCAGGCATTCAGCAGCAGCTGAAGAAAGGGTGGCTAATCTGAAATTTGGATAGACACCTAAATTGGCAGGCTGGAGCAAAATTCCTGTTGCAGGCGTGGTGGTGTAACAAGGCATGCATCTGCTCACACAAATGTGTATGTTCAGCCGGCTGCGTAAGGTCTCGGAAGCCAACCCACCAGAGGGCAAAACTTGTAGCCTGTGGTGCTGCATGACAGCTCTCTCTGACTGGGACTGTACGCTGAGTATTCTAGTCACTGCATCTTCCCCCTGGGATACCCATCCCACTGCAAAACACAAGGGGTGCATGTGGGGGGAAGACACTTTCAGACCATGAGGAGCCATTGCAGCTTGCAGGGGAATAATGTGTGGCTGCAGAATCTGGGTTTGCCAAAGGACTTGCAGCTGTGGTTGGAACTCAGTGTGACAGCTGGAGAGGTGGAGGCAAGCAGGATTTCGGAACAGGGGACTTTTATTGCCCACACTCAGCTCACGGCACCTGGTCTTTGTATGGAAATGCCAAGCCAAGCCAACTTTGTGGTGCTGCTCTATTTTAGAAATGGCAAAGGCTGAGTCAGCCCAGATGAGACTGTTTCAGGGACTTTCGGGAGGAGACGAAACCTCTGTGTGTTCCTGATATCCACAGAAATGGAAAGCGTTAGAGGCAGAGGGTAAGCTCACACAATTGCTGTGAATTTTCTTCCACAGATGTGCTGCCTTTCCCTATCCTCCTGCAAAACCACCACTGGAATTAACTTTTCTGGAGTAGTGTAAGAAACCTTCAGAGGAGCCATGTCACTCCCAGCCTGGCCCTGGAAAGTGAAAGGGATTCCATCAGTCACAGGTCTAGGAAAATCCCTGAATCTTTCCCTCTCATTGAATTGATTTTTATTTTTCCTTGTGCAAAAATTATTGGAGAGTAACAAACACCTCGAAGGCCAGGTGAGTGTAAAGGTGTAGAGGATCAGTATCTGCGCCTACATGGACATGTAGTGAATATGTAGACATATATTAGACATATATATATATACACATATAGTACATAGGTAGACAGTGAGCAATCCAAACTCGTTAGATGAGAAATAAGCCTCGGCATTTAGAAAAGCAATAGGCCTCTGCATTCCTTTTCCAAGGCCACTTGTAAAACATCTGTAAGAAAGAGAGCTTAACTCCCAGGTGTCTGGAAAGGAGCTTGGCAGATGAAATTATTATTGTAGCCTTCTGATAATGGACTTAGAGCGCTAATTAGGATAGAGAAAACTGTGAAATTTTGTGTGGGAAAAGGCACTGTGAGAAAACTTATCTTGTAACTTTATTTTTAGCACTGTCACTGAAGGTATAAGAATACTTGGGGGTTTTCGAATAAACGGCTTCACTTGGATCATATTGATCGTGTGTGTTGTCCCATTATTTACCCGCATAAAGGTCTCATCTCTGTTTATGAATGTGCAAGTTGACAAGATGTGTGCATAGCACAGGTTGCAGCTCCTTGGGGAAAATACCCTCTGGAGAGAGAGAAAGAGGAGAAGGTGATGGACTCAGTATGGAAATAGGGAGCACATTTAGTACAGGAAAACTGCAAGTTTGCAGCAAGACCAGGATAAATAAATTTAGAAGTAGAGATGGAGCCAGGCCAGGCTGTTGCAAAGGCTGACTGTGGGATCTTATGACTTGGCCTTCCAGTGCTTGAAGGGAGCTCACAAGGAAGATGAAGAGATACTTTTTACAAGGGCATCTAGAGAAAGGACAAGGGGGAATGGCTTCAAACTGTCAGAGAGTAGGTTTAGATGAGATATTAGGAAGAAATTCTTCCCTGTGAGGGTGGGGAGGCCCTGGCACAGGGTGCCAAGAGCAGCTCTGGCTGCCCCTGGATCCCTGGCAGTGTCCAAGGCCAGGTTGGATGGGGCTTGGAGCACCCTAGGATAGTGGAAGGTGTCCCTGCCCATGGCAGGGGGTGGGATGGGATGAGCTTTAAGGTCCCTTCCAACCCAAATCATTTTGGATTCCTCAAATCAGGAGAAACAGTGAGGTGCTGGAGTGAGTCCAGAGAAGGGCAGTGGAGCTGGGGAAGGGTTCAGAGGATAAATCTTAAGAGGAACAGCTGAGGGAACTGGGGTTGTTTAGCCTGGAGAAAAGGAGGCTCAGGGGTGACCTTATCACTCTCTACAACTACCTGAAAGGCTGCTTCTTCCAGTAAACTAGTGACAGGACAAGGACATAGCCTCAGGCTGAGCCGGGGGAGCAGTCACGTTGGACATCAGGAAGAATTTCTTCACAGGAAGGATTGTCAGGCATTGGAATGGGCTGCCCAGAGAGGTGATGGAGTCACCATCCCTGGAGGTGTTCAAGAAAAGACTGAATGTGGCACTTAGTGCCATGGTCTAATTGACAAGGTGGTGACCAGTCAAAGGTTGCACTTGATGATCTCAGAGGTCTTTTCCAACCTAGCTGATTTCTGTGATAATGTGATTCTGTGATCTTGGAGGAAATTGCTGGAATACCATATTTTATGAAATACATTCATGTTGCTTTCACTGGTAACCCTTTTCCCCTACCTGACAGGGGTAGAGTAGCTGTTGTGCACTTTGTCTGCCCTCAAGGTGTAAGTGAGCAGGTTTGGAGCTGGATTGTGACCTGCACTTCTGCCTGCACTTGCCTGCTGCATCTCCTGCTCACCTGCTGGATTCTGACCCCCAGCCTGCTTCGCAGTGTCTTCTCTGAAATGGTTTTCCAGGTCTTGGTCTATCTCTGATCAGTAAATAGATTTTTTTTAAAGCCCTGCTGCAGAGGCAAGTGCCGTTCTTGAAGGATAAGGAGCCTGGGTGAAGCCTTGAGCATTGATGGTATCTCCATGGAGCTGCTGTCCGCAGCCATGCCCTGCTGCCCTGAAGCCATCCTGGCCAAACTCATTCTGCTGCCCTTACAACAAATGAGGGGTTCTGAGGGAACATTGTGAATTGGGAATGCTGAACTTATCTGGGGTTAGCAGGGCAGGGATGAACTTTCCCATGAACTTTCCCCAAGCCCAGGAAAGCAGGACAGGGTGGTGGGACCTCAGTGGAGGGCTGGGGAAGGGCTGAAGGGGATTAGCATGTGATGAAGGAGGGATTTGGGACCTGGGGATGGTACACAAAGAGCAACATCTTCAGTGGAGAGGGATCTGGAGGAGATGCGGTGTGGAGTTGTTGCTTCTCCAAGGTGCTCTCCTCATCTTCCCTGTGGAGACTGGGTGAAGGCTGCAACCATGGCTGTTGGCTTTCCTGGCATTTATGTAAATGATATGTTTCTGTCACCAACTGCTCAGATACTCCAGTGTCCTCTGGCCATGTCTGGAGACACTCTGGGAGGAGGGCAGAGTATATTGCCAGGGCTCAAGCTCCTCATAACTGCAGCTTCAAGGTGGTGGTCCCCTTGGAGAATCTTCCCTTGACATGGGGAAGGTTGAGAAATTCTGACCTTTTGCTCTTGCTCTGCAATTGTAGTGTCTGCATCCAAGGATGTCTGTTGTCCAATATCCACTCCCCCAGCTCTTATCTACAAGGTCCCTAAGGCACACAGCAGGGTGTGGGGTGGCCTTTAGGCATAAACAGAGCTGGATCTAAGTACAGCCTACATCTCTGAAGCTAATGTCTCTTTCTTTTGCCATGGAACAAGTAAGATGCAGAGGGGCAAACTCCTCTGTCAAATTAAGTGACTCCATTTCTCCTTGAGGCTGATGTCCAATAGTTTCTGTGCCTCCTTGGCCAACATAACACATTATTGTCTTTTTTAAGATCCATACGTGCCTTGGGAAGTGTGGTTTGGAAAAGGTTCCTGTATCACATCTGCTTGGCAGCAGCCACTTAAGGTAGTCTCTAACTGGAAAAGTGTTTTGCTGCCTTCTGGGAAATCTTGGAAGACATTTATTTTAGTGAAATGAAATCCAAAAGTATGTCCTTTAGGGAGCAGAGCAGCTGCAGCACTGAGTGTACAAGAGATGCCTGCAGATTAAGGAATTTAGTAGGAAGTGGAAAAAACCCTCCACCATAGTTGTGTAGACACACACATGTGCATGTATAGACATATGTAGGTATATCCCTGTGTGGTACAGGCGCATGCCTAGTGTGAGAGGGGAGGCACAGGAAGAGCAACCATTATATTTGTAGTTGTGCCTTCTTTACAACAGGTGTATCAATGGCTGTATTTGCTTCCCCCAAAGGTACACGACGGTGTCGTCTCCAGACCCAAGGGCAGGCTCTGCAGCACCAGCAGTTCCCACGTGGAGTTTCTTCAGTTTTGCTCCCTGTGACCTTCTGGGCCATGAGGGAAACACAATGGGATCTTGCCAGCCCTGTGTGATGAACCATTATTTGCCAGGACTCGCACCAGGCTTCCTGGGACACTGAGCTGCTGCTTGGGATCCTGATCGCTTCTGATTCCTCACTGTGCTGCTGGCAGGGTGGGATTGATGTCCAGTTTGGGACACTGGGCAGAGCCAAGCCCATCACCATCCTCTGTGCCCTTGGCAGACTGGGTGACCAAGCTGGACCCCTCTCTCTAAAGGGGCTCCACGTGAGCGAGGGACAGGCTTGGGGCTGTCCATTATTCACTCCAGTGGGAAGAGCCACCTCCCTCACCCTTTCCATCTGGGAACCATGTCACTGCTGGGGATGGCACCACATGGACGCAGGGCAAGAGCCAGCAGCCTGGCAGCAAGACACTAGCTGAGCCTGAGTACCATCACGGGGCATAGAGCTGCCTGGGGGGGTGCCAGCATCCCCACCACAGCTGCACTCCAGGGATGTAGGTGCTCGGCACAGGAGGGGTCCCGGCAGCAATGGGCCGGCTGGATGACCATGCCAAGAGGAGGATCGTGGAGCTGCGCAGGGCTGGGCTGAGCTTCCGCAAGATCAAGAAGGTGCTGGAGCTGGATGACATCCGGGTGACGCCGCAGGCCGTGTACCTCTTCCTCAAGAGGAAGAGCATGGAGCCGAGGTCAGAGGCAGCTGGCTGGGAGGGGGACCAGCCCTGGCCCCCGCTGCAGGGGCACGAGGCTGAGCCCCCCAGGCTGCTGGGCACCCAGCACCCTGCAGTGCCCACTGGGGATCCTACGGGCAGCGAGGCGCCCTGCTCCGCTGGCAGCCAGGACACCAAGGAGGGCATCCAGATTGTCGGTGTGGCCTCGCTCTGCAAGGACGGTGGGCAGCTCGGGGACACCGTGCCTGTGGGGCTGGCCCCTGGGAATGGTAAGGCCTGGCCCCACTGGGGTTCACTATGGCCACTCCTTGCCACTGCTGGGCTAGGGAAAGGGCCTCATTCCCCACCGGAGACCCTCCCAAGGGCCACCTTTTGAGGTGTTTCTCTCTCTATTCTTGCAGATGATGACGGCTCCACAGGCACACCCCTGGCTCCGAGGACTGCTCTGGGGAGCCTGGCCACCCCCCCACAGCCACTGCCCAGCCGAGGGCAGCTGGGCACACCCCCCACCCAGAACTCAGCCCTGATGGTGAAAAAGAAGACTCTGGACACGGCTATCCTCCTGGAGAAAAAGGTAGGATGGCAGAATGGGAGAATCCACGTGCTCTGGCCAGGAGCTGCTGCGGTGCTGCCATCTGGCCAGCCCTGCACAGCACCCTGCTGCATCTACACCATGTGGTGGGGCAGGCTTCTGGGGGTGAAAGGCTCCCAAAGTGCCCTCCAACCTCTGCTAGCTGCACTCCCCAGCGATGCTAACCCTGGCACTTGGCGAATATATCGGGGAAGCCCCTCTGGGTGGGGGTGAGGGCATGGGCCCACCTGCCTCCAGCCAGCACTCGATGCTGGCCATGGAGATGCCAGTTGCTGCCTGGCTTGGCTTCCAACCGGCACCTCACAAACCTCTTTTTAAGGCTTGGTGTCAGTACCAGCTCAGGAGGTTCTTCCAGCCACCCAAGGCTGGAAAGCAAAATCCAGGAGGTGTTGTTTCTGTCCCTGCAGAGAGCAAAACAAGCCTGGCATCAGCACGGGCAGCCCCACTGCCATTTAGCAGCACTCACCCAGGATGGATCAGCTCGTGCTAACAGAACATGGTGCACCAGGGGCTCTGATGGAGCAGCAGCCTAGGGGCTGGGTGGGGCTGAAGGGCAGCTCATGGTGAGGTCTAGAGGTCTGCAACAAGGTGACAGCTTTCTCTGAGAGCTTTTCTCTGAGCCTTGTAGCTAAGTGCGGAATAAATCTCTTGTTAAATGCCATTGGATGGGCAGTTGATAATGTTTCACATTCCCTTCTCTTCTGTCTCCCACTATTCCAGGTCAAAGATGCCAGCACTCAGACTGCCCTGCCAAACCCTGTGGGTCCAGGAAATCACAACCTTGCTTGGGGCGGACCAGTGCCCCCCACTGCTCCCAGCTTCCCTGCCATCTCTGAGAAGCTGGATGCTGTACAGATGGAGGTGCAGAAGCTGAGCCAGACCCTGCACTCGGTGCTGGAGCGGCAGTGCCGCCTGGAACGCCAGCAGGAGCACCAGCAGCGGCTGCAGCAGGAGGTGCTGATGACACTGCAGCAGCTCAGCTCCACCGTGAGCCACGGTGCCGTGCCGGCCACCCAGCCCTGCAGCCCCTTCAGCAGCATGGCCGAGCCCTCGCCCACCATGCTCAACTTCAGCCAGTTCAAGATGGAGCTGATCTGAGCTCTCACAAGGCGTGTGTGCTCCAGCAGTGCTGTGCTAATGGCAGGATGGAGCTGGGAGGAAGACCCATCTCTCAGAGGCTACCCAAGGATTACATGCAGCACCCAGCAGAGAAGGTCCCTGGTGCCTCATGTTCCCAGCCCTGCTGACTGGAAGGGGCTGCCTGGTGCAAAGGCTGGACAGTGGAAGGCTGAGGCCTTGCTCCTCCTGTGCTGCTCATCCTGGCTGGCACTGGAGCTGGCTGGGGCCCATGGACCTCAGCAGAAGGCAATTGCCTGCAAGGAGAAGATGCAGCTAAGACGGACACAGCAGGGAGGTGGGACTCCAAGGAAACCTGAGGCTTCCTTCTCATGAGGGTCAATGCCATGATGATCAATCCTGCTCTCCCCTCCACAGAACCTTGTTCGGTAAAAATCTGTCTACGCCATGGTTCAGAACCAATGTGGGATCAGTATCTGCATTGTCTCTACCCCTCACCCAACCAGTGAGCAGGCTGGATCTGTCTGGGTCACTATTACCATGCATAGAACTGCACAGAGTGCAGAAACCCATGAGGTGAGACCAGCACTCCACACATGAAGGATGTTGTTGGAGCCTGGCATCAGCTGCTGCACTGTTAGGGATGGATCAGACTGTGTAGGAAACAATCTTTTAGTGAGCAAATTCCACCCTCCACCCCACAAACTCAGCAGATCTGGAGTCTGGTACTGCTGCTGCCCACTGTCTGGCAAGATACGGGCAGGACCATACCAGTAAGAGTTGTACCTGGGCAGGAGCTGATTAACTGGGTGTTCAGCTCTCCTCTAACCCATTTTCCTGGGCAGGACACCCTCCTGATTGTGATGCCCAGCAGCAAGGGCTGTCCCTAAAGCAGGCTGCTGGTGGTGCAGAGCTGCTCTAGCAGAGCAGGGCATGATGCTGAGAACCCCCTTGCCTGGACCAGAGGAGCGCAGGGGAGGCTGATGTGCCCTCACTGAGCAATGGAGTCCGGAAGGACTAGAGACTGGCCTTGCCTACCGGGAGGAAAGGTCTGATGGGGGTGGCCTTGGCTCATCACCCAGCAGTGAATCCTGAGAGGAGGCAGAGCATGTCCTTCCTCCGCATCAGCCAAGTGGGCTTCTGCGTGTGCGGGTACCACACTTGGCACAACCTGTGCCTATGAGAATCCCCAGCCTGTTCTGAGGTCTCCTTGAGTCCGAGGTCAAAATTAAGAAGGGTAAAAACCAATTTAGGTGTTTGTGCACACACACAGAGAGCTGTAGACACATGCACAGATGTAGATGTATGTGTACACCTGGCATTTGGCAGGTCTGTGCAGCAGCCCCAGCGCACGGGGGAGCTGGACACCCCCTCTGCCACCCTGGGACACATCCCTGGCCCCAGGGCTGTCAGACCCAGCTGTGCCCAGGAGCATTAGAAGTCTGCTGCCATCTGCCTGCAGTCATTCATTTCGATGTTGGTGTAATTTTGGGGATGTCTGAAAAGTAGCAGATGAAGAAAAACACATGATCAGTTGCTCTGCTCTTTTGCACAAGGCAGCTAATCAGCACCTCAAGTTTGAAAAGAAAAGACTGGATGACCAGCACTCAGCAAGCACAGTTTCCTAATGTCTCTGTCAACGTTTCAGAGAACAGCAGCTGCTATTCCCTGGCACGTGTACATTAACTTAAAACCACCCTGGTTTCTGAAAGAGCTTCCCTAAATCTGACTTAGGCTATTTTTAAAATTATTTTAAAAAGAAAAAAAAATATATATACTGGGTTTTGTATTCCCCAAATGTATTCTAAGAACTTCTCTCATTTCTAACTCTTGTACATCAGCCCCCTATCCAGTGCTGAAAGAAGAACAGTAATAATTAATAAAAATAAATCACCTGGGCTGGTTAAATAACCCATCCACTGTAACATTTATTTCAGACAGATGTACAGCCTGAGTGTTCAGCTGCTGTTTGCCTCCTGACCACATTAGGGAACACCAAGTTATTATTTAAAGTTGTGTCATGGAAGGTGTTTCCCACCAAGGTAATCCTAAGTTGTCTATCATTTCCACCCTGCTCCAAGGAAGAGCTCTTCCCTGTGCCACAGCATCATCTGTTGTGTGCCACATACCTTCAGCTTTCTGCTTACCTCCACAGCATGTTGTCAGTACCGTTGATGGCCCTTACACTGCACCTGCTGACATGTCCAGCATCATCCAGGATTTACTGATGTTATCTCAACCTCCTGTAGAACCTGCAGTCTGCTCTGTCAGAAACAAAGGGGCTTTGCAAAAAGAAAGGGACTTTGCTGCGCAAATGAGGAGCAACATTCAACTGTCTGAAGGCAGTGTATGTGTTCACCTGAGTGAAGCAGAAGGTCCCCATGCAGCAGTTAGAGAGGAGGCCCTGGGGAAGGAGAGGGTAGGGGATGCACATCAGATTCAAGGGTGGTTTCTCACCTTTTGATGAAATAAAAAGCCAGCCCAACAAACAATAGCAGGAGCAGCAGAGATCCCATGACAAACAGGGCAATTTCCCAGCTCTGGAAGGAAGCTGAGGGAACAAAGGCAGAGAAGAGGCATTACAGCCATGACCTTCCCCAGCACAGGGGGCCCCTAGGTGGTCACAGAATCAGAGTCACAGAATGGGTTGGGTTGAGTTGAAAGGAACCTTTAAAGGCCATCTAGTCCACCCCCCTGCCATGGGCAGGGACACCTTCACTATCCCAGGTTGCTCCAAGTCCCACCCAACCTGGCCTGGAACACTTCCAGGATGGGGCAGCCACAGCTTCTCTGGGCAACTACAGGTTGGGCTGTCCAAGCCTCCCACTCTGGAGAGACTCTTTTTTCCCTTGCTACACCCCCTGTGACATCCCAGCTCTGGACAGTTCCAGCCTGGGTGCCAGTAGCTGCTCCCAGCAATTGGGCCTCGGGGCTTCCTAGCTGTGTGAGCAACAGCTCCAAAAGCAAGGGGCTCCCCACTGAAGCCCAGTGGCTTGCCCACATGTCCTCTCTCGTGGAGACATGGTCTGATCCTGGCCCCAGCCCTGCTCACTGTACTGGAAGGAGAGTCCCTCCTACTTACCACCACTGTGTGATATGAATGGCACATTTTTGGGGGTGACACACTTGGGACTGGTTTTCAGAACTCTCCCATCCATGGAGAAGGGATGGGGGCTGGCCAGGAATCCCTGGAGCCAGGTTTTGATGGACTGGCTGCTGAGCCCACACCTGGCCCCAGACCTTCACCAGTGAGCCCACACATGTCAGGTTAAGCTCTGCCAAGAAACAACAGTGCATTTTGGGTGGTCAGAAACCCTCTGGTGTCAGAGATCACATTGCTACCATGACTTTGTGCCCTCCTGGTCCCATGCTCTTCACCTTTCTCTCCCCACTGCTCTAAAATCATGCTGCCATGCTGCATCACAGGTAACTTGAGCACATGGGCAACCTTTCTTTTAGTGACAAAAGGGACTTGAGGTTGTTACCCCATCCAACAGAATACTTTTTACTACACTTTATACCTCTACCCACTGGTCAGAATTGACTGAAATTGTTCAACAGGTCAAAAAGGCATTTGGGTGAGGGAGACAGAGCATGGCAGCAAAGTCTTCTCTTCCTTACAAAACCAGCCAAAAGCCAGGAAACATTTCTTCCCGTCCCTCAAAAGCTGTAGTCCCTAAGGCTTCCATAAGTGACTATGTGGTCTGGCTACTTTGAATAAATATAGGGGTTGGGAACCAGAGTACTCTGGACTGCAAAGGGCTGTTTGCTTAGTGGGTTTAGGTTTTGTCTGGCAGACACCACAGGATCAGCAGAGACTGCCATTCCTCATGGGCCCTCCAGCTTGGCCTCATGAGCAGCCCAGGTCAGGTTCTCTCCTGCTCCCCTTGCTGAAATCCCAGTGCCCACCACTGTTCCTCAAGGTCCCCTCACTCCAGTGCCAGCCTTCAGGGTGGGCTGGAGCAGGGACTGTCCTGATAAGGCAGCTGTGGATGAGCAATTATGGGGAGGAGGGCACTTGAACTGGGCATAAGGAGCTGAGTACCAACCTGGCAGGTAGAGGTCAGAGACACTGCAGGAGCACTCTTCCTCCAAAGAGTTCTCCAAGACCCTTTCCAAACTTTCCAGCATCCTCCTGTGGTCCACATGGAACAGTCTAGGGGAAGAGAAGATGTGGTTTTTCTGGGTGCAGTTCAGGACTGCTAGTAAGCTCCTGACTGCGTGCCCCTTCCAAAAGACTTGGCTTCATCCCACCCTCCTCTGCCTTCCACTCTCCTCTGCCCTCTACTGCTGGGTGAGTCTTCTGGCCTTCTACCACTGTACACCAGCTTGGCTCCTTTGGCAGCCTCCCAGGGCAGTGGGGAAGGGGCACGTCCCACATTGCACCACAAGGGCCAGTATGGAGCAGGCTCTCATGCTGGAAGAGGAGGGAGAGGCCCACTCTTGCCCCTCTCAGGAGGATGGAAGACGAATCTCCATTTTGACAGATCCTGGCTGCCCCAAGCTGATCCAAGTGTGGCCTTTGCAGAGGCTGGAGACACCCCTGTACATTTCCTTGCTGACTCTGGGTCAGGACTGAGGCGCAGGAATTTGTTCCCACAGATGGGCTGAGATGGGAGGGTTTGCTGGCAGTTTCCCTGACTGTGCCCCCTCCATGATGAGAGACCTGGAGCAGGGGGTTTCTGCCATTGCTGCAAATCCAACCCTGCAGAAAGAAACCCTGATCAGGGCTCAGCCTGAGCAAAGACAACTCAGATGAAATACGTGGCCACCTTCATATCATAGAATCATCACAGAATGGTTTGGCTTAGAAGGGACTTTAAAGGTCATCTTGTCCCACCCTGCCATGGGCAGGGACACCTTCCACCAGACCAGGTTCATCCAAGCCCTGTCCAACCTGGCCTTGAACATTTCCAGGGATGGGGCAGCCACAGCTTCTTTGGGCAGCCTGTTCCAAGCCCATACAAGCCCATGCTGGAGCTGTAGGTGCAGGTGTTCTCTTGGGATGACAGCACCACATCCACACATGGGTGTGTGTACCAGTTCTCCCCCAGTGCGTTCCCTTTCACAGCAGCAGGCTGCCCAACAGACCCTCTCCCACACCATGGAAAGCTGAGGTCAGCCCCTGTCCCAGCCCTCCCACCCTAGCCTGGTGGGAAACCCTGCTCCACTCACAGGGTGTGAGGAAGCAGAGGTGGAGATCCATGGCAAAGGTGAGCTGGGGACAGCTGTTCCGCAGTCCGGGAGAGGGCTCCGAGAGGGCAAACTGCGGTCCTGTGCTGGCACTGCCACAGTGGCTCAGGGACATGGGCCTGTCCCTGGAAGAGACAAAACTCACCGATTTGTCACACACCTTTCTTCCCACCTCCAAATCCCACCCTGAGCCCCAGTTCCTGGTGCTGCTGTGGATGATGGAGAGTTGGCTGGAGCTGGAGCTGAAGTCAGCTTTCACAGAGCCATTGTAGAGATGGGTCCAGCCTACCCCTCCAGCTGGAGAATACGTGAGCTTGGCCAGAGCAAACTTATTTGGTCTGACTGGCTTCTGCAGGAGTAAGACTGCTGCCTCATTACAGCCAGACTCCCATACCTAAGAGTTTGTCCTTAAGGATAGAGTTTTCCAAGCTACACAATACCTGCCCTTGCATTTCATTAACCTATTGCTCCCTCTTCACACCAAGAACTTTCCTAGAGAAGTAACCTCACCTGTCACCCTTGCAGGGCACAGTGTAAGATGGCCCAAAAAAGCCCAAGTGTCCTCCAGCTGTGCCAGGCTCACACATATAAACCAAGGCATCCACCAAGTTCTCTGGCATTGCCTTCCTGCCAGCAGGAATCCCATTGGTGCTGTACAAAGCAATAGTGCTGGAGCCTTCACTAGTAGCAGAGATGTTCTTGAAGGTCAGGTTTGTCCCATCTGGAAACACAGGGAAACAGCTGAGATGAACATCTAGATAGCGTTAGGCTGAACTTTGAGCCTGACCGGACAAGCTGGCAATGAGGAGAACGCCAAGAACAGAAAAGAGAAACAAAGTAATGGTTGTGACTGAGGCCAAGTAAAGCTGCAAGGAAGCTGCTTGCTGTGAACATGTTTCCAAAAAGATCAAGGTTTTTCTGAGATGCAGTCTCTTCATGCAGCCCAGACAGAAATTAAGGTGAACATGAGTAAGAATGTGAATGTGTTAAAGTGAACAAGATAAAGGAATGCGCTGACAAAGCACCAGCTGAGGACCAGGAGGAGGCAGCACCACTGCAGGGTTCAATGAGCGTCAGTGAATATGACAGGAGGGAACAACCCACAGCCCTGGTGGGCCCTGCTTCTCCCGAAATCCCCTTGTCTCGGTACCAGCAGGAAGAACTTTTGGTCCTCCCACTCTCCTGCATGGAGAGCTTGGCAGAGGCACAGGGGAGGATTTATCACCCTCTCAGCTGGAGTATGGCAGAACAGTCCAGGCAGAACAAATAGAGGAAAAAGCAGGAATAAAGGCCAGGAAAGGCAAGGCTCCTCCATCCGTTTCCTCAAAGCTGCTCAAGCCCCTGCCCATGTGTCTGAAGACAGACCCCACACCGGGTCCATTCCGTCGGACTCACCATGCCCACGTTCTCCATCCAGCACAAACAGCAACAGCCCTGTGGCTCCAACAGTGCCCTGCAAAGGGAAGCTGGCATGTGCCTTCCCTTCCTTCCCTGAGAAGAAGACCAAGCTGAGACCTCCAAGGCTGGTGCCAGGCTTCCCCTCCAGCTCCACAAAGTGGACGTGGGCAGTGCCACTGGCCAGGCACAGCTCACTGATGCAGATGGCAGGAGGGCCCGGCACTGTGGAGCTGCTGCAGAAGTTCTCCCGCAGCAGTGTCATCACAGTCACCTATGGAGAGACACAAAAGCTGTTGCCACCACTGACACTCCTGTGCTTTATTCAGGTGGAGTGATAGCTGCTCACAGCATTACCTCTTGTTCACCTGAACACCTCCTGAGGCTCTCTGGTGAGGCAAGAGGATATAATCAAAATCACAAAATGCTTTGGGTTGGAAGGGATCTTAAAGCCCATCTCGTCCCACATGGGCAGGGACACCTTCCACTATCCCACGTTGCTCCAAGCCCCATCCAGCCAGGCCTTGGACACTTCCAGGGCTGGGGCAGCCAGAGCTGCTCTGGGCACCCTGTGCCAGGGCCTCCCCACCCTCACAAGGAAGAATTTCTTCCTAATACTCAACCTAAATCTGCCCTCCTTCATCTTAAGGCCGTTTCCCCTTGTCCTGTCACTCCAGGCCCTTGTCCAAAGTTCCTTTCCAGCTTTCTTGGAGCCCCTTTAGACAGTGGAAGGGACCCTAAGGTCTCCCCAGAACCTCCTCTTCTCCAGGCTGAACAACCTCAACTCTCTCAGCCCATCTTCATAGGAGATGGGCTCCAGCCCTCAGAGGACGTCTGTGGAGATCTCATCTGGACTTGTTCCAACAGCTCCATGTCTTTCTTGTGCTGGGGGCAGTACAGGACATGGTGATTCTGTCTCACACCAACTGCTCCTCACTTTTACCATTAGCTCAAGGGTTGTCCTGACTGTGGGGTCCCATCACCACACATCCCCATCACCTTTGTCCCCATCCTCAGGACTAGGAACACCTCTCTTTCTCTGTTGTTGGAAGCACTTCCACACTTGTGTCTACAGTCCATGGCATCACTTCCTTGGGGCCCACTACCACTACTAATGCATCTCACTCCTACATCTGGAACAGTTTTACTGCCTTAGTTTTGGACATCCCTCTGGCATCAGTAGCAGAGCAGCAAAGCCCTCCCTTACCCAGCTTTGTGTAGGACAAGCAGGCACACTCTGCTGTACTCCAAGGCACTGTCTAAAACTAGGTATTTTGAAATAAAAAGAAGCAGCTCAGACAAATTAATGCAAATCAATCACACCAGCGCTCAAGGCACAACCTTCACACATCAGCCCTGCAGCAAACTGGGTTTTAGGGACCTGATATGCTATGCCACACATCCTGGCAGTGGCACCAAAGAGAAGGTGGCTCCATATCTGTCTCAGGGTAACCCGAGAGTCCAGGATGCTGCCCAAAAGGGAACTGGTACTCAACCAACACACATGTGAACAGGGCAGGGAGGTGAGGGTGGGCTGGTGGGAGCATCAGCAGATGGTAGGAGGTGGATGTGGCACACCAGAAAACACTGTTCTCGTGAATAAAGGACACACTAAAACATGACCACTGTCCTCCCAGGGACTGTGGAGGGAGAACAGACATCTGCCCACCTGGTGACTGGAGGGAGAATGGACATCTTCCCACCTGGAAGCTGCTCTGGAGTTTTGTGCTCGGGCTGTGGCAGCGGCTCAGGGACTCATCCTGGGTGCTGTGAGAGTCATTCTCGTACAGGATGCTCTGCCCTGGCAGCAGCACCCTGAGCAGCTGCTCTGCCTTCTCTGGCACTCGGGATGAGTACACCACGGCATCCAGCAGCCCTCGTGCCATCACAGCCATGCCCTCTGCATACTGCAGGGTGCTGCTGTGGTAGAGAGCCACAGCATCTGCCCTATTCTGAATGGTGTTGGGGGGCAGTCTGATCATGGGTGCTGGGCTCATGCTGCTGCTCCCCACCAAGAAGTAACCCAGATTATCTGTGTGGTGTCCGGACAGATCCAGCACCTGGTAGGCCCGGCTGTTTTTCCCATTGTAGAGGACCAGCCAGTATCCCTGGAGGCTGAAGCATGTCTGTCCAGTGTAGAAGAGTTCAATGTACTCTGCATCCTCTCCTCCCCTGGAGTTGTCTGCGTTCACCTCATTGACAAGTAGCTTGGCCACTTGAACAGACAGCACTGGAGTCCCTCCTGGTATCTCTGATGGGACACCTGGAAAGCAAAAATGTCCCAAATATGGGCCTAAGCACTCAGCTCTAAGGAAACAACACAACGTTGGACAGTATGTCAAAACACAACGTTTTGACAGTATCTCAGCTGGGATGAGACAAAATCTAGCAGAGGACTGAGGATGTTGGCTCACACTTTTATCATCCATGTCCTTTATAGTTCTTAGAAGAGGAGTCCAGGCAACACACTGGTTAACACCAGCTGTAACAACAGAGCTTGCTGTTAGTCCAGACAATGAGCAATATGGGCTTTAGTAGCAGGATGTGATGGAGTTGGAAGAGATTTTTGCCAGGTTGGGGAAAGGGAGGGAAGGATATTTCCCTCTTCTAGGAGAGCCAGATCCACATGTCCACCCTCAAACACACAGTATCCCCCATCCTGCAAAAATGATCACTAGTATCTGGAGGCAAGTCCAGCACATTCATATCCCTGAGGCAGGACCTTTCTGCTGTGATGTTCCTTCCATCAAAGCTCACAACTCTGGGTGTCTCCAGGAAGGTATTGAAGGCCAGCAGAAGGCTGTTCAGCTGCTCCTCTGACCTGGCAGTCAGCAGGGTGGTGAGCACAAGCCCCAGGTCCTGGCAGGCTGCTTTTGGCTCTGCAGAGGCAAGCAGAGAACTGCCTCAGTTTCCCCAAGCCACCAAAGACCCACTTTCTCCTGGGAGAGACCCAGAGCTCACCAGCTCATCTCTACCAGAACTGTCCTCATGGTCAGACTGACTCGGGGCAGCTCATCCCATTAACACAGCACTGGGAGTTCTGCCTGTGCCAAGGGGCACCCTGAGACCAAGCCTGTGTCCAGCTCTGGGATCACCAGCACAGGAAGGACATGGACCTGCTGGAGCAAGTCCAGAGGAGGCCATGAAAATGACTTAGAATCACAGAACCATGGAATGGTTTGGGTTGGAAAGGACCTTAAAGACCATATAGTTCCAATCCTCCTGCCATGGGCAGGGTCCATAGATCATACGGATCAGAACATCAAGCAGACAACAAACTCCCAGTGGAGATGTCACTCCCGCTGCCACCTCTGTGGCTGCCAATGCCCAAGGCCAGAGCAGCTGGTGGTCTGTGTGCTGAGGGAGCTGGGGATGAGATGCTCTGCAGAATGTGGAGAAACAGCACCATGCTCTGCCCAACCCTGGGCACCTCCATCATCAGCACCAAGATCAAATTAGCTGGATCCAAGCCAGGAGGACATAATGTGAGAGGGAACACTGGGCTGAAAATCAGGAGCAGGTGGGCATTATCCATTGGAAGTCCCTAGACTGCTCTGCTCCTGCCCAGCTCACCTCTGAAGTAGGCAGCAGAGACTCCAACACTGCTGGATGCATCGAGGGCCTGGACTAGAGTCAGCAGAATCTCTTCCTGCTTCAGGAGCCACTCCTGGCAATCTAGGAAACAAAGAGCCCACTGTTACCTGGCCAGTGCCACCTTGGTCAAGGGATACAGCTCATCTGGGATGGGTGCAGCTCCATTCCTGCTTATCATCCAGAGGACCCCAAAAGCTTCTCTTCACCCAGTCAGTTGGAGGTGGGAGGGGAGACTGGGGAAGCTCAGCTTGGCATGGGCTGCCATGAAATTTTTGCAGACAACTGTCAGGTGTCCTGCTTTTGTTTCCTTTGGGGTTAGTTCACACAACCCAGCAGGACTCTGGGTGGTAACTCTGGCTTTGTGCATGTGCTCTGGCCCTCAGGAGGTCCTGCCGAAGCAACCAATGCCCACCTGCTACATGGAGGCAGAAGGAGAGAGCCTGGCTGAAGTGTTTGTTGGGGCAGTCATTGAATGTGCCAGGAGTGGGCCTGCTGAAGATGAAGGATGTGGAGTCCCGGGTCACAGAGCAGCAGCTGCAGTGGCTCATAGACACATTTCCTGGCTGATGTCTGCAAGAGACAAACAGGTAGATGACAGAAAACACGATCTGACAGCCAGTGACATAAGGGCTCTTCACCTACCAGTCACACACGCCTCCACCAGAAAGTGAAACTGTTTGCAGTCTTCTCCTTTCACAGGGTTTGGAGATATATCCCATCCTCATCAGTACCTCCTTGTCTCACAAAAAAAACCCCAACAGTTCAATAAAAACCTGAGAGAGGAGCATGAGCTTCATACAACCCTTTCTCTTCTAGCATGGGCTGCATTTTTACTGATCTGAAGACAGGTAAGGTGGTGCAGACACTTGTGCTCAGCCTGGCACTGCTGGGAAGAGCAGTGGGTGAAGCTGGAAAAGCTGAAAAGGCAGCACCTGAGGATGAAATGCTTGAGCAAGAACCCTCAACTCAAAGGCAAAGATGATGGTCAGGGGCTGGACTAGGTAACCTTTAAAAGTCCCTCCCAACCCCAACGCTTCTGTGATTCTGTGAAGCCCCACTGTGAGGAGCTGCACAGAGCAGAGCTGCTCAGAGCTCCCTGGGGAAGGAGACCACCCCCCCCAGGACTAGGGCCAATCGAGTCTCAGTGGGAGCAAGAGGAACAGAGGAAGGACTAAGAATGTGCTGCGAATGAGTGGTGACCCTGACATGGCTGTGGACTACACCCTCTCCTGATGTGGTTGACCACACTGTAGTCTCATATCGTGTTTCCACAGGCCCATCCAGAAAGGGTGAATCTCCTCCAGCCACTGAGCCAAGACCTCGGTATTGACAGTTACACCCAGAGGTCAGGTCTGATGCTTGGCCATGCAAATGACAGGCAAGAGTGTGCAGAGATGGTTTTTTGCTTATTGCCTGTCTCTAACATTCCTCACCCCCTCTTCAGGCACTTGGCCCCTCCCTGCCTCTGCTCCATCACCACTCTACTGCCCTCTGCCCACTGTGTCCCCTTTCTCCCATTACTAGAACATGCCTAAAATGAGAAGGAAACTGTTCTCACATCTCACGAAAGTCTGAGGATTCTAACCTTTCCCTTAACCCACAAAGACAAAAAGGAACCCAAAACTAAAAAAGAGAGTGACTGAACCCAGAATGAACAGTAATCCTGCTTCCAGTCCTTGGTCTGGATGAAACAGGAATTTCCTCCTGGGTCAGGCAAGCAATGCTGAGGTCCCTTCATCACCCTCATTTTGACCTGAAATTCCATCCTGAAGCTAAGAAAAAGCTTTTCTAATTGAAAGCAGTACTGGAGAATTTATTAAATTGGCCATTACACTTTCACAAACAATAAAATATTAATGTTACAACCAGTAATCATCTGATCAGGAAATTCCTCCTCAAGTGCTTCATTCTGTAGCTGCACCAGGACCCATGTGGAGAGGGGAATATCTATGGCCTTAGATGATGCTGGGACTCGGAGACCCAGGTCTGGAGGTGGCCCTTGTCTCCCAGTCCCATCAGGGTTTGGGGCGCAAGGCTGCGGTGAGCCCACCCATCAGGAGCAACTCTAGTGTCTGACTGTCCTCCCAGCCTTGCCCAGCAAGCCTCTCACCTCGGGAAGGCAGGTCTGCCAGGGGTCAGGGTCTGCAGCAGCTCCGGGTCTGGTTCCTCACTGCTCATGTACACAAAGGCATCCAGCAGGCCGGGCTCCAGCAGCGTTTTCCCTGGGACAAAACTGCTGCTGTGGCCTCTGTAGAGGGCAAGGGCATTGGGGCCGGCTCTGAGGACAGGATGGGTGGTATTCTCTGGGAACAGCAGGTCCACTGCACACCAAGGGAAGGAACAACAAGGGCATGTAAGCAACACCTGGGCAATATTCACCAACATTTCTTTGGTCCTGGAGAGCAGCACACAAGGACTCAGAAGGTGGCTGGGATTGCCTGGTTAGTACAAATTTGGCATCTGCTGCCCCGTCTTTCTGCTCATAAATACTTCTCATGTTCGCTCAGCCTGAATTTTCCCATTTGTGGCCAGATCCACAATGTGGAGGAGGCTGGAGGGGGAAATCTGAGCAGAGTTCATCCTGCTGTTCTGGTTCTGCAAGCAGAGAGCTGATCCCCATGTGAGCAGGCGAACTGGGAAGCCAGCACTGATGTGGCCTTGTCTACAGTAACATCAATTTTTAATTCTAAAAGAGATCTGCAAACTCAACCTTTTAGGTAGCAGTTAGTACACAACAGTATTTAATAATTTACATTTTACTCTAGCATTTAACAGTCTGTGGTTTTTACAAACACAAACTACACACACACACATACAGCCAAGGCCCAGGACACCAGCACACAGAATTAAGGTGGAGGTTTGGTGGAGTTTTGCAATTTCATGAACTTCCTAATTTCAATACTTCTGGCTCTATAAATGGCTCCAGGGAACAAACATTAAAGAAGGAATCGCATGAAAGGCAGAAGGGTAAGGAGAAGTGGTTACTCCTTGAGAAGTGCCTCCAGGACACTTGCATACCCAGCCCTGGGCCTCAGTCCTGATGTACTCCTGCCCAGGGAACTATTTTTCACCCACCTGACTAATCTGGTGGCCTTCTACTGTCCTGGAGAACAAGGGAAGAACAACTGAAGTCATCTATCTTGACTTCTGCAAGGCCTTGGACACATCCCACACAACACCTGTCTCTTAATTGAAGAGGTAGGGTTTGATGGATGGACTATTCAATGGGTAAGGAACTGGCTGAATAGCTGTATCCAAAGTGTTCCAGTCAACATGTCTATGCCCAAATGGAGAGCAGGAGCAGGTGGTGCCCCTCAGGGGTCTGTGTTGGGACTGATGTGGTTCAGTATCTTAATTTAATGACACAAGTGGTGGGACTGTGGGCAGCCTCAGCAGGGTTGTGGACGACACCACGCTGAGTGGTGCAGTTGATACACTGGAAGGAAGAGATGGCTTCCGGAGGATGAAGGAGTGGACTTGTGGGAAGTTCAACAAGGCCAAGTACAAGGTTCTAGACCTGAGTCAGGGCAATGAAAAGTACCCCAGTACAGGCTAGGGGGGTGAATGGATTGATGGCAGCCCTGTAGGGAAGGAACCTGGGACACTGGTGTAATAAAAACCAGACACGACCTGGCAGTGTGCCCCGGCAGCCCCAAACCCCGCTGTGTGCTGGGCTGGTCCCCCAGCATGGGCAGCAGGGGAGGGAGAGACTCTGCCTCACTCAGGTGAGACCCCACCTGCAGAGCTGCCTCCAGCCCTGGGGTCCAACAGCAGAACGTGGAGCAGCTGGAGAGAGTCTGGAGAGGCCGTGGAGATGCTCCAGGGGCTGGAGCCAGGCTGGGAGAGCTGGGGGTGTTCACCTGGAAAAGAGAGGGCTGCAGGGAGACCTTATTGTAGCCGTTTGGTACTTAGAACAGGACAGCCTTTTTAGCCCTACTCACGGGATGAGGGGTATTGGTTTTAAACTGGTAAAGGATAAATCTGGATTAGATGAATAAGGAATAAAGTTTTATGATGAAGGTGGGGAGGTCCTGGCACAGGTTGCTTGGGGAAGCTGTGGCTGCCCCGCCCCTGGCAGTGTCCAAGGCCAGGTTGGAAGGTGTCCCTATGGCAGAGGGATGGGACAAGATGAGCTTTAAGGTCCCTCCCAACCCAAACCATTCAGGGATTCAGTGGAAAGTTTCCACATTGGCATCTTTCAACAGAGAACTTTTGCTCCAGTGCTCTCACAGCTTTAAGTTCTCTCAGTATGAGGCAGACGAGCTGTACAAAGACAGGACTAGAAGCTGGGGACTTTTTATGAGTTTCTGTCCCAAACCTGAAGTGATCAAATTAAATCAGCTTCTTACTCACAGAGTGCTCAGCATAGAGTCACTATAAAAATGCCTTTTTAAATTATTAAAATACAGTCATACAGTGTCACTGGGTGGAATGAAGGAAAACCTTCCCCAAACTGCTTGAGACATCTTAACAAAGCCTCAGCAGAAAAAAATGTCAAAGCCTATCTCCAGTCACCTCCTTGACTAGTATGAGTCTTGAGGAAGAGTTAAACATAATCCTTACAAATTTCCTTGTTAGTCTGAACACTGGTTGTGTTTTCACAATGCCTTCCTTGACCCCCTTGGTTGTTTACTGCTCACAGCCCAACTCATTCAGAAGGAAAATTAGAGCACCTTTCCTGGGGAAAAAACAGAGTTGAAGTGGACAATCAGCTCTTTTACATGTGATGGAAGAATATTTGGTGCAATTTGAATCGTAAGGAGTTCAACTGTTTAAAAAAATGTTAGTTATCAAAGTACTTTTATGGTAACTAGCTTTGTACAGGATGACAATACTCCCAGAAATCATGAGTCAGTGAGTTACACAAGACATCTGCACAGTCAGCATCCCCAGATTCTTCTTTTGACGTGCCCAAAATAACAAAATATTTCTTCCTTCTCTGGTGGCCTGGAAGAGATTGAGAGCACTGGGAGGAAGTTCAGAGGGCAGCTACACACAGCCGGCACACACGTGACCTGTGCTTGCAGCTGGTGCCATGGAAGTAAAGCCCTTGCGGTTTTTCTAGGAGAGTGTGTGTACTTGCTGTGGGTGACCACCATGTTCCACACAGAGAAGGGGGACACTTCCAGGAGATGTGACACAGCCAAGGGTGGTGGCAGGGTGGCTGCAGGGCTGGGAGCAGAACTGTGTCTTCCCAAGATGCAAAGAACACATGGGCTTGGGGCCTCCATCAGGTCCCTAACCTGGGGCTCTGCAGGTCTACCACTGTCACACCACCTCTTGTTTGCCCTGAAACTGCCTCCTTCTGCTGCCCCTTAGCTCTTGCACCAGGAGGAAGGGTAAGCAATCAAGCCCTGTTCGCTTTCTTTGGGCTGCTCACCTCTCTGAAACCTCTGCCAGGGCACTCCTCAGCTTTCCCTTTTCTAGGTGTTCTAAGTTATTTCTTCTGTGGAAGCATTTCCACAGCACTACTCATCCTAGCTAACCTGTCTGAATGCCCCCAGTCGTAATACATCCTTTTTGAGACTGATGTATTGAACCGCACAAGGCACAGTTAAACATCCAAGCAAACCATGAATTTGCACAGAGGCATAAAAGATGTCATCCATTCTTTCCTCTTCTCCAAATAACTTCTGATATTCACTTTGCTTTATGTAGTTACTTTTTCAATAATTTCTAACATTTAATTTGTTATTTTATTTGCCACTGAGTTCTGAGTCACATTTTCACTGCTCTCTCAGAATGCCAAGCAACAATAAACACAACTGCATCCTCCAGCCCCATGCCTGGCTCCTCTAGCCCTGAGGTCGTCACCCACACATGGTCCTTACCTGGGCTTTGCTGTGTGCTGGGCCAATCAGGAGGAGTCCCTCTAGGGAGGTTTGGCCGTAGACATCCATAGTGAAATACATGTCTTTGGTCTGACCATCAATCAGCACCAGGACAATGTCCCTCAGCACAGTGGAGGGGAACCCTGGAACTCTATGAACTCAAACTTGCCAGAAGGAGCAGCAGGAAGGACCTCACTGATCAGAACAGCAGATGAGTTCAGCTCAGGAGTCAGGATGCAGTGGTTGTCCCTGCTCGGCGTGGGCACGGCCACTTGGAAGATCCACTGAGAATCTGCCCCACGGCACCTCTCTTATTGACTCATCCACAGCCCTGAAGGTGGAGTCCTCCAGGAAAGCCTCTCTGCCAGGGGTCAGCACCCTGACCAGTGTATCCGCTCTGTCTGTCTTCTTGGTCTTATGGACCAGGGCATCTACCAGTCCATAGCTCATGACGCTCATGCCCTCTTTGTAGCTCCCTTTTCCATAGTAGAGAGCAGTGGCATCAGGGCCGTTCTGGATGGTGTTCTTAGGGATTACCAGGGCAGGGTTCATGGAAGAGGAGCCAATGAGAAAGAGCCCTTGGCTGTTGGTGACTTTGCCCTGAAGGTTCAGCACCTTGTACGCTCAGTTCCCATTGCCATTGTACAAGGCCAGGTAGTAGCCATCCAGGCAGGCTGTTTGCCCACTGGTGTGATAGAGCTCCACAAAGTCAGCAGTGTCCACTCCTGGGCTGTCAGCATTGACTTCGTTGATCAGGAGGGTGTGTTCGGTTTCCTGGTCCCTGGCAGGTTTTATGAGATTTTGAACAGCACCCTTGGGAAAGCAGAGGTACACAATTACCATGAATCCAATGTGCCAGGTATCTCCCATGGTGAAGGCTGGGATTTTTGTTATGCTTCAAGTCTAGAGAGAAAGCCTGTCCTTCTCTCAGCCACAAATGGGGCACAGGAGGAAGCTACCACAGGCTGTGCAGGACAGGAATGTGCAGCCTCTGACCTGGGTGCTCACTGGCAGAGGCAGGCACCCTTCTTCATGGAGTTCAGGTTTGCCAAGCAAAACATCATCCCCACACAGACCTGAAGGCTATGGCTTGAACAAGAGAATTCCCTGCTCGGGTCCTTTAAATCTGGGCGGAGGGTGTGGGAAGAAGAATTGCATTAGGTTAAGAAACACACCAGTGACCTGTAACAGCCTTAAAGCCCCATAATTTCCCCTCCATGTTTCTTCAGAGGTTTATCAAGATGCAATGGGGCAAGCCCAGAAGTCTGCAGTGTTCAACACCCTGAGACTTGCATGAACAATGGAAATTTTGGGTGTCAGTGTTAATAGTTGTTTCACTGAGTCTAATTTATTCCATGGAAATTAACACAAAATAGCACAAAGATGATAGTAACCATCTTCTTCATCAAGGTGAACCTGGGGAAGGAGAGTACAGGTGGATTCCTGTCACACACATGGCAGAGCAGGTCCACTGACCCCCACACCAACCATCCCAGCTGCAGCTCCTGCAGATGCAGAGGCTGCAGAATATGCAGTGGGGATGAACCAGCAATTTAAGATGTTTGGGAAAATAATGAGATTTGTTTTCCCGTTTCCAGAGCTTTTCCCCCAAATATCTGTATCATCACCTGATGAGTTTTGGTGACCTCCCTGCAGCCCTTGGCCAGTAGAGATCAAACCTGGGGAGGGTTCCAGCCCATGCAATGGCACCAGCACAGTCAGGACCTGCTGTCTTCCTGTGCTGCAGGGCCACATCCATGTGAGGGGGACAGATCCAGCTGCTTAAAATCAGGGCTGCTGACCACAGCAGCCCCAAGGCATGGACACCTGTGATCTTTTCTAGGTGAGTGCCAACTGCAGTTGGACACAGCATCACATCCTTCAGCTATGGCTGCAAACGCCCAGGCTGGTGAGCGAGCTGTGGCCCCATTGTCATGGCCACCTGAGCTGATGCCAGGGCTGGTGTTTCCTCACCAACATGAGGAATCAGCAGTACCTCCAGAGAATGAAGCTGACAGCAATTCCACAAAAGAGCAGGCCCTGACGGAGAGGGGCCCCTGGGCCACCGTGCCTTGGAGTGCCCCACAGCCCTGTGCTCAGACCACACAAGGTGGGGAAGCCCCCCCCCGCCACCTTCTGCCTCCCCTACGGAGCCAGCCCAGTGCTGTTCTCCCTTCCAGGCGCAGTTCATGCCCAAAATCACCAACAACATGCCCCTCTGGCAGGCTCTTGCTCCTGCCCGCTCTTCGAAGGAAAAGGAACTGGACCAGATTCTCTCCCCAAATCCACACCCACAACGTGCCAAATTTCTACCACCTCTCGCTATCTCAGTTAAAGGTAGGAGGAGAAGAGGAGGAACACACAGGTTCTGCTCCTGTCCAGGGGCGGGCGTCGGACGGAAGAAAACCCACCAGGAATGGGAGAAAAAGCAGGATAAAAAATACACAAATCCCCCACAGCTGGGCAGGCTGGAAGGGCAGGGGCGGGACTCCCGAGAGGAGGGGGCAGCGGCCGAAGGGGATGAGGAGGAGGAATGGGGACAGGGATGGGACGGGACAAGCCCCCGGGGATCGCTCGGCCCCGCCACTCGCGCACTCACCGCCGCTCGCTGCCGCCGATGGGGCCGGTCCAGGGAGGGCGGGGCGGAGGGAAGAAGGAGAGGAGGAGGCGGTGAATGGGAAGCCGCTCTCGGGCTCCGTTCCCAAAGCGAGTTCACTCGTTCCCGTGTCCCAGGAGATCCCTCTCTGGCTTTTCCCACCTCTTTTCCCGAGGTGGGGTGGATGGATGGACGGACGAATGGATGCGCTCCCAGAAAGCCAACTGCACCCCGGCTGCGTGGGCAGCAAGGCAAGAGCACCCTCTGCTCCACTCCGGTGAATTCCCACCTGCAGAGCTGCCTCCAGCTCTGGAGTCCCAACAGCAGAAGGACGTGGAGCTGCTGGGGTGAGTCAGGAGGAGGCCACGGAGGGCTGGAGCCCCTCTGCTCTGGAGCCATGCTGGGAGAGCTGGGGGTGTTCACCTGGAGAGGAGGAGGAGGAGAACTTAGAAGAATTCTGAGGAGAACTTAGAGCCCCTTCCAGTGACTTAAGGGGCTCCAGAAGAGCTGGAGAGACAGTGTGGACAAGAGCTTGGAGGGACCGGACAAGAGGAAATGGCTTTAAACTGAAAAAGGCAAGATTTAGATGGTGTATTAGGAAGAAATTCTTCCCTGTGAGGGTGGTGAGGCCCTGGTACAGAGGGCCCGGAGAAGCTGTGGCTGCCTCATCCCTGGCAGTGTCCAAGGCCAGGCTGGATGGGACTTGGAGCACCCTGGGGGAGTGGAAGGTGTCCCTGCCCATGGCGGGGGGTGGAAGGAGATGAGCTTTAAGGTCCCTTCCCACCCAAACCAGTCTGTGATTCTCTGATTTTACAGGTGGAGGGACAAAGGGATGTTCACTGGTTTCATATCCATTCCCTCGCCCCACTGGACTCCCCAGTCAGAAGTAGCACAGCTTCCTGGATGAGGTTGTGTCTGTCCTTGCACCAGCCTCAGAGGCTGAGCCAGGAGCTGAAGAGCTGCACAGTGGTGCCAGGAGGCTGTGCCCAGCCTGCCTCAGTGACAGTGGCAGAGCTTTCCCATGGGACTGTTCCCTGCAGCCTCCAGGACCCACTGTGCTGTTCCTGCTGTGAAGGATCCAGTGCCCAGCCTGTCCAGGTGTGGAGGAAAGAGCAAACACCATTGCACAGCTCCCATCATGTCTGGCCAGGGTTGAAGCCCCTCCAAGTTGCACTGGGATCTTGTTCTCTGGGAGATGGGGAGGGGGCAGGCCTGGCCTTCCTCTTCCTCCCCATCAAGTCTCAGGTCCTGCTCCCCCAGATCTGCTCACGGGGCTGCCCAGCCCCCCTCCATGCATCCCCATATGAGGAGATGTGTGTGGCTATTGCCTCACTGTGCCAGACATAGGGACTGGAGGGAGGAGGAGATGCTGTGGATACCGCCTGGGGCTGGACTTGGTGCCAAACACTCACTTGGTGCAGCAGCTGCTCCTGCAGCTATCCCAGATCCGACTCCTGCTCATGACTCAGCAGCCTGGTGTCTTCCTCTTCTATTTGTTTCAGAGCAAGTGAGAAACTCTTCCAGAGGGGCTGTGTTTGTTCCCAGTCTTGCCAGCTGGACTGAGTGGACCTCTGCCCCCACAGCCTCAGTGTCTTCATGGGATCCACAGTTATTCCCCTGCAGTGGTCCTTGGAGTGTAAAACAATGCAAGGGCATCTGTCCCTAGGGAGGGAGGAGCAGGATGAGCTTTCCCAGTGACCCAGGTATAGTCTCAGGCAGTGTGGAGTCTGAGTGGTGCTGGGGCAGTTCCCACCCTGCACTTGAGCAAAACAAACTCCCTGAGCATGTGGAGCTGAGTGCTGGCCCTGAGTGCTCTGTGGGGCTTCTCCATGACAGGGTAGTGAAGTCAATAATCCCTCTGAGAGGGTTTATGTAGCTGAATTATCGCATTTTTGAGCCATTGTACTTATGCAATCGTGAGGCTTTGGAATTACAAAGGATGGAGGAAAGGAAACACCCTTACCCAGAAGGGCCCTGACTCATCCCTTGCTGGATCCACATGGCGCAGTCAGGACTCAGTGACTCCCTGCCATGCCTGTCATGGGTCCCAGACTTGCTCTGGTCCCTGTGTGCTCCACTTGCTTCAGCCACTGCTGCTCTGTGCCAACAGACTCACATCGAGGTGGGGAGCTCCTGGATCCCCAGGAAGTTGCTACCTCTCATCTATGCCTTCTCTACCCACATCGTGGCCCAGCAGCCTGTGGAGAGGCAGAGCCAGGTGGGCTTTGGGGAGAGACCAAACATTCTGCCAGGAGGTGAAGGAAGCCTCTGTGGAGCTGCCACCATGTGTGGCTGCTGCTCATGCAATGAGCAGGGACTGGTGGGGGAGAGCTGGGCCCCCTCAGAGAAGAGCAGAGGAGATGGGCAGCACCTCCTGTCCATGGCCACCGTGCTCAAGCACGTGGGCTGATGCCAAAATTCCCTTTGTGTCCAGTCTGGCTGGGCGGTGGGTCCGCAGGGCAGGGCAGCTCTGGCCATGGAGGCACCAGGAGGAAAGCTGCAGGTCTCTCTGCTTTGTGGGGTCCATGTCTGCTGGGTGGGCTGGACACAGTCACGGCTGTGCTCCCCAGCCTCCAGGGCAAGCAGGACTCAGAGGTTCAAGCATGTACAGCCCTGCCAAACCTTTAACCTCTTCACTAGGACAACACACTGCACTGCTGAAATGTGTATCCTACCCGTGTTCTGAACAAGCTCTGCCAGTCAGGCTGTTAAAAACAGGAAACCCCAGGAAAATGCTGTACAAGGGCAGATTTTTCTCATGACAGAAATACCCCCTCAGCAGAGGAAGCTGCTTTGGTAAGGTGCTGGGGTGGAGGGTCTTATTGTGGGGAGATCAGAGATGGCTGATCCCGAGTGCACAGGGGACAAGCAGGAGCACCTGTTGGGGCTGCAGGGGCTGGGAGGCACTGGTGGGACCTGTGCAGGACCAGCCGCAGCAGAACCATCTCCAGTAAAGTCCCTGGAGGTATTCGGCTAAGTCTGTGTCCAGCATGGTGCACTGTGCCCTCCCCACACTCTTACCCCTGTCCCAGACTGGGCCTGTGGTGTGTCGCTGCTGGGCTTGGGAGGTGGCAGCTATGAACTCGGAGCCAACACAAGGCACAACAAGGGCTACGGTGACAGCAGCCACCGTGAGCCTGCCTGGGGCGGGTGCCCAGCCGTGGGTACTCCCCACTGCCCAGCACCACCGAGGGGAGTGGAGGGCTCCCTGTGGCCATGTCGCATCCACACAGTCAGCTGTGACCATAGGTGCCCCATCCTGCTGGTGGGGTGGCCAGGGCACAGCTGCCAGTGGCACATGGTGCAGGACAGGGCGTGGGGAGCTCGGCTCAGTGAGGGGCGCAGGCACAGAGCTCGGTGTTTATTGCCTTTGCTCCAAACGTTCTGTACAAGGAATAAGCCGACTCCGCTGCACGCACAGACGCACAGGACACACGTTCCTGCCACCCTGGCAGTGGCACTCGGCCCTGCAGAGCGGGGCTGCGCTGAAGCCCCTCAGCCATCGCTGCCGTGATGCCCGTGTGCTCCCAGGCTGTGCCCCTGCCAGCTCCTGCGGCCTCCACCAGCAAATGTCTGCCCGGGCACCGGCGGCTGGGCCAGCACTGCCCAGACTCTGCTCTGCTGCCACGACAGAGCCACCTCTGAGCTCCCACCCGAGCTCCCGCCCTGCAGTTACGGGACGATTTCATCCTGTGGCTGCCCTCCACTGCCTGACGCCTCTCAGTCAGCAAGCACTGCTGCTGTGGCTGCTCCGCAAAGTGAGCCCAACGTGGGCTGCCCTCCCACAGCTGGAGATGCTCTCGCTGCCCACAACAAAGCACTTTGGGGGTGCTGACCTGTCCCTTGTAGACTGGAAAAGCCCGGGCTCTTACAGCTGGGGCAGGGGGATGTACCAGTGAAGGGGCTGAGGTGTGAGGTCCCGGGGGGGATTTTACAGCACTGGCCAGGAGATGCTCCCACCCCTGGGATCAGCTGTCAGGGCACGGGGAGTCCGCAAAGGTGGATGAGCTGCAGCCTTCCGTTGTCCCCTTCCTCTTCTGCAAGGGCCTGCCGGGTGCTGTGAGCAGCATGGCATCCTGCCCAGAGCAACAGTACCCACCACGGGCTGATTCTGCCACTGGTGCTGGGATGAGAGAAGGCAATGACTGAAAACGTAGGACTGATCATGTCCCATAGAATACAGGTAATGCTCCCTGGCTGATCAGCCTGGTTCTGTCCCTCCAGCAGGATCTGCTGCCCCAAGTAGAAGTTCCCTTCCTGTTGAACCCACCCCTCCTGTTACAAGAGCTCTTGAGGGTGAGCTGTTATTGTGTGCCTGAAGGCTATTTTCAGCATCTTAATGCTGCTCACCTGCATTGATTCCAGATGAAATCCTGAGGAAATCCTTACTGTTTATCCACTTCAACCGTCTTCCTTCCCCAGCCATGAATTGAGAGCTCTACTGGGAGTTGTTTTCTTCTCTCAGCAGACTACATTTATCACTGCTGTGCTTCCCACAGGCTCTTCCTGGTACCTGTACCATGGAAAGGAGAGTGGATGCTCCTTTGTGCACCTTTCTGCCATCCCAGCAGCAGGGATTTTTAACTGTCTGAGTGTCTGAGCCCAGCTATGGAGAGTTCTCACCTCCCACCCACCTGTGCTAAGGATAGGACTCCCATATATTATAAATAAAAGGGGGAAATTCGTGCTCAAATATGTAATATCGAAATATGTACTAAAGTTAAATTGTAACCAATTTTAAAACAAGCAGAACTTACCTAGGGAAAAATTGTAACCTCGCCCAGGGAACAAATTTGCATTCCAAAAACAGAGCTACAGAGAATGATGACCCATCAAGAAAGCATTGAGCTGACTACATTTCCGAGAACTCCCTGGCCGAATTGATTAGATCATCTCCGAAAATCCCCTCCCAGCTCAGGTGCTAACGGCCGGATCGAGAACCAAGATAAGGAACATCATGAGCCATCAGATAACATCCCCTGGTGATGAGGGATCAATCAAGCACAGGATGTGTTTTGTCCACCCCAGTTCCATGAATGGCAGAGTTCATGAATATGTTGATTGACAAAAATAATACCTAAGATCCGGACTTTATGGGCAAAACCTGTATATAAGCGAGCTATTGGAGGTAGCTGGTGTGAACAGAGGGAGGTCTGATGCGATAGAGGTCAGACCTGTGTTCACCCAGTTCCAGCCCCGGGCTTGGCACTGTCTCCTTTTCAATCGTGGCATGGTGTGTTCGAACTCTCGGACACGAAGTTTTATACTTATTTTATCTTAAATTGGGCTAACTTACTTATTACACATAGAACTCACACCTCAGCCCAGAAAACCAAAGAGATTCAGGGGCGAAAGCAGAGACTAAAGCCTCCACATTCATCTTGGAGGAACACCACTGTACCAGCTTTCAGGAAGGCTCTGTTCTGTCCTCTGCCGGGTCATGGCACAGAGGCAGAAAGGCTAATGACATCAAATAGATGAATCCCTCATGATGTGAAAGACCTTGAGTGGCTGAAGCGTGTCCAGAGAAGAGAATGGGGAAGGATCTGGAACACAAGTCTGATGGGAATATAAGAATAGTTGAAGGAACTGGAAGGGCTCAGCTTGGACAAAAGGAGCTCAGTGGCAACCTTCTCAACTCTCCACAACTCCCTGACAGGAGGGGGCAGCCAGGGGGAGGTTGGGCTTTGCTCCCAGGGAACGAGGGACAGGACAAGAGGAAACAACCTCAAGTTGCATTAGGGAAGGTTTGGATTGGATATTAGGAAAATTTCTGCACAGAAGGGGTTGTAAAGCACTGGCGCAGGCTGCCCAGGGAGCCACCATCCCCGGATGGAGTCAAAAAAACAAGTAGATGTGGCACTTGAGGTTCAGCAGAGCAATGGGGTGGATTAGCAGCCCAGAACACTTCTACCATCTGCATTGGCTCTTCTCCCCCAGTCAGCCTCTGCCACTGCCTCCCAGGGTGTCCTAGGTTACAATGTAAGATGTAACCAAAAGCATGTATTCTATCACTATCTCCATAAGCTGTTAAAACAGGTGGGGCAGTGATCGTTATCTGCTACCATGACTCATCCTTGATAACTCCCTCCGGGGGCTATCTGTTTAATGGGCAATCAAGGACCCTGCTGCATGATTCGTCGATAACTCCTACCGACTATCTCCTGTTAATGGGCCCATCAATGCCTTGTCTCATGACTCACCATCCCATTGTGAGAGGCTCCGCCCAGGAGGAGGAACTGAGCGTTTCCCATTAGTATATAATCAGAGGTTTGGAACAGCACAGCCAGCCCTTACCTATGGGACTCCTAGAGGACAAGAGCTATGCCACCGGGCCTTCAGGTGAAGATCAGACTCTTTTCTACAGGATCACTGCTTCAACAGGACCACTTCATCCGGACTNAGGGTCACAGCCAACTGCTCTGACTTCCCATTGCTGCCATGTAGGAGGGGTCTTTGGAGAGCCACTGAACAGGTATAAAAGCTCTAAAGAAGGTTGTGCAGCACTGCTCAGCCCCAGCACACTCTGGCTTTGCTCTCTGTTCACAGATATGAATGGAGCCATAGGTGACAGATTTGGGGTGGACCCCGAGAGTGGGAACTGTGTCCAGCCCCTGATTTCACCAGTGTTCACACAAGCCCTGTGTCCTCTTAGCTAGAAAGGCCAAGCCAGGCAGCCCCGAGCTAAATCAGTCCCAGGCTGTGTGATAGCTCTGGATGGCCTGGGACAGGCAACCACTGCGTCAGTGTGGCCAAAGAGGCTGGCCAGGCCAGAGCTCTGGTGTTTCCTGAGATGCTACCTCTTTTTTTTTGGCACTGCCTCTTCTCTCAGTGCCATGGGGTGCTGCCAAGGCCACGGGCTGGTGGAAAGCAATGGCTGCCGAGAGGAGCAGGGAAGGGCTTGCTGTAGAGCCTTCTGTCTCCAGTCGGTGAGTGCCTGGTTGGATGGAGACTGCAGTTGTGCTAAAAAACTGAGATGTTTATCCCCAAGAAACAGCAAATGTACCTGTCCTGGCCTTGGCACAGGCAAAGCTTTTTGCCTTGGCTGCAACAGAACTGCAACACCAAGTGGTCCCCTCACCCAGGTGGATGGGAGCCCCTAAAGATACCCCAATCCCATTCCCACCCTACCTCACCAAACCCCATGGTTCACTCCAGGCCTCCTCCAGGAGGGATGCAGTGCACTACTGCTGCAAGCTGCTGCCACACACTGTGGAAGATGGAGCTGTCAGGGAACAGAAAGGAAAAGGGAATGAGACCCATGATGCCCGAAAGATAGGCT
>VZRV01002879.1:3379-32250 GCA_013398115.1 Falcunculus frontatus
ATTTTATTATTTAATTTTGTTATTTAATTTTATTTTTATTTTTATTTAATTTTATTTTATGTTATTTTATTTTATTTTTCATTTTATTTTATTTTATTTTTCATTTTATTTAACTTCATTTAATTTCATTTTATTTTATCTATTTGCAGGTGTGGGTGAACTGGGAGTTGGTGGTGTTTGAGTTTTGGTTTTCTTTAGATTCCTTTCCACCTGGGTCTTTGCTTCCATGAATTTTTTGTCCCTTCTTTCCCCACGTTTCTTTTCCCCCATTTCCTTTCCCTGCTTTCTTTTCCCCCCTTCTTTTTCCTCCCATTCTTCCCCCCCTTTTTTTCCCCCTCTTTCTTTCCTCCTTTTCACCCATTTTTTTCTTCCCTTTTTTTTTCTTCTTCCCCTTTTCTTTCCTCTTTTCCCCTCCTTCTTTCTCCCCTTTCTTTTCCCCTTTTTTCCCTCTTCTTTTCTCCCCTTTCCTTTCCCCCTCTTCTTTTCCCCCTTCTTTTTCTTTCCCTTCCCCCTCTTCCCCCACCTTCCTTTTCTCCTTTTTTCCCTTTTTTNTCTTTATTTTCCCCTTCTTTCTTTTCCCCTTTCCTTCTGCCCCCACCCTTCCCATTTATGTTTTCCCCTCCTTTTTTTTTCCCTCTCTTTTTTTTTCCCTCTCTTTTCTTTTTCCCCACCTCCTTTTTTTTTTTTTTTTTTTTACCTTCTTCTCTCCCCTCTCCTCTTCCCCACCCTCTTTTGTTTTCCCCCCTTAATCTGGGGCGGTGACAGATGGGCCGCGATTCCCGTGTCCCTATTGTTGATCCCTCGCAGCTCCCGGGCCCGGAGCGCTCCGCTGCTGCCCTGCCCTCGGCAGGACGAGGCCGGGGCTTTACCACCGAGGGATTTTAATTCCTTAAGAGCGTCAGGGCAAAGCCCCCGGGCCGGGAGGGGAACTGGAGCAGCCGCAGCTCCTGGCAACTGGTGGAAACTGGGGCAGCTCTTTAATGCTCATGCAGCGCTCGCGGAGCTGCTGCTCCGCAGGATCTGCTGCTGGGTGGGCTTGGGCGACAGCAAAACTCCTCCAGGACAGCCCCAGTAGACCCAGAAAATAGATAAAGTAATGAGCAATCACAAATCCAACAGCCAATTCCTTCCCTGCCCGGTCAGGGGACTGGTGCTGGCTCAGGCTCTGAGCTGCTGGGTCTGGAAAATTCAGCTGGGACAGAGTTTGGTCCCTGCCTGGTGATGGGAATCGGGTTTTTTTGTAGATGTTTCCTTGTCTGGGACAAACATTTCATAAAGCAGGCAGAGCACCCACTGGGTTTTCAGCATGTTTTCCCGTAGCTTTTTTCCCCCCAGTTCTCTTGAAAACTGATTTTTATGGAAAACAGGAGGTGGCAGAAGACGTTTTCTCTGCCCTCAGCGCTGATCTGAGGTGGAAGGTGATAAAATCCCTTTAAGCTTTATTATAGTAAGACATTACAAAGCTTGAGTAGGAAAAAAATCCGTGTTTTTTAGGGCAGAGAGTGGTGAAGCCATCCCTTGTATTCCATTATATTAATTATATACCATTATATATTATTTTTCTATATTATGGTATGATATTACTATATAGTATTATATTGCTATATTATTTTGTTGCTGTATTCTTTTACTGAGGTTTTTTTATTATATTTTAGGGCTAATATTTAAGCCAGCTTGCTTCTGGTTCCCAAATTCTTGTGGAAGACAAAGCCTCTCTGGGGCTTCACCTTGGCTAAGGGATGGTTGGGTGATCCATGGGGCCAACAGGGAAGATCCAGGGACCCATTGTGGCTGTTGGGCAGGGAGCTGGTGGCTCATTTTCATTTCACACCTTCGTGTTGTTTTTATTCTTGTCCTTCTGTGTCCCTGGACTTCGAGGGGGTTGTTACCCACTATTTCCCTGAAAGCTACAGGAGAGCAGGAAGCCATGCTGGAAAAGGGGAGGATGTGCCAAAACCCCCTCAATCCTCCTCATTCTGGGGGATAAATCCCAAGTTTTAAGGCTTTTCTGGTTTACTGCATGATTGCAGCAAGTGCAGGTAGCAGGCACACGGCAGTGGGGATGCTGGCAGGGCGTGGATGGCTGGGAGTTTTCCATCCCCTTTCCCTGCAGGACTGTGATGTCAGCCCCATGATTCTGCTCTAATGGATGCATGTAATGACACTCAGCTCCGTCCTGGAGTATTTCATGAGCCCACTTTACCTCCTCACTCACTGCTTGATCCCCCCTATGCTGTCAGCAGCTCCCAGTACCCAAACCCCTGCTCTGGGGTGGAGGAGATGCTTCCTCCTCGAGCTGCTGGTGAGCAGGATGAGTTTGGGATCAATTTAGAAGGGAAAAAAGCAGGTGAACCTGGTTTCTTTAGCCCTTGAAGCTGGTGAGGCAGCGAGGTGGGTGTGTGGAGGTAGGGTAGAGCCAGAGGGATGCAACTCTCTGGGTTATCCGAGGGCACTCGCTACAGCAGGGCCAGTTGCATCACCCAGTTGAGTGTTTTTCCCCCAGCTGGTTATTATGATTTCTTTTACCTTTTAAATCCCCACCAGTCTGCTGCAAAACAGGGTGGGTGAAACGTGGCTGCTGCGCCCTCACGAGCTCCTGTGCCGGCGTTCTGTGCGTGCCCTGGAGTCAGTCCCTGGGGTTTGGGAGAGCGGGGAAAATGAAACTGAAATCAAAATCAGAATAAAAATCAAAATAAAGGGGTTTTCTGCCTCAGAGTTCCCCCCAGCAGTGGTGTTGGAGAAGAAAGGCCCATGCCCCAGCCCTGGGAATAACACTTCCATCTGTTATGGCTCCAGATGTACATCCATGACTCCATCAGCGATGGCTGTGTGTGGTCCAGCACTGCTTCCACCAGGTGTGGAATTACAACAGCCATAAACACACCCAGTAGGAAGAATAACCTTATTTTAAATGCTGAATGGTGATGTTGAGCTGCTGGGAATCCTACCCATGGGAGCTGAAGCCTGAGCGCCCTTTGGGTGTCTTTAGATGCTCTGCACTGGTTTGGATGGACACTGGAAGTGGGAATATGCTGTAGTGGCGTTATCTGGCACCTTGCTTGTGATCCTTCTGTCTGGGTGTTTTGGGAGGTGGGCCAGGAGGGGCGAGGCAGCACCTTGGGAGACCAGGGCTGCTCTGGTATCTCCCCTGGCATCTCCCTTGGCAGAGGAGTAGGGAAATTAGGGCCCTGGAGCAATCCAGTTCAAGGCAGGGCTTTTCTAGGCAAAGGGACCGTGTCCAGCCGCTGTGCTGGTTTCTCTTGGATGTGCCCCTTCCAAATGCCCTGTGTCCCCTGGGCTCCTGGGCTTTGGTGATGGGGGGGGCTGAGCCAAATGAACCCCAAAAGGAGAGCAGATCCTCCATGGTCCAGCCTGGGGCATCCCGATGGTTCCCACACTGGGAGAGGAGGATGGCTGTGGTGATGCTTTGGTTTGGAGCTGAGCAGTGGCACCTTGGGATGAAGGTGCCCCCCGTTGGTTTGGGTCTGGGAGGCGATGGGAGTGACTGGGCAGCGTGTCCGGCTCTCTCTGAGCGTTTGAGACTTGCTGGGATTTGTTCAGGCACTCCGGCCTCGCAGCGTGGCACCCGTCATCTCGGGAGTGGGATGTGTCTCTTGGAGCTGGCAGGAGCAGTCTCCTGGGAGCTGAGTATCCGGGCAGGACCTGGGCATCTTAAAATAGCCCCTCTGGGAAACGCTGGTGGGTTTTAAAAATGAAACATACCCCATTTTCTGGAGTGGTCCCTGTGGAATGTTTTTACTGGGAACAGCGTCAGCCATGGACGGGTGACAAGGGCAGGAGAAGGGCTCAGGCTGTTGGTGAGCAGAGCAGGATCATCATTGCCAGGGTCTCCCTTGGGCCAGGTCCTACTTCCTGCTGTGGTGGGCATGGCTGGGGGTGGGATAGGACAAATCCTGCTCCTTCCCTCACAGGGGTTCTGGGATTCCCAGCTGTGAAATCCCTGGTGGCAGCTGGAGACAGGAGCCTTTTCCTGAGCGTACCTGCTCAGCTGGATGCCAGTGCAGGGTTTGTTGTCCCACTGACCATCCCTGGCTGAGCAGCCCCAGCAGATACCAGGCTCCCTGGTGGTTTCACCTGCTTGTCCGTGGTCGTTCTCGTGGGATGAGCTGTGGAGTTTGTCTTGCCCTCACAGCCCACATTTCAAAAAACATCCTTTTCCCTACCTTTTTCTTGCTGGCCTCAGTGTCTGGCCCCAAACTACCCGAGGAACTCTATCTGCCAAGATTGCTGGCGGGGGCTCAGGGTTTGTCTGTGCAATGAGTTGTGAGAGCAGGGACCAGAGCTGGAAGGTCTTGTTTCCCAGCAGTTGAAGATTGCTGGGGGGATCAGGTTGTTGATGTCTTCTTCCACCTCCTCCTGCCTCCTTGTCCTGTGGGATTTGGCCCAAAGCCGCTGGGTGTTGGTGGCCATCAGCTGGGGCTGCTTCTGCGGAACTCTCAGGCTGGTGGGACCTGTCCTTCCCAGCATCCTCCTTGAACTCATCCCAGGGAAAACATTGCAAAACCAGCTTCCAGCTGCTGATCAGCTCCTGAAACCTGGCTCTGTGTGTGGGCATGGGGTGGCTTGGCCAGGAAAGCCATCCCTGGTGCTGGGAGGAGTGGTCCAGCTGTGCTCTGCTCAGAGCATCAGAGCTGGACCAGGTGAGGACATAGGACGGTGCTGTGGTTGGAGCTGACTGGCTCCAGGGAGGATTAGGAATGCTGATCTGGGTGGCGTGTGGATGAGCTCATGGCTTGGCTGGATCCTCCATGGCCTGGGCTGTGTCAGAACTTCTCACTGCCCAAGCACATCTCTCAGCCAGGCTGGGGAGATGTCTGGGGGCTGTTACCCTTGGCAATGCTTCCTCTGCAGCCACGGCCAGGTTGGGAATGCAACCATAGCAAGGTTGGGAATGAAACCATGTCCAGGTTGAGAATGGGACCACAACCAGGTTGGGAGTGAGCCATAGCCAGGTTGCCATGTGAGTTTGGAAGTGCCGCTGGACAAGGTTGGGTGTGTTGGCCATCTCCAAGCTCAGGCCTCCAAGGATATTTATTTAGGTTTCCCCAAGGAAAGCAACCCCATGTTGCTGGGAAGTGGTGGGCCTCAGCTAGATGTACTTCTGGAGAGCTCTCCTCAAGGGTTAGCAGGGCTGGCCATGACAGGGCTGGGGGTCCTGTTCCCACCTGGCCATCCAGCCTGGAGCAGCGTGGGCAGGGCTGTCCACACATCCCTATGCGGTCACGACTCTGCAGAGGCTCCTTTCAGGAGGTTTCCTTGGAAACCTGACAGCCAACATGAGGAGGGAGCATTCCAGAGAGAGCTTCAGCCCCAGTGATGACCAGGGTAAAGCTGGAAGAAATGGCTTTCCCTGGGGATGAGCGGCCCCGGGAAGTGGGATGCTTTGGAAAGCTGTCAACAGCTGCTGTCTGATTCCCAGAGAGGCTTTTCCCTCCGCTGTGAGGTGCCTGCAGACCCTAACCCAGGGCTTTGTCTTTGCAGGAGCAGGAAGATCCAGATCCGAAACATCCCCCCCCACCTACAGTGGGAGGTAAGAAGTGGCTGATCCCAAAAACATCCCGTTCATCTCCTCCTCCAGCAGCACGAGCTGTGCTGCTGGAGCACGTGGTCTGCACATGGGCCGCCCTTTAACTTCCCGGTAACTGCAGGAGGGAGCATGAACTGGGCTCCAGCTCCTGCCTGCTTGTGGGTAGCAGAGCTGTGGGCCAGCTCTTGAGTGGTGGGACAGCTTTAGGATGATGGGATGCAGGTGGGTGGAGGCATTGGAGCAGTTGGGTGGTGCTGGAGGGTGTTTGTGGGCAGAATGGGCTCTTGCCCTGCCTCTTGGGGCCTCACCTGCCTGGTTTGCTGCTCCGTCCCCAGGTGCTCGATGGCCTCTTAGCTCAGTATGGCACGGTGGAGAATGTAGAGCAAGGTAAGATGGTCCAGCGTGGTCCTCATCCCTGCAAAATTCCCAGTGCTGCTCCCCAGCTCTGCTCAGGCTGCAGGAAGCCCACTGGGATGAAACCTAGTTATCCCAGTAGCACTGGTCTGAAATGGGCTTCCCTTTGAACACAAACCCTGCTGGTGGAGGTGGGGCTACCTGTCCAGTAGTGGGATGATGTGGACTATCCATCGTCCATCCCCGGGAATGCTCCTGGTCCCTGAAAAATTGAAAGAACTATTATCCCTGCAAGCAAAAATAAGCTGAGTGTAGCTTGGGATCCACTGGTGGGTTGGGGATGTCCAGCCTTGCATCCTGCTTGGATCCAGCCTTGGATCCAGCCCAGTCCTTGTGCTGGGGGAAAACACAGCAGTGCCCAGGCGTGCCATGGGACAGGCATCTCCCTCCCCCTATCCCAGCTGTATCCCCCTCCAGAGCGTGCTGGGAGCAGCTGTGACACCTCTCCCATCCCTGCTCCAACTCTTCCTTCTCTTGCTCCCCGCAGTGAACACAGACACAGAAACTGCCGTTGTCAACGTGACCTACGCGACCAAGGAAGAGGCAAAAGTGTGAGTGGGCTTTGTTTCGGTTTGCCTGTAACTTCACACCATGCCAGCTTTCCCAAGGAATCCCAGGTATCTTCCAGGCTTCTCTAAGCTGTCCCACCACTGTGGTGTCTTCTGCCTTCTCCCCTGGCATGGGAGATGAGGTAATACAAATTAGGGGTTATTTCAGAAGTGGAAGGATTGTTCCAAACAAAACGTTTTGTTCCAGGCTTGTCAAGACTTCAGCCCTGTGCTGGAGACCAGCCAGTAAATAGCTTATTATTATTATTAGCGGCCAGGGTATTTTTGATATGATCAAGAGCAGATCCCAGGCCACAAAGAGCTTTTGTGAGTCCATTTGTTGATGGACATTCTACCAGCTTCCCGTCTGAGTTGACCCATCATGGTGCTGGTAAGTGAGGACAGAGATGGGGACAGTGATCTGCTGGTCGAGGAGGGCAGAGGAGCATCCTTCTTGTGCCTCCAGCCTCATCTGGATGTGCTGTGGACCACAGATAAACATGACATGAGTGTCTTTGAATCATGGAATCCCCTGAGCTGGAAGGGACCTACAGTGACCACCGAGTCCAAATCCTGGTCCTGCACAGGACAGCCCCAAAAATCCCACCATGGTCTTGACATGTGTGGCAATAAAGGAAGACAAAGAGTTTCCCCAACACAGCAGTGCTCAATGCTTTGGGATAAGAGGCTTTTTGGAACTTAGGAAAGGGATGGTGAACCTGCAGAAGTCCTCAGAGGACGTGGAATTCAGGCCTGGCAAGGAGCTGCTTGTGATCCGTCAGTAGCCGAAGTGGGATGTGGGAAAGCTGAAGCCAAACGAGGTCATAGCAGACGCCAGCGTGGCCAAACATCTCTGCTGAGGAGGGGCTTGGGGGGTGAAGAGTCCAGGTGCTCCCTCCCAGCCTCATCCAGCCAGGAGGGGAGTTGGGCACCAACAGAGGGGGCACCACGTGCTGCATCCTCCCTGGATCAGCGGTGGTGGCTCGGAGCCTCTCTGTTACCTTTTTCATGTCCAAAAAACCTGTGAGACCATTCCCATGCTGTGTGGGAGCTTCTGGCAAGGACTTTCCCCAGGTGAAGGGGCAGGTCCCTGGGCTGCCATCCCACCTCTGCTGGTGGGACAAGTCATGTGCCAGCTTTGGCATGACCCATGTAGAAGGGGACGATGTCCCACCATGTTATGAGGCTTGCTCCTCATGGGAAAAATGTGGGGCTCTGGCTTCCCATGGCCACCTTCTCCAGACTGGGAAGGGAGAAAGACGCGGATTGGGAAAGGGCCCGTGTTCTATGTGTGGTGGGGGTGCTGGAGAGGAACCCATCCCCGAGGAACCCCTCACCACTCCCTGCATCTCCCTGCCTTGCAGAGCAATAGAGAAGCTGAGCGACCACCAGTTTGAGAACTATTCCTTCAAGATTTCCTACATCCCGGATGAAGAGGTGAGCTCCCCTCCGCCCCCCCAGCGATCCCGCCGCGGGGGCCACTCTTCCAGGGAGCGGGGCTCCTCCCCGGGGGGCTCCTCGCAGCCCAAACAGCTCGATTTCCCACTGCGGATGCTGGTGCCCACGCAGTTTGTTGGTGCGATCATAGGAAAGGAGGGCTTGACCATAAAGAACCTTACTAAGCAAACCCAGTCCAAGTAAGTACTTCCAATGGTTTTGTTTCCTTCTGTAGGGTGCTGTAGGTCCCAGCTCGGGTTCTCCCTGCACTGGGAGCTTTGGAGTGCTGGCCACTGCTGATTTCTTGGGGTGCAGCCTTCAGGGGGTGGCGGCAGAGCTCAGGTCCTAAGCCATTCCTGCTGGCCAGGGTGGTCTGGGTACGGCAAGAGGGGGATGCACAATGGAAAAGGCCTGGAATGAGTTCCTAAAGCCTCATGAGAACAGGGATGAGGCTTTAGGGAGAAGTGGCAAGTTTGGGGATAAAATCCTAAAGGGGAATCCTCAGTGCAGTGGTCTTTGTCCTTGGGATTTGCTCATCCTGCAGCATCCCATATGGGCTAGAGTTGTTGAGGGGAAAGGGACACTGGGAACGCTGCCATAAGAAGGATGGCTTTTGTAACTGTTTGAAGCCTTTTTCAGCTATTAACGTGTTTGTTTTTGAACTAAAAAAAGGAAAAAAATCAGAAAGTGGGATTGTCTTGCCAAAGTTTTCCATATTTCTCTTGTTGCTGTTTTCCTGGTCTCACCACTCATTCTCTGCATGGTTTTCCTGCATGGTTTGTTCCTGCCCAGGTGTGTTTGTGTTTAACCCAAAGCTGTCTTCTCCCATGCTCATCATCCTGAACCTGGTGATCCCATGGGACGTAGGACTCCTGTCCCAGAGCATCCTAGTTCTCAGAGGAGTTTTTAGAGGCAAATCTTTGGTAGTAGTGTGGCTGGAGGTAGAAAGACAATCCAAACCCTGGCGTTGGGTTGGCAGGAAGAGGTTTGTATGGAAAGGGGGCAGAGGAGTAGGGAGAGGAGCTCTTGGAGCCCAGCTCGCCCCAGGGCATGGCCACCTGGTAGTCGTGAGCAGATCTTGATTGGCCACAAGCCCTTCTTCTCCAGGTGAGTCCTGGTGGGATGAGCAGCAGGTGTAGCTGTGTCCTCACCACCCGAGACTGGAATTTGCCCTTTCCAAGCCCTGAGCTTGGCGAGGAAGGTGGGAAGGTGCCAGTTTCTCCCAACCACGAAGCCAAATGGTGTTGCTTGGAGCAGTTTCTGCCACTGAATTGTCTCTCCTTGTGGAGTGGCTCCTTGTGCCTGCCCCGAAGACCTGGTGCCGCGGAGGAAGGCCATGCTCAGTGCTCTCCCCTCTCTTGCCCTACCCACAGTGGGGCACTACCTCTGCTTGGGCGAAGGGGACCTCAAGAATCCATCCCAGGCAGTCACAGCAGCCCCCGTCCTTCAGCTTGGCTGTCATCCCACCCTCTGTCCCTGCCCAGGCCGCCCTTATCCACCGGTGTGATGATCCGACGGTGACATCTTGTTGCCTGGCCCCTGCTCCTCCCCAGAGCGACGTTGGGTTCTGGATTCCGCTGGTCACGTTGGATTTCACCCTGGTTCCACACACAGAGATCCCAAAGATGCTTTGGAGCCCCAGGGGGCAAAACCGTCTCCAGGCTGAGCCACCTTTTTCCATGAAGAAGCCCAGACCAAGAGCTCACGCCACCACGTGACCTTCCACAGCCCTTGGAACTCCATGAGGAGAGGATCATGGCTACCCAGCAGCCATGGGACCAGGATATAACCCTACAGGCACACTGTGTTGTCCACCTGGAGAGGGCTGTGCCTCGTGGCAACCACACCCTGAAGCATTCCCAGCCCCCCGTAAGGTCTCTTGGAGGCGTTTCCTGCTGCACCATAGGCAAACCCTCTCCCCCCATCCCTGGTCATCCCTCCCTGCAGCACCTGGTGATGGGGTGAGGGTGCTGAAGGTCCCCTTCTCCATCATCCTGTTGGAATGGAGCAGTTCAGGAGTGGCACTGAGATGTGCTGGGAGATCCAGAACTCTCTCTGCTCCAGCTCTCTGGGGTGGGACATGCCTTCCTTCTCTCTGGTGAGTGAGCTCGTGCCCGCACATCCAGACGTGAGATGGGTTGGTCAGCCAGGAACCTGTCTTGTGCCCCTCTCTAAGGCTTGTCCAAGGTCCTCATCACCTCAGTGCTTCCATTCAGCCCTTTTGTGGCACTTGGTCCCTCTCTGGTGTAAAGGCTCAGCCGTGTCCTCATCTCCACCAGCCTCAGCTGCTCGTGGGTCCGAGGAGCTGCGTGGTGGCTCCCATCTGTGGGGTTTGTTGGGATTCCTCATCGACTCCCCCTGCCTTGGGAGCATCAGCCTGGTCTGTCACTGCCTTGTGTGGCCATCATGACGTGTTCGCCCTGTCCCCGGTGACGGGGTGGCAGCAAGTGTCCCTGTACCTGCTGAAAACAGATCCTCCAGGCCAACTTGAGGGAGCTCCATGGCCAGGAGCACCTCAGAGGGCGTCACTGGGCACACGGCTGGGTCACCGTGGGCTGTCAACGTGGCCAGAGGGTGCCAGTGTTTCCATCACCGCTTTGCACAGTCCACTCAGCACCGGTCTCCTGCCTGAGCAGCTCCAGCTGAAGCCACGGGAGATCTGGAGAGATGGAGCCTACGAAGGAAATCGCACTCTGTCTTCGCTCCCTATTCAGTGCTTGGATGGAACCACTCTGGGGTCCCTTTGGAGTGGGTGGGGTTGGCTCTGCCCTTTTCTCAGGGAAGGCTCACCCAGCTGCTCCCCTTCCACCGTCCGTGTTCCAACGTGCTGGCTCTTGAGCTCCTGGAAGAGTTGACTTGTGCAAACCCACCGGGACCCCGCAGCGTCCCAGTGTGGCACTGTGTGGTGGCTCTGCCCTGCAGCCCTTGGCCTGGCACATGCAGCAGCACCCTGGATGATCCCGGTCGGGACGGGACCTCGGAGATGTGGCCGGAGGGCACCCACCGTGTCGGAGCTGAGTGCCGGCAGCATTCCGGAGTGGCTGAGCTGCCACTACCGCACCTGCTCGGAAGATCTGGCCCTGGCTGCCACAGTGACAGGGACACCAAGGTGGTGGCCGATGGCAGGACGGCCGCACGGCATCACCCTCCGGTGGGAAGAGCACGCGGACTCGCGCAGAGAAGACGGAAAGGTTCTTCCCCCTGTTGTCCAAGACGCGTGGTTGAGGTGCGGGAGTCTCCTACCCTGCTTTCCTCTCTCCCTCTCTCTCAGGGCTTTGCCAGGTACGGTTGAGCGTGAGGAGCGAGCTGGAGGCCGTGCCTCCTCCCGCCATGAGCTGAGGGAGGACGAGAGGAGTAGAGCACGGTCCCTGCCGGTGCGCACGGGAGCCTTCTGGTCTCCCCTGGAAGGGCGTGAGTACCAGCGCTGTTGTTGCCGGGTGCCTCCGTGTCGTGACAGACGCTGCCCACGGGTAAGTGCTCTCTGTCCCGAAGGACGTGGTCGCTGGACAGCCTCGGGTGTTGTGCAGAGAGAGGCGGAGGTCGGAAGGGACCTCTGGAGGCCTCTGGTCCGGTCTCCTGCTCCAAGCGGGACTGGCATCAGAGATGATAGACCAGGTTGCTCAGGGCTTTATCCAGTTGAGGATTTGTTCTGCCCCCTTGATGCATTGGTTGATGTTGTGACACCCCTCAGCTTCCAGGACCTTGGGTCCTACAGGTGAACGTGGCCCAAATCTGATCCAAACCACCTGAAACCAAACACTGCCTGGGCTTGCGTGAGCCAGGTGATGGTAGATGCACCTGAGACCCAGGTTCACCCCAAAGCTTGAGCAAATGTTGAAATGAGTTTTTCTCAGCTCCTGAGCTCTCAGAAACCTCTGTGTGACACCAGACCCATCTCAGGGGCTCCTCTCTGCCGGTTGTTTCGCCGCAGGGTTGACATCCATCGGAAGGAGAACGCTGGCGCTGCCGAGAAGCCCATCACCATCCACGCAACACCGGAGGGGTGCTCGGAGGCATGCCGCATGATCCTGGATATCATGCAGAAGGAGGCTGATGAAACTAAATCGTGAGTGCTCCTAGCTTGGCCAAAGGCGTGGTGGGAAATGGTGGTGGTGGTTCTTCTCCTTTTCTGCTACATCCTTAGTGCCTGTGGCTGGAAATTTGTGTTTCCTGACTGGCTGAACCTTTAGATTTTATTTTTTTAATCCATTTTAGAGCAGAAGAGATTCCCTTGAAAATCCTGGCACACAACAGCCTGGTGGGGAGGTTGATTGGCAAGGAGGGCCGCAACCTCAAGAAGATTGAGCAGGACACGGGCACAAAGATCACCATCTCCCCGTAAGTTCTTGTGACAGGACCAGGGGAAATGGCTTCCCACTCCCAGAGGACAGGGTTAGATGGGATATTAGGAAGAAATTCTTCCTTTTGAGGGTAGTGAAACCGTGGCACAGGGTGCCCAGAGAAGCTGTGGCTGCCCCATCCCTGGAAGTGTTTCACAACAGGTTGGACGGGGCTTGGAGCAACTTGATCCAGTGGGAAGTGTCCCTGCCCCTGGCAGTGGATGGAACCGGATGGGCTTTCACATCCCTTCCGACCCAAACAGTTCCATGATTCCATGATTTAATGATTCAGTGAAGTCCTGGTGAACACCAGGCCATCCCATTCTGTCCAACATGGTACAAGCAATGCTGGAGCCGAAAAACAGAGCAGCTGTGTCCTCCCATGTGCATTCCCCATTCTGGGTGGATGTTCCTCATCCCAGGTGGATGGTGGTGTTGGGCAGGGAGAGGGCGTGTGGCTCTCATGCTGTCTCGGGGGGAACCCTCAGCTGTGATTTGAGTTTTCCTGGGGTTTTTCTTGGCTTGGAGAAGGAATATAACCGTGTCTCTGGATTTTCCCGTGGGGCAGTTTGCAGGATTTGACCATCTACAACCCTGAGCGCACCATCACGGTGAAGGGCAGCACGGAGGCCTGCTCCAACGCCGAGGTGGAGATCATGAAGAAGCTGCGCGAGGCCTACGAGAACGACGTGGTGGCTGTCAATGTAAGCTCAGCCCTCCCATCAGGGCTGCTCCCGCTGCAGGTGGCCAGACGAGAATTCAGAGTGGAGGTCAATGTGTTACGACAAGGGTTGGGCCTTGCCCATCGCATCCACGCTGTGTCGAGAAGCCCGGTGCTCCATCTTTCACACCTTTCTCTGTGTCTTTCCTTTCCCAGCAACAGGCCAACCTGATCCCAGGACTGAACCTCAGCGCTTTGGGCATCTTCTCCACAGGGCTGTCCATGCTCCCGTCCACCCCGGGGGCCCGAGGGGCTGCAGCAGCCACCCCATACCACGCCTTTGCAGTAAGTGTGAGATGTTCCTGGTGTCTGGAGTGTCCTGCTGGAGCTCTTGGGTTTGGGTGGACATCGTAGCTGTAGGAGCCACCTCATGAGGAGCTCTGTCTCTCGGCCATTTGGGGAGGATGCTTATCGCAGCAGCAAGGTAGAGAGGACAGGGAATGGAGATGGCTTGTCCCTGCTTGGATGCAGCCCCCTGGGAAGATCATCTGCATCCCTGTGTTGTGCTGAGCTGGGTTTCACCAGTGTTTAAGGACTGGCTGTGTCCCAAGGGTGCTGCTCTCTGAAGAGAGCATGGAAAAAACATGTAGGTGGTCTTCAGTCCTGACCCCGAGCCCACCACTGGGTTATGATGGTATGGACTGGGTTGTGCCCTGTGAATCTACTCTTGGTGGCCACCAGAGCCCCCTGGTGTGGCCACAGGGCGTGCAGGGGATAAGCAGCCCACCCTGTGCATCCACTGCCATCCGTGGATCCCTACCCTGGTACCCAGGGGGCTGTGCTCGTGGAGAGCCAACCTCCACCCCACCTCACAGGGGAGGGTTCTCCATGTTCTTGGGGTGCTGAAACCTGGGGAAAGATGTTCACGACCCCTGAGGTGACAGTGGGCAGGGATGGTGCAGTGCCAGGAGAACAGGATGGCCAAGATGCTGATGGAGAAGGTCCATCCCAGGTCACCCAGGCTGTCTCTTGTTAGTCCCTAAATAATTTATTCCGAGCTGTGGGTTAATTTACCTGTGCTGTTTTCTTTCCCTGGAATGCCAGCAGCAGAGCGGGCGGAGGAGGACGGTGAGTGCTGGGGAGGATGTGTGGGGGGTGTGGTGGCTCTGGAGGGCTCCAGGAGGGTTGCTTGGTCACTCTCAGCCTGTGGACGGGAGGATGCTGTGCCTGTATCCACAGCCTTTGGGAGACAGCTGTAGGAATTACTTATGGGTGTGATGGAGAGGAGCAGGACAGGTCTTCTGGAAGGCAGTGTTTGGTGTGGGGTCCTTCACCCCAAAGCTTTGTGTGGCCCTTTTTCAAGCTTGTGAGGCCACAAGGGGACCTTTTTTCTGGTACAAACATTAGCGGGACACAGCCAAAAAACCAGCAGTGGGGAGGGACTGGGGTTAACTGGGAGCTCCCACCCACATCCCAGCCTCGTGCTGTGCCTCAGGTGCAGGATCTGGGCTGCAGCTCATCCTTGGATGCACCTGCGCTCTCCTGGAGGGTTTTCAGGGGATGAGGGGTGGTCACTGAGTCCCTCGTGTTGTTCATGATGGTGACACACTCCCCACGTCAGGGTGGGGGTGTCTGGGAAGGGGCTGGCACCTTGAAGGCATCATTGATGTCACTGACCCTCATTTTCTGTCCCACCACAGGGCTCCTCAGCCTATCTGTCTGGTCTGTACGGAGCCCCATCAGCTGGCGCCTTCCCCCATCAGCACCCCGTAAGTTTCCCTTCCCCAAAAGTGCCCTGGCACCTCCTGCCATGAGGTCTTCCCTTGGGCACCTTGTGGAAGGGCAGGCAAAAAGCAGAGAGTATGTGCCAGGACCACAACCCAGCCCAGCTTCACCCAACCCAACCCAACTTCACCCAACCCAACCCACTCCAGCTCACCACCTGTTCAAGCCTGGAATGCTGATCCAGCTCTTCCCCTGACTGTCTGGCTCTTCCGTGCCCTTTCCAGCTGCCAGAGCAGGAGGTCGTGAACTTGTTCATCCCAACACAGGCGGTGGGGGCCATCATTGGGAAGAAGGGGCAGCACATCAAGCAGCTGGCACGGTTTGCTGGTGCCTCCATCAAGGTGAGCAGGACTGTGGGGCTGGGCCAGGGCTTTGTGCCTCAGTTTCCCCTTCCCGCTGCTGAGGAGGGAGCCCTTGGTGAACGGTTTTGCTCCCCAACTTAGTAGAAACCCAGTCCTGTGGCATCCTAATTGTCACCACTGGTTGGGTCGGGGGGTGTCTCTGCGTGGGGAGTGTCCCTGCATGGGGGCACATCCCACACAGGGGAGGTCTTGCCCAAGGAGGGGTCACACTCACACTCCTTCCCCATCCCTCCACAGATCGCCCCGGCAGAAGGTCCGGATGCCAGCGAGCGCATGGTGATCATCACAGGGCCACCTGAGGCTCAGTTCAAGGTGCGGTGGCCACGGGGTGGGGGCTGGCTTGAGGACATGGGCAGGGGCAAGGTGGGAGCATCCTTTTGGTCCCCACCATGCCAGGGGGGCTTCTCAGCTTGGGACCACGGTTTTGGTGCTGCTGGACATCGGCACATCGTTGCCTGCGGGAATGAAGGGCCCAGCAGGCCACCTCCAGGATGCTGCCCACCACCTTTATGTCCCTTTTGTCCCCTCTCCAGGCCCAGGGGCGAATATTTGGGAAGCTGAAAGAGGAAAACTTCTTTAACCCAAAAGAAGAAGTGAAGCTCGAAGCCCACATCAAGGTGCCTTCCTTCGCCGCCGGCCGCGTCATCGGCAAAGGTGGCAAGACGGTAGGTGAGGGTGTGGGGACTCCCACCTGCCCTGGGAGTGCAGAGCTGGACATCCGCTATCTCCCATCACCTCTGTCCAGGTGCTCTGTGATATCAGGGATGTCTCGGTCCCAGCATCGTGTCCTGGGGGGTGGCTCTTGGATGGCAGCCATCCCAAGGGGGACTGGGCATGAGCCACGGCAGCCTGGTGCCATGTGCTGGCTCAGAGCTGGGCTGGCACCAGCAGCGGAGGATTTGGGCTCTTCCACACCAAAACCTGGATCTCTGTCGTTTGCTCCAGGTGAACGAACTGCAGAACTTAACGAGTGCAGAAGTCATTGTGCCGCGAGACCAAACCCCGGACGAGAACGAGGAGGTCGTCGTCAAAATCATTGGGCATTTCTTTGCCAGTCAGGTAGGGTTTGGCTATGGCTTTCCTGACATTCCCAGTATAAGGAAAGCCGCCAAGCGCAGCATTCCCTGAGCTGCTCTGAGTGGTTTCTGTGCATCCAGGATGCACTGAAGGGGTTTTTGGCTGCATTCAAATTAAAGATTGGCTCGATTTAGCCAAAATCTCTGCCTTGGACACAGAGTGGGAATTGGCTCCCGCATCCCAGCTGGGTGCATAGACCAGTCTGGGTTCCTGATCGCGGGGGGGTGGTGACACCTCAAAATCGAGGCTCTTGAGTGATGGATGAACAAGCCAACCCTGTGCTTTAGCACATCCTCATTTAGCACAGAATCACTTACGGGCTTGGCCTAGAGTTAAAAGCTGGAGGGTCGTGATGCTGTTGGGGGGGACTGACACTGCCTGGGGGTCTCAGCTCTGGTGTGGCTGTGGGGGGGGGGGAGCCCAGCCTCTGGTGGCCCCGTAACCCCCATTCCTTGCCCCCCTCAAGACTGCCCAGCGCAAGATCAGGGAAATCGTGCAGCAGGTGAAGCAGCAGGAGCACAAACACGCTCAGGGAGCCGCGGCCTCGCAGCACAGCAAGTGAGGCTCCCGCCAGCACTGCCCGACGAATGTAACCCCCGCCAGCGCCGGACCCCAGCAGGTCAGGGGACAAACCAAAGACCCCCGAGCCCCCCCTGCAGCCAGGCTGCGCAAGACCGGGGCACGGGGGGCTCTCTCCATCCCGCAGCTTCCGCCTTACTCCATCGCCGCCCCTGCTGCTCCCCCGTCAGTTGGACTAAGACAGGCAGAGAGAGGTGGATTTTAGTTTGGAATTCTCCCCCAACCTGCCCATTCCACCCAGGAGGAGCTCGCCCAGCCTGGGGGGGGGCCGCGGCGCACGGCGCTCGTTAATTTAGAATTAATATATCAATAACGAAACTAACGGCGATTTTTAAGTTTTGTAAGATTTTATTTTTTAACTCACTTTTTTAAATTTTTCGGGGGAGGGGGCTGTTTGTTTTTAGCAAAAGCAGGCTTTTCTAGAGGTTGAATGGCAGGAGCTGGTCCATTGGTTCTCTAATGCACCGTAGAGCAGAGCTGTAGGATCGCCAGCAGGGAAAAAAAATACTAAATAACCGTTAAAAAGCGATTTCTGAAGGGCTTTGAGAAGAGCAGGGCCTGTAGGAGCCAACACGATTCCTCTTGTAGGAATTGTTCCTCTCCTTCACACACCCTTTCTTCTTTGCTTTGGACTCCAAAAGCGGGGTTTGCATCCGTTCTGTCCCTCCTTTTTGTCTCTGTCCTCTCTCCATCACTGCCCACCACTGGGAAATGATGGGCAGCACCAGCCCTGCCTGCTTTGGGCTGGGATCTTTGGGGAAAGATCCCTGTTGCAGGGAGAGGAGGGGGAAATGGGTGAAAAAAATGGATTTACAAGAGGTTGTCAGCCCAGGGCTGGAAAACCCAACCAGCAAAATTGGCTTCAAATGAAAAATAACCCAAATAACCCCCCTGACACACACACACACAAACTACCTCAGGTTTTCGTACCTCAGCACCTTGCGCTTGTGTTGCCCTTTTAGAGATTTTGTATGCCTTGTAAAACTGATAGTTGGAGCATTTTTTTATTTTTCTAATAAAAAAAAACCGAGTTGGAAAAATGATCTCGACCAAGTCAGCTGCGAGGTGGAAGAAGGAAACCGTCCCCCATGTCCCAGAGCTCTTCCCTAGTCTCCTGCAAGCCGAGAGCCAGTGGCTGTTCCTTCGGAGAAAGCTTGAGAAATGGTTAAGAAGAAAAAAAAAAAAGGGAAAAAAGAAAAAAAGCCAAACACACACACAAAAAAAAAAGGGTTTAAGCAAATCAAAGTGATGGATGGAAGCGGTGAAAGCCGACGGGCAAGAGCAGGGATGGGAGCTGAGGTGCCAGCGCCGCTCCCGTGGGCTGCAAATCCGTGTTTTCCTCTACTGCAAAGTGTTCTGTGAAAACCAACCCGAGACACCGACAAAAAAGAGAAATATATCCAGCTAACCAGAGCCTGAGCCTGCTCTCCAGTGCTTTTTTTGGGGTCCCTTGCGGTGGTCACGGCTGGGAGTTCCTCCCTGGTGCCCCATTCCCTGGTGCCAGGGAGGAGAGGGTTGGATGTGGGGGAATTTGGGGAGGGGAAAGGTTGTAGGCATTGCCAGGCATAGCTTTAGCCAGGGACCTGGGAAGTGTTGCCATAATGAAGCCACCTCTCCCTTCCTAAACATCCCTGGCAAAGCCGAAATGATGGAACATCCAGCAGGGAAAGGCACCAGAGGGGGCTGGGATGTCTTTTGGGGGCAGGGCCTGGGGTGCTGACAGTGCCACAATGAGGGAACCCCCTCCATGAGCCCCAGAGCCGGGCTCTTCCCTCCCACCCTCCAGCACTGGGAATGCTGCCACAGGAGCGTGGCTCTGCTGGCACCTGGGATGCTCAAAGCTGCAGCCGCAATCAGGGAGAACCAAAGGAAAGGGGAAAGGACACCTAAAACATTCCTAGCTGCTGCGTTCTCATGCTCGGATCTTCCACAGCCCCAGGGACGATTAATTATCCCTGATTAATTATTTGTAAGGATAAAACACGAGTGGCTTTGGAATTGTCTGCCCTTTGGAGAATCTGCCCTGAGGTTGTGGCACATTGAACCAAGCAGTGAAAGCAAAGACAGATAAAGCCCCTCTGCAGCTCTGCCACAATCTTGGGGCTCTTTGGGCCAGGAGCAGCACAGGGATGTCCCCAGAGCCACCAGGAGAGGAGACAGCCCCTGTTCTTCTTCAGGTGGGGAGCAAGTTAAAAACCACACAGACACAGCAAATAGGTTTTCAATTAAAAAATAAATTACTCTATTAACAAGTAACGCTCCCGTCCAATAAGGCTCTTACATAAGTTAATATTTATCTTCTCTTACCTAAACAATAAGAAATAAATACTAGTCTTTTACAGAACAGTGTTTTTCTAACAGTGCATGTCTCCCAGCAGCTGCTGATGAATTATTTCCCACACCATCTTCCTGCGGAAATAAGGCATGTGTTCCTGGAAAGAAAAGGGAAAAATCCATCATATAGGAAGCCAGGGGAGAAAGAGGCAGGAAATCTCCATTAACACCCAGGGAATTCTTGAAGGGGAAGCTGCTTTTGAGCACCTGCCTTTTGGGTACAAGGGTGGGTTTCACGCCAGGGTGACACAACCACCCAGCAAAACCACATTTCTTTATAGGGACATTTATTGAAGATCACCACACTGGAAAATAACCAGTGTCTGAGCTGGTCCGAGGGGGAAACCTATTTCTCCAAGAGATAGAAAGGCCAGATATCCCAAACCACTGGCTGCAGCATCCTGCTGTTGGAATGAGATAGTCTTTAAGGTCCATTCCAACCCAAACCACCCTGGGAATTCCACAGTTCCATGATCTGGCCCAAGAAGCAGGCACCAGACACGAGGAACAAACCCTCAGCCCCTGCCCCAGCTGCTGTGCAGCTTCCCTGGCTCCTGCATGTGTGGGGGAAAGGCTGGAGCTGTCTACACCTCCTCTCACCGGGGTGAAGATGATGGGTTTGTCTCTGGAGATGAAATCGGCAAATTTGCAAACAAAAACTCCACAGTCACTTCCATTATTTTGTTGAGGGATTTCCTGAGGAATAGGAAAAATACGGAGAATTTTTCTCTGTCTTAAAAAGAGCAGCAATGTGGCCCTAGCATACATTACCCGCACCAGCTCCTGAAAATCTACTTCCATAATCCATTTACTGCTCCCAAACCCAAGGAACAGCCCCAGTTAACTGCACATCATCTCCCTCCTCTGCTTCCCTGGACAGTGTTAAACCCGAGGAGGAGGAGTTCCAGCTCCCACCCCAAATCCAGGCATTGCTCCCTTACCTCTGTGCCCATGCTGTGAAGGGTCCACTCGGAAGCAGTCAATTCAATGTTTCTTTTTTCCTTGCTTTCCTCTTCCAGGTATTTTCTGTTGAAAACAACACAAAAATCACTTTTCATCTCCCTGGTTTAGGGCAACAGCAACAACAAAAAAAAGCTGTTGAAGGGTGGCAGGAAGATACATGGCAGAGGATCCTCACAGCAGTGGATTGTGGAGGAATGTGGAGGAAAAATCCCAATCTTAAGAGACAGTGAGAGGCTGTGAGTGGGGCTCCCAAGGGCCCAGTGTGGGGCCCAGCCCTGTTTAATACCTTTATCCATGATCTGGATGAGGGGATTGGGTACTCTCAGCACGTCTGTAGGTGACACCAGGTTGGGTGGGAGTGTGGAGGGCAGGAAGGCTCTGCAGAGGAATCTGCTCAGTGCTCTGGGCTGGTGACAAAGTGAGGATCGCTCATGGGTTGGATTCTGTGACCCTGGAGGGTTTTTCCAACCTCAGTGATTCTGGGATTTGTCTCTGTGGGGCTGCTCTCACCCTACAAAGCTGCTGGATGAAGGGTTTTTACTGACCAAGACAGGTAAGGATGTGCAGCACATGTGAAACCTGCACCTCTGACACGCTGGGGGGTTCAAACCACTGAGCAGAACCAAAGAGGTACAAAGTGAGGAGCACCACATGACAGAGCAGAAACACTTCACGTGGGGAGGGGGAAAGGCCTCAAAAACAACCAAAAGGGATAAAAAAAAGCAGCTACTCACAAGACAGTTTTACAAATGTGGTCTCCTTTCTGTCCCAAGGAGTCAAAGTATTTGATGGTTTTCTCTCTGAGATCTACGACCTGGGGTTAAAAGGTGACTTAGACAAAGCACACCCCAAACACTGAAGGACTTTGCTTGCTAGTTTTGTTCTCCCCATCCCCTAAATAAAAAAGCCAGTGTGACTCACCAGCAGTGTCCAGTGAATTCTGAGGTGAATAGGCACCAAGATGACGTCGTGCTCAAAGATATCCACACCTTTGGTCCATTTCTTTACTCCTTTGTGGCTTGTAGAGCTTAGCTTGGAATAAAAGAAGGTATTAAAAGCATAGACTGCTGGATATCCTTCCTTCCTGCTTCTTTCCACCAGAAGACCCATGTAGAAATTCATAATCTGAAACAGAGAGAGGCAAATTGAGATGTGAAATAAGACAATGAATTAAAAAGACAGCAACATGTCTTTTTGCTGGCCACCCTGGAGCTGAGAGAACTCCAGCTGGAAGCTTTTGCTCCCAGAATTTTACACTGGGTGCCTTGTGCTGCTGGTTAAAGCCCCTGCACCCACTCCAGTAACCCAGACTGACTCCTGGGAGCTGCATCAGCCAAGTGAAAGCTTCCAGAAACACCAGCCCACGCAGCACCCAAAATAAGGAGTGTACAGCTATTTCTGGGCTCTGCAGTGGAGCTCAGGGAAGGGGGATTTCCCAGGAAGTGCAGGATCTCGTACCCTGTCGTTGAGCCAGCCCAGGGGCTGCAGGGTGCAGATGTCCTCACGGGTGACACTGAGCTTGAAGGCCCTGCTCAGGATGTCCTCGGGCTCACCGCTGTCAAAGGCGGCAGAGATCTCGCTCTCCATGGCCTGGAACAAAGGATTCCATGGGGAAGGGCTCGTGGAACAGCACATGGAGCACACCAGCCCCTCAGAAGGCCTCCAGGTGCAGCTCCAGTGCCAGAGCAAGGGGCCTCGCAGGCCTTTGCTGAAGCAGCCACAGCACTGGCTTGCTGCTGAGCACAGGTACCTCTGTCAGTGGAGCCAGGTCGTGTGCTGGCCTCTCTGGGCGTGGCAGTGGCTCGCTGTCCACAAAGAAGAGGTCTTTGGACAGGACAGGTGTCACGTGGAACTGGAATAACTTCCCCTGCGGGACTTCAGCTTCATGCTGGCCCTGGCAGGCACAAGGACAGGCAGTCAGAGAGAAGCACGAGGGGTTTGCTGGGGGACAGGGCAGAGAATCCTGCATAAAACCAGGAGGGCTTTGGTACACACATGCCAGCAGCAAACCCCAAAGTCACACCTGACTGCTGACTGCATTCCAGCTGTGCCCTCAGAACTGTGCCCAGAGAGGCAGGACTTTCCTTGGGCTTGGATTAACATCCAGAACCCCAGCAAAGCCTCCACATGCAGCTATCAAGCTGAGATCAAGATAAGTACTTCTGATTTCCACACTTCCCAGTTTTATTTTGGATCTCAATCCTGAGCAGAGATGAGTTGCATTTTCCTGAAAACAAAGTGAAGTAAGGACTAACTGAAGCTTACCACTGAAGCAGCTCGTTTCCCTCGTTTTTCCTGTCCACGAGAGTCTTCTGGTGGTGTGTAGTAGCTGGCAGGAGAGAGAGAGGTGAGCTGGATATCCACACTGCCCCATGAAATTCCCCAAAATTCACCTTCCGCATAAGAAATGCTTTTTCAAGGCTGATTCTGACACATGACAACATCTCAGTTTCCTTGCCCATTCCTTTTGTAGCAGCCAGACTGGGATAGATGAAGAGCTGGAAGCTTTGCAAACTTCCTTCCACTGTCAGGTGCCAAACTCCTTTTGTTTCTCAGTTTTAATCTTTGGAAAACAGGGAAGCAACCAGCATCTCCTCTATCAGGTGCTTTGTGATCTCCTGGTGACAAATCCCACCCCACCAGTTACTTCCTCTCTTCCCTTGAGCTTAGGAACAAGGACAAGTTAACTCAGGACAAATGCACAGCTCAGTACAGTGCTCACGTCTAAGGGGGAAAGAGCAGGGATGAAATCACCCAAAATCACACCTGCCACAACCAAACCTCTCTCTGCCCCCATTTGCACTCTCTCCTCTCTCATCTGAGGGGAGGAAGAGCTGCCATACCACAATCCCTCCCTGGAGCTGCAGCCAAAAGCCCCTTCCCCTGCACAAGGAGCCTCCTGCACTCCCACTGTGCCACCCCAGAGTCCACTGGCCCCTGATGAGGGAGCAATGCTCCCTTTTTGCTCTCCTATTCCAACCCAAGGCATCCTGCAAGCCTTAAAAACTGCCTCAGTCCCCCCAGGCTTTACAAGCTCACTACTCCTTTTGCTGAGGACCCACAGGAAATGCAAAGTCAGCTCATTAATGGTGTGGCAGAAAGACACTCAGGAGCAAAAATGGATTCTGCAAACCCAACCTGGCGTGGCCACCACTGTCACTCCTATTTCCTTTTCCCAGAAAACACCCAGCACATCCCACAGCTGCCCAGCTGTGACAGGGGAGCTGGATTTGAGGGACAACAGGCTGTGAGCAATTCCTCAAACAAACCAGCTGCTCCTCTCCCCCAGCACTGAGACATGGAACAGGATTGGTCTCCTGGAGGCTGCCAGAGCCAAAAGAAACAAGAGCCATGGTTAAAAGAGACTCTCACCTGATCATGACACCTCTCTGAGGCAGCTGGGGGCTGAAAACATCCCCGTGTTTGACACCTGCAGGGAAAAGCAGCAATGTGAGAACAAGGAGGTGACTTCCCATTCCAGCAGCTGCACAGAGCTCTCGGTTTCTGGGTGACATCACAGACATTTCATCAGCATTTTCAACTTAGAAGTTCAAACTCTGGCACCTGCTCAGAAATCATTTCAATCCCCATATGATCATAAAGGCCAAGATATAAAAGAGCCAGTGATGAAAAAGTATTTAAGTAATGACCAGGGAAAAAACACCAAACCTGGGACAATATTAAACATATATGTAATTAGTTCACTCGGTTTGGAAGCTCTGCTATCATGGAAATAGTCCTGTCTAGCATTAAAAAGGGATTAAAGTACAGCTCTGAGGGTGCAGAGTCAAATATCCCCCTCCCCTGGCACAAAAAGCAGTAAAACAGGTACTGCAACCCTCTCCTGTGCAGAGGGGCCACAGCCAGCTACAAACTGCACTCCTACAGTCACAGCTCTCAAATCCCATTTCAAACCAATTTCCCCCTTCAATAAAACCCTCACAAACCCAGTTTAGCCAAGAACTAGTTGGAGGAAATGCCCTGTTTGGGTCAGACTTCCACCTACAGAGTGCAGCAGAGCTGGATGCTGGGGATACTCACTGGTCCTTTCTGGCACAGGTGGAGAGGCACCGCTGGATTTTTGTTCTTTCAGGGGACTCCCAGTCATCGCTGGTTCCTTGGTTTGAACTCTTTGGTGTAGCAGAAGAAAAGGACAGAGTTTTTACAGGCGATTTGTTACCAGTGCACACCAATTCACCGCAGAGGACACGGCTATTTGTACACAACTGGCTAAATGAAAGCAATAGAAATATATAAAGTACAATTAGGCTGTTTAATCCTGAACAGAACCCTGCTGTCATTGCTTCCATGACCAGATGCAAAGGGCATTTTGAGGAGTTCACATCCAGAAGTTGGGCCACCTTCAGCTCGGGCACAGTGAACATACAAGAGTCAAGTTTTCTGTCTCCACTACTCCAAAAGAGACTCAAATCATTACATTTGACTCTGTCCAGAACCCTGAGAATAGGAAAGATCAATTCTCCTCCCCGTCCACATACAACAAACTCACCACCAGAAAGTTAAGGGTTACTTTGCTCATAATTACTTGTTGAGTCTTGCAGGCCGTGGAGAAGTCAGTTTTCCAGAATATTTTTCCTTGAACAGACTCAAGAGCTCCTTGTATTTCTTATTTTCTGCTTGCTGAACATCCTTGCAGAAGGGAAGGAAAAAAAAAGACTTTAGCAGGCATTCCCACCCCTTCCTTTTGTCTCAACCCAACTGTGCAGGAATTCTGCAGCTGTTTCATCCCAGAACAATTCCCTTCTCCCCACTTTACCTCTTCAGCAGCACACAGGGGCCTCCTGGTGCCGCTGACTCCTGGGGAGTTGGGGCCTGGCTCCTTAATGGGGGGCCTGGGTGTGACAGGGATCTCAGGAGCAGCTCGGATGTGGTTATTCCTGCTCAGGCTGAAAGCATCAAAGGCAGAAGAAATGATATTAAAAGAACATTCAAAGCTCCTGATTTATTAATTAGGTTTTAATTAGCACCTCCTGATTGAAGGAAGCCCAGGACCATGCCCAGGAGAGTTTTCCAACATGGACAGACTCCACAACCTCTCTAGGTGACCTGTGGCAGTAGCTGAGCACCCTCAGAGGGAAAAAAAAATGTTTCCCAATGGAATTCTCTGGGGAAATGGGAATTCTCTGGGGGTTTGGGGGGATTTTTTGTGGTTGGGGGTTTTCCTGTTTGCATTCCTGGTCTCGGCCTCTTCCCAAGTTCAACACTTCCTCCTACCACAGGAGGTGAGAGTATTGACCTTGTTCATCTTTCTCTGATCTCCTATGAACTATCTGGATTTAAAGAGAAAGTTTAAAATTCGTTAAAGGCAAGAACACAGCTGCCCCTCCACAGCTGGAGAGCTCCCTCAGTAGGGCAGCCTGGAGGAGCCCCAGAACACCCAGGGAAAATGCTGCTCTGCGGACACAAACACAAATGTTGGGCAACACAGGAAGTTCAAGGATGAAAGTGAAGGGCAAGAAAGGAGAAGTGAAAGGAAACAGAAGGATTTTTACCTCAGATATGGAACTCTCTTGGAAAGAGAGGATGGTGTTTCCTCGGTCAAGCACGGGTTGGTGTCACAAGGCATTTCGTCTAGGAGAGAAGAGCACAAGCCATCAGCAAATGGTCAAGAAAACGGGAGTTTTACGAGTTTAAAGAGCTTCACCGAAGATAAATTACTTTCATTTCAGCCCTCACATCCTAATATTATTTGTGTTATGTTGCTTCAGGATATTTTCATACTGGCAGCTACAGAATGTTGCCTGCCTAAGCCCAATAAAAAAGGGTTCTGAGGCTCTACTACCTAAAATCAGCATTTATAACAATTTCCTTCTGGCAAGCCAGCAGTGGGACACACTAGAACTGCACCCAAGGCAGATAATATCTGGGATCCACAACCACATGAGCATCCTGGGATAAATCCCAGAATGTGCTGAGTTGGAAGGGACCCACAGGATCATCCAGTCCAACCCCTGGCCCTGCACAAACACCCCAAAAACCCCACCCTGGGCATCCCTGAGAGCGCTGTCCAAAGGCTCCTGGAGCTCTGGCAGCCTCAGGGCCAGGACCATTCCCTGGGGAGCCTGTTCCCAGCCCTGGCTACAATCCAGAAGCAATATCACGATGCAGGGAAGAATCAGAGCTCACCCTCCACCATTCCTGGATGCTACCCAGATATTTTGCCTTCAGCAACCAGCTCCCAGCCTGGGCAGAGCTGCCCAGACACAGAGCAGCAGGAGAAAGGAATGAATGAAGGACTTGCTGTCAGCCTTACCAGGTTCTGTTATGTCCTCATCCTCTGCAGATGCTACAAATGAAGAGTCAGAAGAAATGTACACAACCTGAAATAAAAACAAGCACCAGAGTGAGCATAACCTGAACGTGAATCCAAACAAACACCTCACCTTCCTGAAATTCAGTCAGCTCTGTTCTGACTCAGAGCCCAAGGTTTTGCTTGGCAGAAGGCAGGGGCACCGATGGCACCACTTTTGTAATACGGGCTCTCACACACGCAGGGATTGTGGGAGCTGATCCCTGAGTTCCCCACAAAATCCTTGCTCACCTCATCTTCAGACTCGGAGAAGGAAAAGTCATCGCTCTCTCTCGTCTCCTGGCTTTTTCTTGTTGCCTCAGGTGGCAACCTGGCAGCCACAGAAACCTCTTTGGGCCCCTTGTTAGCCCCAGAGACACATTCTGGAAAAAACCACACCACCAGGCCATAAAGAACAGGACTGGAAACAGGGACTGGGATTTCCCATGTGGAGCAGGTAACTCATTCCAACAACACAGCAACAGCCCAGCAGCACCCCACACCCCATCAGCGGGGATGTTGTTCCCAAGTAGGAATTAGGAAGCTCCATATCCCCCATGGAACAGCAACAGCCTTGATTTAAAACGCTCTTTGTGCTGCCCTGCAGGGCTCAGTGTCAGAGAGACCTGGGACATCCCATGCTGGCCCCAGCCAGGAGTTATCCTTGGTGCAAACACATGGCCCTCCCAGGATGGAAAAAGCTGTTCTTTGCTTCTCTTCCTCCCTTCATCTGGCACTTGGTTTTAGAATCACAGAATCAGTAAAGCTGGAAAAACCCTGTAAGATCATCGAGTCCAACTGTTCCCACAGCACTGCCAAGGCCACCACTGACCCACGTCCCCAAGTGCCACATCCATGAACACTGGGACACACCATCAATAGGCTGTGAGACCCCCTCCAGCCACAAGAACGGCTCAAAAATCCTCAGTTTCAGCAGCAATTCTCAAGTACAAAATCCAGAGTCACCCAAGGCACCCAAACCCAAGGAAAATCAGGCACATTAAACCTCTCTGAGAGGGGCAATACCTGTTTTCTGCTTCTTTGCAGGAATCTCAGGATCTTCCACACGTGACAGAACACTGAGGGAAGAACAGACAGAAGAACAGTGTTTTCCAACCACCAGCTCAGCTCCCAGCAGGCTGACTTCCCTCCACAGGGCCCAAACTCCCAAAGGTGGCTTTCCTATTTCCCCAGGACCATCTCCCAGAGAGTTAATCATCCCTCTAAAGCAGACCAGGCCTCTTTTTCTCCTCCTGTTAATGCTTCCTCACGTTTTACGTTTGTTCCTATCACCAAAAAATTCTTTAATGTGTAATGCTTTCCTCTTTCCTCCAGGAAAGAAGCACTCCAGAGGTCACGAAGCCATCCAGGTTCATGTCACTGCACTGAGTTGCAAAGGAAAGTGTAAGTAGAACAGGAAATGAAAGGTGGGAAAGCCAGTCCTGCTTACACCCACTCCATAACTTCCTGCTGAGTCAGTGCTCAGGAACAAATCCTTGAGACAATTCCCAGCCTCATCCTTTCTCAGAAGCCTAAACCCAAGGATTTTATCAGTTGATACCATCATTAATGCTAGTAAAAACTTCTCCTTTAGGAACAGAGCACAAAGAACATTCCCTTTTTTTTTTTCCTCCCCAAAGAGCTAATTCCTTCTGAGCTGCTCCTCAGTGAAAACTACTCGTGCAACACGCGGCTCTTTCCAGAGACATTCCGTTTCCATTGTCTCCTTCAGATGGGAATGGGACACTAAAGCAAAGCCTCCTGGAGCAAGTTTCTCCCGGAGGGAGCGACCACGCTCCCTAGCCCACGGGATGCAATCCGTACATTCCAAGCAGCAGGCACGGAGATGGTTCGGCCATCGTCACTGGGAGCAAAATAATTAATGCCTAGGAAGGCATCCTTCTTTTATCCACTCCATATCCATGTTCCATGCCTTCCCTCTGTCCAACATATCCCTGTAGGTGTATATACCCTTCCCTACTGCCCCAAATCCCCACCCCTTTTCTCCTTTTCAAGCCCCCACCATGCAGGTGGGAAGAGAACGAGGGGTCAATGGATTTATTGGGAACACCTGGGACACACAATCATCTCAGTACCTAGGGTTTACCCGGAGTATCTGGGACCCACAACCACCTCAGCATCGGGGATTTACCAGGAATATCTGAGACCCACGATCACCTCTACACCTGGATCTGCGGACAGACTCATGAGCCACATCTGGGACCCACAACCACGTGAACACCTGCGATTTATCAGGAATCTCTGGGACCCACACGGGGAGCCCCCGGGGCGTGCGGACAACGGCCGGGCCGAGCGGCGGAGCAGCAGGCGGGCCGCAGGCCGGAAGCGCGGCGGGAAGGGCTGACCTGGGGGGCGGCTTCTTGCGGAGAGACGGGTCCAGGTGCGGGTCCGGGGCGAGGGCCGGGGCCGGGGCCTGGCGGGCGGCGTCGCGGAGGGCGCGGAGGACCGCGAGCAGCCATTGGTACATGGACCGCGCGCACTTCCGGCGCCAG
>VZRV01002884.1:0-11631 GCA_013398115.1 Falcunculus frontatus
GGGAATGGGAGGGGAAAAGGGAGGTCACTGGGAGAGAATGGGGAGGGAAAAGGGCAGGGGAAAAGGAATGGGAGGGAAAAAGGGGGGGAAAAGGGAGGGGAGGGAGGGAAAAGGGGAGGGAAAAGGGAGGGAAAAGGGGGGGAAAAAGGGAGGGAAAAGGGGGGGAAAAAGGGAGGGAAAAGGGGGGGAAAAAGGGAGGGAAAAGGGGGGGAAAAAGGGAGGGAAAAGGGGGGGAAAAAGGGAGGGAAAAGGGGGGGAAAAAGGGAGGGAAAAGGGGGGGAAAAAGGGAGGGAAAAGGGGGGGAAAAAGGGAGGGAAAAGGGGGGGAAAAAGGGAGGGAAAAGGGGGGGAAAAAGGGAGGGAAAAGGGAATGGGGAGGGAAAAGGGCAGGGGAAAGGGAGGAGAAAGGGAAGGGAATGGGGAAGGCAAAGGGCAGGGGAAGGGAAAGGAAAGGGGAACACGAGGGGAAGGAAAGGGAGGAGGAAGCCAAGGGGAAGGGAAAGGCCGGGACAGGGGCAGGGACTGGGATCACAGCCGTTCTGGGAGTGCAGTGGCCTTTTCCCGGTGTCGGTGGAGCTCTGCCTCCCGCCTGTGCCGGGCCGTGCAGGGACATTCCCGTCCCTCGGCAGCCCCTCCGCTCCTCTTGCAGGGACTACGACGGGCACTCGGACCTGCACGTCGGGATCACCGATTCCAGGGGTAACCAGCACCCCCCTGGGGCTCCCTGCCAAGCCGTGCCCCCCTCCCACGCCCCGGCAGGAGCCACCCGTGCTGCCCTGCGAATTCCAGCTCGGAATATCATGGGGTCGGGCCATTGGGAATTATCTCACCGTACAGCAGAGCTCCAGAGCAAATCCATTCCCCTGAATGGATTAAACAGGCACTGAGTGGAATAAACAGGCGCCTTCCACCCCTGGAATGAAAGGCTAGGCCTGCTGTAAAGGAATTACAGGAATTTTTGACCTAAACACGGTTTTTGCTAATTCTAAAAACGCCCCTAATTGAAAAACATTTTTAAAAGTCCTGTTGGGTTCTCCCTAGAGTAGGCCCACTTTGCAAAGCATCATTCCAGATATATATTTAATACAAAGACAGTCTAATTTGGGGGTCAAAAATGAAGCCTGATTGTCCTTAAGTCACTCTCTGATTATCAAAAGAACAAAACATTTTTCCAAACCACGCAGTGAAAATAAGGCCAGGTTTTTGCTGGAAGCCAGGACTGCATTCCCTCCTCTGCTGATGGGAAGTGAAGTCACAAAAAAAACCCCCAAAAAGGGCTGTGTGTGTGTGTGTTCCCCAGCACCCCATTGCTGTGTTTCAGGTGTGGTGTACAGCTATGACCAGGAGGGTGTGCACAGGGCTGGCACTGGCTGGGAGCAGTGCATCAGCATCCCCCTGGTGCAGCCGGACATGGCAGAGCTCCTGCAGCACTGGGATCACCTCCTGGAGGAGTTTTCCTTGGAAGAAGCCTGGCTCCCTCACAGGTGTGTAGATGATAGTCTGGGGTGTGTTTGGGATGAGCAGTTGGGCTGGTCCCTCTCAGACCCCAAGAGGTTTGGGGGTCACTCAGAGCCTGGTGTCCTTCAGGACACGCCTCAGGATCACCCTCAGCCTGCCCTGGCTGGACAGAGTGTTGTGAATTTTAAGTAACAGACTCATCTGCTGGAACATAAAAGCTCTAAAACAAGAGGTGGCTTTAGGGAATTTTGCATTAATACCCCAGTTCAAAGAAACATTACCTGCATGCTGCTTGAGTACAAAAGTCCAGGCGCAATTCCATAATTATTTTTCTAGGTTTCAGCAGTTTTAGGTGTTATTTACATTTGAAGGCTGAGCACAGTGATGGGATTCTTGCCCAGTTGTTGTTTTTGTTGTCAGTGGTGAGAAATGGGAAGCCAGGCTGATTTCCAGCTCCTCTGGGGACAGAGCAGTCCTGGGACTGTCCCTCAGTAAGAGCAGCTCTAACACAGAACCTGCCTGGCTTTCACTGAATGAATGTAACCATAATCTAGAAGAAAAAAAACCATCCAAAGCATTTTTTAGCAATTCTCCATGTGCTGACTATAAAAATTCAGGGATCATACATTACCCACCTAAAGGAGAGGGAAGAATTTAATTTAGAAAACAATTTTTAGATGTTTACAGGGCTGGTAAAGCCAACAGGATTTGTTACTTTTACAGTTCCCAGTAATATTAAAACTGACATCCAAAAATGAGTGGCAGAAGGTGGAGAGATGTGTGCATCCCTTCTCCAAGCTTTCCCTTGGTTTTCATCTGCCAGCCCCTGACACAGTGACCTACTTTTTCCACAACCAGACCAGTGACCACTGAACTGAAAACTGAACTCTTTTAATTAAATCCTCTGCTTATTTTTCAATGGACAGGAACTGCACTAAACAAATCCTGTAACTCCTTTGGGTTCAGGCCAAGCCTGATTCTGATTTTCTAGATAGCTTTTCACTTCCTGAAGGATAGTAGAGAACATCATGGATAGAAGGAACTGGATTTTAAATGAGCTCCCACACACCCATGGTGGCACACAATTAACTCTGGGGCTGCAGGAAGGAGTTGGTAACAAGAGGTGGGAGAGCAAAGGGTAACTAGGTAAAAGCCAAATAAGGATCAAAAAAATAAGAACGCATTTTTGTCAAATCTTGCAGCCCTGAGCATAAAAATGAGAGAATTCCCTGGCTGGGAAGTACCACTTGTGATAAATGGAATATATCGAACCACTGGGCTCAGGGGGAAGTTCCTGGAGCGCTTTCCTTGAGTAAACATTCCCCTTGAGTGGTGATGAGGGGGAGTGCCCTGGCCCTTGCTGAGCAGGTGTTTCCCCAGGTACGAGGAGCAGCAGCACAACTGCTACACCTTCGCCCTGGCCTTCGTTAACCGCGTCCGGCAGGGCCGGGGCCGGGAGCCCCTGAGCAAGGCCCAGTTCACCGAGAGGTTCCTGATGCCACACACCAGGGAGGCCTCCAGGTACCTCACCCTGCACCAGCAGCTGGCACACAGCGACTTCTACATCGTGCCCCTGCCCGAGCAAGAGCAGGACAGCGGGGCTGGAAACGACACCTTGCTGGAGTAGGACAGTGGTAATGGGAAAGGAAAGGTTAAGGCTCCACGTGTCAGGGGTTAAGGCTGAGGTAGTCAGAAACACCATTAACTTCACCCTGCACCTCAGGGAACCATAGGAGACTGAGCTTGTGTGTTTCAGTGAAGTAACACACGTACAATGGACACACTACAGAGAATTTCCATGGGAACCATTCCTATGGAAGATGCTCTGTTCTGCAAACACACTTCACACCAGCAATCAGGACTGCTGTGGAATTCAGGGCTTTACAAATGAACTGTGGTGACTTCAGCTGTAGCAAACCAAAATGGCCTTTTCCTGTCTCATTTGTTTACTGCTGAGTGAAAAAAAGGGAACATGCTGGTGTGCTGCTGAAATCCCAAATCCCTGACTGCAGTTTCACTGTTATTTTCCTTTCCTTTAATTACTAATAAATATAATAACAAATAAATCCAGCCTCTTTGCCAGTTGGATTTCTTTTTCCATTCTGAACTGTATGGTGAAGGAAGGAAGCCAAGGTGGAATTCAGATGCCTGAGTGTGAAGCTGCAAATCCCAAGGGAAGAAACACATCTCACCCATGTGAGGAAAAGTGCCCAGCACCTGATTAGGGCCCAGGATAAATTTAAATTCTTGCACATTCTGGGAAGAGTTCCTCAGTTCTGAGGTGTGATTGTGAAAATAAGTTCCAGGGTCCAAGCAACCAATTACAACAACCAAACCTCTCCCCAAATCCAAATTTGTGCAGTTTCACCAAGACTATGCAGTCAGGTTTGTGCTGCCATTGTATCAGAAATACTGTTCTTAATGACTGCAGTGTAGCCACCACTCAAACATACACCTTTTTATCTTTTTTATTTTATGAGTTGGGAGACAGCTTAAATCTTTTCCCTTTCAGCTGTTCAGTTACATTTTACAGTACAACATTCCCTCCAGTAAACATGATACACCTCATTTTAAATAGCATTTATACACACCAAGTGAATATGTTGGTGAAAAATGTTCTGAGGCAATGGTTCATTATGAGATCAGGTAAAAACCAACAAGAAGAGGTTTTTAAAAAGTGAGTTTTTCTTGTGCAGTCAGTTAAAATTCATCTTGTTCACTGCGCTCACGGGAAGAAACCCAACGAGTGACGATCAGTTCCTGAAATAAACCCCAGCAATTATTATGGAAAAAAACCCCAAAGTTACAGATGATCAGCGAGGGATGGGGATTAGGTCTGTAAAATTGATGAGTATTATGCGACCACTGAGAAATTTTAGTAGATGACTGTGTTTGTTCCTGAAGTGAGCTGAACTCTCACACATTTCTCCCTTTATTTCTGAACATGTATTAGCCCTGCCACCTCCAGAGGTATCCCTATTTCCCCAGGCAAATGCTTACATGCACAGCAACATTCAGATTAGGAGATTTTAAGTTTTCAGAGAGCCTGCAATGCACTTTTCATGACCTGGGGCATGAAGGAATTTAATTTTATTGCAGCCATGTGTGCAAAACCCAAATCAAGCCAAAGAAAAAGAGACAGTTCTCCCAAGGAGCTGCAGAAAAACAGGAACCACTCACCTGAACCTTGATTCTCTTCATACACTCTGGGGTTGACATCTCCTCTGCAGTCATGTCAGAAGGTCTGATCAAATAGCACAGCATGAGCTCCTGTGGGCAGCCAGGAAACAGGAATTTCAGTGGATTATGGAAGCTCTGTGAAGCTCACACCAAAAATTTCAGGGGAATTTCAGTCTCACTACTCAAAAGAAAATCCTGGGAGATGGAAAGGGCTTTAAAAACAGAAGTGGCAATCAGGAAACAAGTGTCCCTCGGGTGTTTTTGCTGTTCCTCACACAACTTTTAACATTCCCACAGATGGCAGAACTTTAATAATTATTTAATAACAATTCTTCCAGGATTCACCTGGATATTGAAAAAGGAAATTTCTCTCCCTACTGGCAGATCAACACATTGTTCAGCCTCAAACTCCCTGCTCTTTGGAGCCAAATTGCACATTTAGCATTCCAGAGCTGTTTTTACCCCAGCACTTGTACCTTAGAAGCATTTGCAGTTGTTCTGTTCAGCCCAGACAGGGACATCCAGCTGAGGGGTCTGCGAAGGGAACCTTCAAAAGTATCATCCACCAACTCAGCAATGACAGAGTAACTGGAAAACACAGCAGGCAGCACAATTCACAGAAAGGAAATTGCCATTTTCTGAAGAAAACTCAGGGACTTGAGGCTAAAAACTGGCATTAAACAATTTGCCAGCTTGCAGGTAGTAAGTTGTGAAATTTAGTTTTTTTCTGTAAGGAAAAGAGGAGAAATACTGAAGTTGTGGATATGCCCAATGGCACCTTCCCTCCCCATCCTTCTGATGTTTGTGGCATTCTCTTTGTTAATGCCAAGCTCACATTTATAATCAATTTATTATCTAGGAGTTCAACCTGACTAGCCAACAAATAAAGACAATTATCATCCCTTAAAAGTTCTCCCAAATTACATAAATTACCCAGACCATATATTTTTCTAAGTCAGTATTACTAAATCAAATTATTTTTCTGAGTGCATCATCATCATATGAGTACTAAATGTGCTCACTGCCACTTGTAATTTTTAATGCCTGTTATTTAAAATCAAAGAAATGGTGTAATTTAATACTCTACTAAAAGGACTCTCACATTCCCAGTGTGAACACAGCTGGAAACATATTTTGAGTGATGAATCTGTGCTTAACCAGTGGAAATGCTAAATTGGTGTGAGTGAAATTTAATTGGAAGCAAAGGAATGAGCCAGAAACATGACTGTCAAACCTGGCGTGGTAGAAGGGGGGCCCTTTTCGATACAGCACTGAAATGAAAGAGAAACACCTCAGTTAGATCAGAGTTTCAGTGAGTTTAATACCAGGGCCCATCAATATTGTCACATTACTGCTGTAATAGCAGGCATTACTGCACTGTTTATGTTGACATGAGCTAAATGGAATTCTTAATTACTTAGCAAGGACACTGCTAATTATTTGTGTAATATTAAACCCCCAACTATTAATAAAAAAAAGTAAGTCTCTTCTCCCTCTCCCTCAAAAAAACCTATACAGAGAAACAGTAAATTCAGCAGAAGTCCAGCTTCTATTAAATGGGATAAATGAGGTGCGTGAACTTTGATGTGAATTGGGATCTGGATTCAAACCTGTTATCCCAGAGACTGTCACATTAACACTGCAGAAGATGTGTTTAGAAGGGGACAGAGAAAGTTAGGAAGGGAATTTCAGTGCAGTCCTGTAGGAATTGTGAACCTCAGGAAGCAAACCAGACCTTCCAAGGTGTCTCTTCAGCTACTGGAAATGGGATGTTCCTTTCCACTCACATCCCAACTTCACTGCTAACCCCAAATGTCCTTTGTCAACTGCAAGCAGCAAAGGCTGCTCCAGGCCTGCAGCTCCTCACTGAATTCCTCTCTGGGCCTGGAGTTCTGCCTTGCCTGGAGGAGGGGTGAGCTGGAAACGATCCCATTTTTGGGGAAGTACTCACAGAGATCCGTGCCATACTTCAGCCCCACCTTGGGCACCCAGCCCTTGCCCCTGAAGTAGTGATAGGCCATGTAGGTGGTTTTGAAGTCAGGCTTCACCTCACTGAACACTTCCCACAGCTTCACAATGCTCAGGGGCTCCTGAAAACCACACAGCAAGGTCATTGCATTGATACAAAGCAGTCATGCTCTGCTACACACAGCATTGCAGCCAGCTATCAAATATCACAACAGCCAAACACCACAGGCTGCTGCACACAACATCAACTACAGGCAGTAAAACACAGAATCCCTAAATTCAATACAGAAACTTGGTGCTCCACTTAGTGGGTCTTTCAGGCAGTTCACAATCAGTCCCATAATATCCCTATTTAAAGGAAAGGCTGATAAATCTTAAACTAAAAGCACAGGTTTGAATTATTGTCATTTCATGAATAAAAGCTTGATAGAATTAATGTTTAAAACTCCAAGGAATTTTGCCATTTCAGGTGGGGCTATTCACCATATTATTTCTCCCATATTTCCTGCCTGAGTTACAACAAAAATCCTTTCTCTAAAGACCCACTTAATTCTGTGCTTAATTCTATTTGTTTTGGTAAACTTAAAGCTTTCAGACCTGTATTTCCTAAACAGAAATACCATTACTTGTAAGAAAATCTTCCCAATTACTCTGTTTGGTATTTCCTCCTCCAGAATTAACGGCACAAATCACTGCCATATAGGTAAAGATTTCAGACCAAACCATATCCAGAGAAAGAGTATCCCCAGTAATCCAACATTATTCCAATCTCTTACCTCACCATAATAAATACTTAAACATCCCAGGGCATACACCAAGAAAAAAGCCTGAAAAAACAAACAGAGCAAGTTTAACTCATAGCTACATTTCTCCTGTAATTTATACACAAAGCCTTGCAAAAACCAAGGCTTAATTAAGTAATTTTCTACAATGTCATCCCTGCTGAAGGCGTGGTGTTAAAATTAACACATAATATATTTAAAAGCAGCACAATTGACACAGGATTCATATAAACATTACGTTCCTGGTATTTCTATATTTAAGTCCTGCCACTGGTCTCTCTGGCAGTGGGATTATTCATCTAAAGCAAATGGGATTGGACCCTTACTATTTTTTAATCATCTCATGTAATTATCACAGGTTATTAAAGCTAAGTTAATGACTAAGACAATCCAAGTACTTAGGAGACACAGGAGGACCCTCTACTTTAGAAACAGGTATTAAATGACATTGTAACATAAATTAAGGTTTACTTTACCAGATGAAAAGCAAACCAGCTTGCACAGTGCTTGACACATACCTCTTCCAAGCTGAGTTGTAAGTACTCAAAAATCCTAAATGGGTTTTTTCTGCATACTAATACTTCCTTCTTGACAAGCTACAAGAAAATATGACTGTATTACTAAAATGTTAAACTGGAAAAAATACTGAATTCTAAAAGTAGCTAAAAGGTTAGGATTCTCTCTTTCCTTACATTCCCTTGTGGATGAGTGGAGTCATCTTCAGGACAGGAGCTTCCTTCCTCCTCCTCCTGCACCAGCACATATTCCAGAGCACATTCCCTCGAGTCCATCCCCTCCCAAGCCATCTGCTCAGGGCTCTGCTTCCCCTCGCAGCCACAGAGCACAGCAGGGTCCCTGTGGCAGGACCCTTCAGCCCTTTCTCTGGAATCCCCTCGTTCCTGGTCCCTGGAGCCACTCCCAGGATCCACGGCTGCATCTCCTCTCTCCTCGGAGCCCCCGTTCTGACCCTCAGGACTTTGGGCTCCTTCATTGCCAGACTGCCTGCACAGCTCTGTATTTTCTGGGTTTGGGCCCACTCTGGTGCAGCTGTGTCCAGTTTGTTCAGCCCCATCCCCTCTGGAGAAGGGCAGCCCCAGGGGTTTGGTGTAATTGTCCAGGATTTTGGTGATGGAGCAGTCGTCGAGGCCCTGCTCCTGCAGGACACTTTTAGCCCACTGCACACGGCGCTGGTACCTGGGGAACACAACAAATGAGGAATTCTAGGGATTACATCCTTTAATTAACACTTTAAACCCTGAAGGTTCAGCACAGTTCACAAACACACCCCAGCAGCTGCTGTGCACAAATGTGCACAATTCATTACCCACACAATGCATGCACTCAGCCTTGGCTTCTGTTCAGCACTAACACCTGCAGGCTTACACGAAAAACCACCCTGAGTATCATCCCTTACCCTAGTTCTACTTATTCTAATGTGATTTAAAAATGAAATAATGAGAAAAGAAACAGAAGCAAGTCACCCTCATTATTTATACAGCCAGCAATCTGAAAACCAGTATGAGAAATATAAACTAGAATAATCTGTTTCTTAAAAACACCAAGAAAAAAAGCAAATTAACTTACTTTTGAGATGTAATTATGGGCATGTTTGTGTTAACACCTGTATAAAGAAAAATCATATGTTGTTTCATCAATATAAAGATGGTTTTGTGTGATTTTGATCACTGAGGTGGTAATTATCCCCTTTTTCAGTCCTCAATGCCATTTTGGTCCCACTTTTCAAGCAGGGCCACAGCAGAACCAGAGAAGGTACAGAAGTAACAGTGTGCACAAGAGAACAACTAAACACTCCTTTTTTCTCCAGACAGTTATGGAGGGATGTGATAAAATGCAGTGATGGCCACTGGGACTTCACTGTCATGGGAGAGATGAGTAAAGAATGAACCTTTCTATAAAAAGCCATGAGCAGACTGGGTGTAACAGGCTACAAGCAGACTGAAAACTTCACAAACCATCCCCTTGATTTCAGGGACACCAAAATCTGCAGATTAAACCCCAGGAAAAATAGGGAAAGAAAAGTCCCAGGATAATCCCTTTACTTTAGACTTCCCAAGAAACAACTCAGTGAAGGTTTGGGAGAATGCACTAAGGAATTATCCACATGGATTTCATATTCTTGGATTTTCCCTGGGCACAAGAGATGGGGAGAGAGAGAGATCTTCAACCTGATCCAGCAGATTATTATTCTGCATGTCATTTATAAAAATGCACCTTGAATGAGTGAGGAAAGATGAGAAGAGCTACCAGAGCAGTGATGAGGTACAAACAGGCCCCATTTACCTCTCCACTTGGCCACCAGCAAAGGATCTGAAATGCTGAACACTGGCCGGCTCCTGGAAAGGATCCCTTTTCCAAAATAGCCCTACAAACAACAGGAAAAAACCCTAATTATCTCATGGCACAAAAAATAACTTCTTCCCCAGTTATAAAATGTGGACTGCTGAGATCAGCTGGAAGAAACAGCTGAAGTCCTGCAGCATTTAAGCTCTGCCTAAAGCTTGTTCAGCTGCTGGTAACTGGTTCAATATTAAAACATCTGATTTAACCAGAGGTTTAAATCCCATTTAGCCTGGAGAGTGTTGGGTCTTTCTCCTGTATTCCAAATATTTGTCAGCCAATACCTCCCAGTAAATGTTTGAAAACAACACCTGAAACCAAAGAGATACCACTGCACTAGAATGCTGCTGAAATGGTACTCAGACATAAAAAACTTAACACAGATTATTTTATACAGGAATAAATCTGATGTTAAAAAAAATTATACAAGCATTTATAAAACATTAATATTTCAACCTCCCGAGCTTTAAACACAAGAAAATGTTTTGGAAAGTCTCATGAAATGTTGAAAGGAGACATAAACATGAAGGCTTTGCAGCTGTGTCTTAGCTCAGAATATCACTTCATTCCAAAATTTGCTTGCTTGGATAAGAAAGACTTTTCACAACTGATACAAAATAAACTTTTTGTATTGATTTCAGGAGAGAAGGGAAATATGGAGAATCACAGGAGGCTGAAGGGGCAGGAAAGCATAAAGGCAGCAGATTTGAACCAGTATTATGTTTTACCTGCATTTAAAACACTACAGATATTGTGCAAACAGGGTGCAGCACCTTGTTGTAGAGCTGTTCAATATCCTCTGGGTTCCTCACAATCACATTGTTGTTAATGATCTCAGCCTGGCAGACTCTGAAATCCTTCCCCCCTATCTCCACAGGAAAGGGAGCCTCGTACGACTCAAAAACTCTTCTTTTCCTTCTTGGGGGGTGAAATACTGCTTCTGCCATTTCCTAATTTTTCCTCCTAAAAAGTGGAAACAAAAGATTTAACACTCAAGAGTTAAGGTTCACTCATTTTTCTGTGTTTCAGCAAGACCCCCTCCGCAACAGCAAATTCTCAAAGGATCCTGCAGCGTAACATAGGTTTAATTCTGTAACTCTGACAGCAGACAAACACAGGCAGGGATGTGCTGGAGATCTCTGATCTGGCTCTGGGGCATCCCCTGCAGAGCAGACAAGAATGCTCCTCAGCCAGGAGTTTATGAGGGACACTCCAGTAAATAAAGTACATTCAGGAATAAAGCAGAGGAATGAGCACAAAAGGAGAAACCACACAGATGCCTCAATATAAACCGTTCTGAATAGTCTGAGCTCCAAGGAGCGTTCGGACAGAGCTCCCAGGGATGCCCAGGGTGGGATTGTTGGGGTGTGTGTGCAGGGCCAGGGGCTGGACTCGATGATCCTGTGGGTCCCTTCTAGCTCGGGATATTCTGTGACTCTGTGAATACATTCTGCAGGAAGAGCCGTGGCCCGGCAGGATTCTCTGCTTTAAACCGGGAACCGCTTTGGCGAGGAACGGAGGATCACGGATCCGCTCAGGGCTGCACCGAGCACCGCCACGGCCGCAACGTGAGGGGGAGCGGCAGGACCCACACCCGGACCCCGGGGCGGTACCGGAGGGTCCCGGGGTGTCCCTGTGGGTTCGGGGGGCAGTGTCCGGTCCCGGGATGTCCCTGTGGGTTCGGGGGCAGTGTCCGGTCCCGGGATGTCCCTGTGGGTTCGGGGACAGTGTCCGGTCCCGGGGTGTCCCTGTGGAGAGACCGAGCCGGGCCGTTCCCGCCTCCCGCACGCATCACGCACCGTCACCGTCACCGTCACCGTCACCGTCACCGTCACCGTCACCGTCACCGTCACCGTCACCGCCACCGCACCTGCGCACCGAGCCCG
>VZRV01002884.1:11866-96661 GCA_013398115.1 Falcunculus frontatus
CCCGTCTCAGCCCCGCCTCAGCCCCGCCTCAGCCCCGCCTCAGCCCCGCCTCAGCCCCGCTCTTTCCCCGGTCCTGCTCTGTTCCCGTTCCGTCCCCGGTCCCGCACCGTCCTCTCCTGAGGGTTCGGTTCCCCTCCATCCCCGGTCCCGCTCCATCCCCGCCGTGTGGGCCCGGTCCCGCCGGCAGCGCCTCGCTCGGGTGTCCCGCCCTGGCAGAGGTGGGGACGCGGTGTCCCGTGAGCGAGGGATGCTCCCGGCGGGGCGGGACAGGGAATGTGCTCCCGGCGGGGCGGGACAGGGAACGTGGTCCCGGCGGGGCCGAGAATGTGGCCCCNAACGTGCTCCCGGCGGGACAGAGAATGTGCCCCCGGCAGGGCAGGACAGGGAATGTGCTCCCGGCGGGGCAGGACAGGGAATGTGCTCCCGGCGGGACAGGGAATGTGCTCCCGGCAGGGAGGGACAGGGAATGTGCTCCCGGCAGGGAAGGACAGGGAATGTGCTCCCGGCTCCTCTGCGGTGCTGTCCCCCCGCCCCGGGAACAAATCACCTGGCGCTGGCGGCTTCAGCGTGACCAAATGAGAGAAGCTCTTGGAGTGAGCGATGAGCTTCACGAGGAGGGGCAGGAGACACACGAGAAGATGACTTTCTAGCGGTGTGGGGACAATGTTCCACTCATTTGGCTCCAGAACAAACCCCGTGGCTCAGTGGCCACCCGGGACAAGGCACCGCTGTCCCACCAGGTGAGGCTGAGCCTGCAGCTCAGAGCCAGCTCGGGAGGACGTGTAACTATAAAATAAAAGCACCTGGATAAAATACAAAGCATTTTCACTGTTTAGGACCCGACGTCCCTTTTTCTACCAGCTTGAGCCTTGCTCGTCAAAGCCACGGTCACACCTTCACCCATCACACACCTGCTGCTGTTTTGAGGTTACCCTGTGAGGTCCCAGTGTCACACAAAGAGGATCAAGGGAATTTGGCTCCAGGGATGCAGATTCTCAGCAGAGAATTCTGATTCCCAACAGAGATCAGTGAATTTCCTGATGAAAAGTTGTAATAATACATCCTTCTTAGGAGGTGTTTTATCTCTCAGCCCTGTTTTTTATGGTGAACCAAAGGGCAGGCAATAGTGGTTACAAGGCCAGACAGGAATTATTGCACAAAACATGAGGATACTAAGCTTGTGTTCTCAGTTATTGCCTACAGAGTTTGATTTTATACATCAGCTCAGGATTGTTAATTTTTTTTAATGTCGATTCACATAAAAAGTGTTGAAGCCAAACCACAGAGGGCCCTGATGTATTCCTGTCACCAAAGTACAGACATGCTGTGGTAACTTCAGGTTCATTCTCAGAGCTCTGCCATTAAATTACCCAAATTAAAATATTCCAGGTAACAAAATGAAAGCGACCCAGCATCAAAGATGTCACCCTGATTCACAATTCCTTCTAAATCGGTCAAATCAAGTCTCATTTGAATGAAAGTGGTGTTTATCTCTGCTAGCTGTATCTGTATTTTCTCCTTGTGCAGACACATTTACTATGAGACGAGAAGCAGACAAAACACGAGGAGCTGCAGGTCGTTCACATTTCATTATCAGTGTGCAGCCTTGGGAGGGAACACACAGCCAGTCCCTCAATCAACTCAGTCTCACTCCTATTTCTTCAACCAAATATCTGCTCCTGTTCCTGATGATAAGCCCCGATGGTGCTGCAGCCAGGACTTGCTGTCTGAAGGACAGGCTTTGGATGAGTCACGCCACGTTTCTTTTATCTGTCAATTTCTTCTATCAATAATTGTACAGACAACTCTCACAAATGTCTGCAGGCTCCCTTTTTATGATGAGCAGGCAGCACCCAAATGAGAGGCTCTGAACTGCAGCCCTCGAGGTCACAGTGGATCCCAGGGAGTCAGAAATATCACGCTGCTGTCAGGAGCCAAGGGGAGAGGGACGAGGCTGAAATAACTCAGTCTAGAAATGGTAAAATGGACAAAACAGACCTGCACTGTCCTGCAGGAGCGCTGGAATAAAGGAGGAGCAAAACATATTGCAAAATAATATTGTAGCTGTGAGTGAGGACAATGCTGAGGATTGTACCGTGTCCATCACTGGGAGTTTTCAGAGCAGGTTAAACAAACATCTTCCAGGAGCAGCACAAATAAAGCTAATCCTGCCCTGAGACACAGGGCTGCACTAAAAGCACTGGACATCCCTTTCCTGGGAGTTCTCAGGATTTATTTTTCCTTCCAGGAGCGTTGCTGCTCTGTCTGCAGTGCGGCAGAGAACGCGAGCTCCCTGCTGCCCTACAGAGGCTGAAGGGCTGCAGCTGCTGTCGAGCCATCCCTCAGCTTTCCACCTGTGTGCTCAGGAAGGGCAGGATGGGAACACCGTATTCTGTGTTGTCTCTGGCTGATTCATTGCTCTAACACAGAGTATTCAATGGCTTACTATTTCTTGATACTCAGCTGATTCATTGCATTATTAAATTAAGGTCCAGGCCAATGTCAGCTTTCTGACAAGGCTGATACGACTCTTCCCTACATCATCACCACGGCTGTAACCCTTCAGGTCTGGAAATGTGTTGCCTTAAACCCTGACACAGTTGCCTTTGCTGCCTGACTCTCAATGTCCCCTTGTTTGCACGGCCACCCCCAGAAATTCCAGGCTATATGGATAGAAATATGGATATGTTTTGGCATCTGTGTCAGATCCAGCACATCCATAGGAACCCCTCTGAACTCCCAATATCTTTCCAGGGGGAAGATGCTCTTGCTCTGTGTCATCACAGGATTTCTCAGGCCCTGCTGGAGGAGTAGAGCTGAAAACCAGTTCCAGTGGCAAGACATGATTTCTCCATCAGGCTCATTAAACTCCTCCTGTGACCACACACGTGGTGATTTCCTTTAAAACCTGCACAACATTTGCAATCCTGTGCTCTCAGCCTGCCTGTGGTTTGTGTCCTTTTACGAAGCCCATCTGGAATCATTTGGAAGAAATATTCCATTTATAAAATAGGAGCTCATTTAATATTATATGAACTAATATTTAACAGCTAATATTAACTAGTTACTGTGCTATGAAGTTTCTACCCCAGTAAAATGGAGTTGCCATGTACAGGAAGGTACAGGGGAGTTTTGTTATCCAAGGTGGTTTTCTGAGTGTTTGGGGATTTTAGAGGCAGTTGGGAGTTAATTCTTAGTCCTGCCTCAGCCAAAACATACAGGCCAGGTACTCCTTAAATACATATTTTACATACTTAGGCTTATTAAAAGCAACAGAAATGTCAGCCTGTAAAACTATTTGCCCATGTAGAAAGTTACTCATAAAATCATAAAAGAATGATCTGTTCCTACAGTGTCTTTAGGTAATTTTGGAGTCTGTGCCAAAAAAAGAAAAGGCTTTTGCATAGAATCCCATGAAATTCAAGTCATGATTTGTCATTGTAATAATTTCTGTCTGGCTTTGACAGAACGTTCCTGTAAAATTTTGTTATCCCATATTAGTTGTAACCCACAAAACCCCCATATGACACTCTCCTTTCTGAATAAAGCCCTTCTCTTTCTCACAAGGTGATGTGGACAGTAGTGGGAGGATGGGCTGTAGTTATTTACATTAGCCGGTTCCAGTTTCCCCAGACTGACAGAAATTCCCATGGAAATTCTGGTTACATTAACTTTGACAGAGATATGGGACTGTTTTTGGAAACTTTAAAAAAAACCCCAACAACTAGGGAATACTTTTCATTTTTATTAACATGCAGCATCTTAATTTTGTTTATTAAAGAAATAAATCAAGGTTAGTTTCTGCTCAGTTTCAGATGGTTTTCACAGGAGACGAAAAAAGAGAAGTCAAATATTGGCCAAGCATCAACCCAGTGAGGAATCCCATAATAGCAGCAACCCCGAGGTGGATGGCAGTGAAGGGAACAGCATGAGAAAAGAGGACATTAGGGATGAGTATGTCCTGAGTATATTTACTTCAGAAATGGACAGTGACTGTGTGTTCTTGGAGATTAAATTCACTTTGGTATGGAATTCTTGTAGGATCCATCCCATCCCATCCCACCAGGGCTCTCTGAGGGCATCACAGTCACTCCTTGCCCTCAGTTTGTGTTCTAGATGCATTTGAAAATGATGTGAACATTAATTTTCTCTGATCTGATTTTCTCTGAGTCTCCCCAAAGCCACTGCTTTCCTTCTTCCCTTGGAAACAAATGCAAAAGCTCTGAGCTTGCCATTCCAGGGGGAATTAAGGGCACTTAAACCCCCTGATTTTCACCCAGGCCTCGAGCTCCAGTCCCAGATTTATTTACTTTTTGCTGAAGAACCATTTGTTTCTGTGTGGGTCATTAGTTTTTCTGCTCCATCAGTCCCGTGGGTGAGCTGTTCAACGAGGCACAGCTTCTGTTTGGCCAAATCCTCACTCCATCACCTTCACCTCGTGTTCCTCAGCACTGGGCTGGGCACAGAGCTCCAGGCTCCAGCGAGATGATCAGTAAAAGTTCATTTTTTGGTGTGTGTTCTGATTGGAAAGGGCACAGCAAGAGTTGGGTGTCTCCACTAGGTGTCCATGTTACAGCAATTTTCACTGAGGGCTCCACTCCCAGCCCCCTGCAAAATGCAGAGCAATTGTTCTGCTCCACTGCAAGATGTAAATGTGAGATGGATTTTCATATTAGTCAAGTGTGCACCTGGGCCTGCGTCTAAAAAGGCACAAAACACTCAAAAAACACCTCTAAATTGCACATCTTAGACACTCAAACCAGCCCTAGAAGGGCTGGCAGACTTTTCAGATATTGATTATTGCCTCTCTTGCTTTTCCTAATGTTTTTCAAATTATTACGTGCTTTGCATTAACTTATAGGAACAAATAGAAAAACCTTTCCAGATTTTTAGTGGGTTTTTTAAAATTTTCTTTTTTGTTTGACTTCCAATTTTCCTCTCCATGGCCCTTTTTTTGCATTCAGATGAGTGCAGAGCCTTAAAGCAGTGGCTGAGATTTTTAGAAACACCTGCCTAATTGTTAAACAACTGCTTTGCTCATTACATTTCTCTCCAAATATTGATGGCCAATATTTACCTACTTTTCCTGGGTATCTGATGGGTGCTGGAAGGCACAGTTTTGTGCACTAAGTGAGCACGTGGACCTTTTCGTGCTCCCAATTTTAAACAAACTGTAGGTAACAGCCTTTGGGCCTCGGTGCTCATTTATTGAAGATATTTTTCACTGCTTGTTTTTGTGATTTGCAGCCCCATTCATTAATAAGAGGTCAGAGAGCAGTGATTTCCTTCAGATCTGAGGGAATTCCAAGGAGCTGAAATGAAGGCCTTATTTAAGGTTACTGAATTCCATTCTAGGAATAACCCAGCAGGTTTGTTTTTTTTTTTTTCACTGTTTTTCTTCTGGTTTCCCAGGCATTTTCAGTTTGTTAAATGTAAGGATAGAATAGATTTTCGAGAATGCTCTGTGCCAGACCATTTTAAGGCAGCTTCCAGGACCTCATGCAAACGAGGCTCTAGTGATTTCTAATTCCCATAGCTGTGAGTGTAACATCTAAAACCGAGTTTGACTCTAAAAGTTTTACCTCATTTACAATGCTAAGGAAGCAGAATAGGTTATTTTATTATATAACAAAATGAAAATCTGGTGTCACGCCATCTAATTTGGACTGTGCCTGATCCAGGAATGTGCTTTAACATTTCTGCACAGAAACAAACGTAGAGGATTCAGATTTTACCTGGAATGTGTCTCAGAGCTCATCCCAAATGCTGTCTAGGTTCATGTGTCACAGCTGACAGAAGGAAAAAATAACAAACAAATCAAGAAAATTCCCTAAATCATCACATTCTAAGAACTGAAATGAAACAAATAAACCAACTTGTTGCCAAAGGTATATATGTTTTTAAATACAAAGCAAACCCCCAAACAACCAGACCCAGAACATCCTCTTATGGAATATATCCCAATCTCGAATATTTACTTTCCGTTTGTTTAATAACAGGAAAAGGCTCGTTGCTCTTTTGTTGAGTTTCACGTGTCAGCATCTTAATATTCCTATGGCATTCTTGAAACTTTTACCAGGAAGAAAACAGTGCCATGGCCTATAGTAGGAAATGTTCTGTTTATTTGAAATGCCTTTATGAGCACACAAAGGCAAACAATGACTGTCATAAAGCGAGGGAGCAGCTCCTGGTGGTTTGGTGTCTCACTTGGACTTCTTCGTGCACTTCCTTGGCTCATTTATCCCTGCCCTTCCTGTGCTCTGCTCCTCACCCCTCTCTGCACCTTCTGAACCCCAGTGCAGGTTAAATCCCTTTTTCCATTTCCCCACTCCCTGCTGGGCCCTGCTGCTTTTGGTGGCTCAGCCCTGGGAATGTTGGGTTGAAGGTTTGTCATCCATCTGCTGCTGGATGCACATTTGGTGATCCTCGTGGGCCCCTGCCAGCTCAGAATATTCTGGGATTCTGACAGGGATTGTCACAAGCCTGGATCTGAAGGGGCTGATTTTTAATTACACCGTTCTCAGACTGGACTCTGAAAGAAATAATGACAAAGAGCTTTCAAAGCTCTTTAAAGTTTCTTACAGAAGTGTTTGAACTTATTTCGGCTTTGCCTGTTTTATTGTGGCAAATGCAGTAACTATGGCAAATTTGGGCTTATTCATGTTAAAAAAAAAGGTAGTTTTATTTCTGTAGGATAGACCTACAAACTGTATAAACCAGGCTGGTTCTCTTCTCACAGCTCTGGTGTGCTGTGGGTTTGTTTAAACAATGACTAAGCTGCAAGCAGCCAGTGACCGGATTCCCCAGGAGCAGAACTGTGGGCACAGGAGTGTCTCAAATCCAGGCTCCAGATAAAAAAAAAGTAAATAACTCATAAAAGGAAGTGCAAACAGCAGGAAAATCTTGTTCCCATCTGTCAAGCTCTGTAAAGGACAAGCAGGCTGGAAAGAATGGGCAGTGTTTTGGGGCTTTCTGTGGGTTTTGAGGGCATCTCACATCCCTGGAGCAGTTGGGGAGGATGTGTGATCTCCGTCTGGTGGTTCTGCATCTTCCCTGTGAACCTCCCTGTGCAATTTATGACAGGATTGGATTTTGTCTCATCAGGGAAGGGCTTCATTAAGTGACAACTGGATATTGGCATTCAGATGTGTGGGACAATGGATGCAAACATGCAAATCATGTATAATTTAATTAGCGAAACTCCACATAAACACCCCATTCCTTGTATCCTTTCCCCCACAGCAGCAGGTAGAAATGACACACATCATTTATTGATCTAAAATGCTTTGGCTTTCTACATTTATCATATTTCATGTAAGGGATTTCCAGCCCGTTGTGCCCTGGAACATTAGAGGAAAATGAAAGAAATTTGAATTAACACCTCCAACCTGTCACTGATGGAAAACTCAGTCTACAGATGGATGTGTTCAATCCAGCCACAGAGTGCCACGGGAGAATCACAATTCCCTGAAATGCCTGTAGGCCTCTGGATTATGGATTTGGGTCTTGGATTAGGGAAAACACCAGTAACCAGAGAGCACCCAGGTGAATTCACCTCTGAGGGGGCTCACAGGGATGCTTTTGGAAGGGTTTAAGGTCTGGAACAGCTTACACATGCTCAATTTATTCTAGATATAATTGTGTAAGTTTATTTGGGTCTTAATTTTTTTTTTCCCTGAAAACTGCTTTTTTAGCTTTCTTTTCACCTCCATTTGTGTGTTTTCCAACTGCTTTTGCTTACCAACGTAAACATTTTAGACACATCTGCCTTTGTTGAAATGTTTTTCTGGAGCCTTTGAATTGTGGTATAAATAGCAATATATTTCTGTCTCAATAACACAATTATTCTCATTCTTAACGTTCTCCATTCACTTAGCTCACAACACTGGTGTCTTGCCTTACCCTTTTCTGGGGCAGGGGCTGTTTTCAAACGCAGCAAAGTAAAATCTTGCTCCTGCTCGAGTCCTCAGCGCTGCTGCAATGCAAATATTGTGGCATCGTGTGTAATTTTTTAAAGCTGCTCAGTGGAAAATCTCACAGGTCCTGAATTAGCAGGAGTTTTGTAAAGTTCCTATTACTAATCTATGGAATTTATACCAAAGGTGTTGAAATCACTTACGCTTCTGCTGACTCACTTCCCCCAGGGAGGGCTGCTGACCTCAGAAATGCCCTCACACAAGTCCAGGGCACAGAGTTGCCATCTGTGCCACGCAGAACATCCTGAACTCTCAACTCTGCTTCATCCTTAAATTCTTTCTCGCTGTATCCTGCTGCCCTGCAAGCCCCAGTCTGTTTGAAATGCCACTTTCTTTTATAATCTGCTCTGACTCAGATGCTGGGTTGGAGTGGTATTTACAAAATATCTGTATCGCCGTGGATTTATCTTGCCAAGGAAAGTTAAATGGTTACAGATTAAAAAGATTTTATAAGCCTGATATGCCACAGTAAACATTAGTAAAAGTTGATCTAAAACTATTTCTGTCTTTTGTTGGGGAAAAAAATAATTATTGAGGCTTGAAGGGGAAGACTGCTTGGTAAAAGGAAGGAGAATTAACCATGGTGAGCTTTTAAAGGAACTCTGGTTTGCTGATTAAGTGCTTTTTCCAGAAATGCAACTAATGTTTCCTTCTTTTTAAATTCTTAAATCAGGCCCAAGTGCCAGCGAATGACTTTCTTTACTGTGTCTGGAGGTTTATTTTTAGTCCCAAGAAGGGTATAGACAGCAGGCTGGAAATCAAGATGTTTGCAGGCCAAATAAACTTCCCCACACTTGAACTCTGGGTGTCAGCTCATTCATCTCCCCGTGGCTCAGCTCAGTTTTCTGTCAGAAGCAGCTTTGCAGTCCCATCTGCCAAGGCTCTGAAGCTCCCGTTCTTATCTCTCTGAAAGCATCTCTCACTTTTGCAGCTTCAGGGTTTTACCAGGGCTGGATTTCGGAGCACGAGACTCAGAGGGAGCAGGAATTTCATTTTCTTGCCTGTAAACTCCTGACAGCACAACTGCCTGGCACGTGGGGTTATTTATTCCCCGTGGAAGTCTTGGGGGTGGTGGGCACAGCCCCCACTCTGCCCTTTCAGAACTGGAATATCAGGGGATGTGTGACACAGGAAATGCCTCACAAATCTCTCACCAAAAGTTTAACACCACCAGATGACAACCTGGGAACCAGGTGGCAAAAGCCAGATTTTTTAGGTGCCTGCTGGGCTGTTGGTGCAGTTTTTCTGAGCAGGCTGCTGCTTTATTTTAAAAGAAGAGATCTGAGAGATCCTGCTTTTAAATGGATTTAAACGAATTGAATGATTTTCCTTTCCTAGGGAGGGTATTTGTGCCCACCAGTGCTGTTTGCCAAACTCCAGCTTGTGCTGAGCCACTGCTTTTCCCTGTTCCTGTCTTGAATCAACACTCCAATGGTGACAGCAGTGCTGGGGTGGTCAGCCTGGAGTGTTTGTCACATCATTAAGGGACAGAACATCCTCTCCTGTGTCACCTGGCTCTCAGCAGTGCTGGAACACGGAGTGGGTTCATGCTCAGGCTCCCTGAGATCCACCCCAGGTGCTGTTTGGTTTCGATGAAGTGCAGCTCCCTTCTGAAAAAGAGACAGCTCCCAGTGCTGCTGCTTCAGGAGAGCTCTGTCCTCGGCTCGTCTCAGCTGAGCAGCTAAAAAAATGCATTTTTTTCCATTTTTTCTCATGCTGTAGAGTTAACACAACTCCAAGAGAGCGAGCTGCTGGTTACAGCTCATCTCCTGGAACTACAAACAGAATTGTTTGCTGAGTTTCAGCCAATCCCACCCTCACAAAGTCATTGTGGCAGGTGGTTCACTGAGGATTTGCTGATGTGGGGCACAGCACGGATGGATTTGAGGGCCTCATCTGACCTCTAGAACCTTCTAATTTTGGGCACATGCAAGGAACATGGAAGACTCTGATCTTGTGCTCCAGAAGCTAAACTTGCCAGGCTTTGGCAACCAGAAAGCTTCTGCAATGTCTGTAGTCAGTGTAACTTGTTAGACACATAAATATGTGTGATTATTTTCCTCCAACACCCATCAGAGTGATGTGTCAGTCACTACAGAAACCATACAAAGCAAATACCTTTGGATCCAGGCAGAAATCTTGGGCTGTGAGAGTGCTGAATCCCATCTCCATTACCCCCAGGGCTACCCAGCGACAGCCTGATGGCAGAAATGTGAATTTAGGGAAAGTCTTGCAAACTCTGACCACAGCTCATTGCAAGATTGGAGCACGATTGCATCAATTCCTGCAATGGGTGTCCGAGCCCCCCAGAGAACACTGTCCCATTAAAAAATGACTCGTGGTTGCATTCCAATACTTGGAATAAATAAACCAGCAACTGACTCTTGTGCAAGGTCTATGCACTTTCCTCACAGACTTTCACAAAAATGCCACATTTCTGGCACCTTTCCAGCAGGCTGTTTAGAGGTACCAGGGTCTAGGCAGATTAAAAATTTGAGTTCTGGATTGTGTTGCCCATTCTCACAGGCACTGGACAAGGAACACCTCAGTTACTCACTCCTCTATTTGCAAAAAGGAATGAAGTCACTCACATACCACTAATTTTGATAGTAACAGACAATAGTACTGTTATTTAAGACTTATTATTTCTAATAATGATTTTAAAGAATCCTTTAAAAGCAACTCGTTGGCAAAAATTCATTTCAAAATGATTATGTATTCACAGGAATAGTGGCATCTATCTAAATGAAAATTGACTGCTTCATCCTATTAATTATCTATAATGCACATTTAAAATCTCCCTAAACCTCCCTGCTCCATAAGGAATGTTCTGCTCTCATTGGTAAGCAGCAGGAATTTGAAAAGGCTCTCTAATGCAGTGTTAATCAAAGTGTTCCCATGGAAATTCATATTTTTATGGAAGTATCCAAATGTGAAAAAAAAAAGGTTAGGAGTTGCTAAACTGTACCAGACCCCAGGCAGTTCTAATCTGCAGGGTGAGCTTTCCTCCTGCTTCAAAGGAAGATGTGAAAAATGAATGTCCAGTGTTGTATTTCTGCAGAATCTTCTGTCTTCGCTGGAATGGGAACCATGGCTGTGGGAAAAATAAGTGTGAAATTTGAGAAATAGACCTGGACTGCCTGGGTTTGAGCTCGTTTTCACCAAGTAATAGCCAGGTTACACTAAATTTCAGAGGGGAGAAACCCTCCCCTTGATGAGCAGCTCCCCTTCCAGCTGTGTGCCACAAACAGAGATGGATTTTGGAATTGTGGTCTGCCCTCCCTCTGGTGCCAGCCCTGCTGCTCCTTCCCACGTGTGATCTGTTCAGGGGGGTGCAGGATGACCCCACACTGCACTGAAAGGCTGCCTGGCACTCAGGTTGGTTCTGCCTCTTGTTTTTTAGAGAAAAGATTTAGAATTAGGAAAGATCTGGAGCTCCTCACTGTAATTTAGACTGCTGTAGCTTAATCTCCCCACTGGTTCTTCCTCATATCAGCACCTCAAGGCAAACTCCACTGTTTAGTCTCTGCCACGCTGCTGCAATGTTAAATAATGCCAGTGCACAGAAATAACTTAAATATATGGACTTTACTTCTTAAAACACAATAACAACGTTTATTTGCACCACAGGATGTCCAAATCCAGGCTGCTGTATTTGAGCAGCAGAAGTTCAGGGGTGGGCTGTGCATTACCTTCTGTGTGCAGCATTAATTCCCAATTAGAGTCTAATTACCAGTGAAGAAAGCAGGCAGTGGATACCAGTTTATCCCATATGAAACCCAGGAGTCTGCTGGATCTTATCCTTGCACAGCCAAAACAAGAAGGAGGTGCCAGGGGGGCTCCCCTCAGAGATACCCAGTGCTGATCAGCACAGACAGGGACAGTGCCAGCCTGGCTCTGGTGTGCAGTGCCCCGGGGGCATTATCAGGAGCTGGAACTCTGTGTAATTGTGATTTCCTACCCGTTTGCAGAATTTCCAGCAGCACACAGCTCACACTGGCAGTGAATCCAGTCGTCAGGGAAGGAGGGAAGTGTTGCTGCATCAACTGCTCTGGAAAATCAAAGCAGACACAGCCAATGAGTGTTTTAAAACACAGGAGCAGTGTTAATATCATTAATTCTAGGAGAGGTTTTTTCAGATGAGTATCCAGAACCTTCATGTTATGGAATTGGTGTTGCAGTGTTTACAACCATAAAAGAGGGGAAAGGGATAAAAAGGACTTTTAGCCCATACAGAGCAGTTTTCTACAGCAAAATTTCTGGCTTTCTTTAGGTCTGTGCTGATCATTAATATCAATATGTCCTCAAAATAAATGTTCTGACGATCCTGAAGTGAATTCCTCCCTTCTGCTAAAAATGAGAAAATGACAGGACTCTGAAAGCAAACTCAATCTGAATCATCTCCTGCTCTGCCTTTATGAAATGTTTTTAAGCTTCTCTCAAGGCTCAAAAATGTACCACTGTGTATTCCATCGATCTGAATTGCTGAACATAAATTGAATGATAAATCCTAGCAGAGCTTCTTGTCGTAAAGAAACAACTGAGTGCTCCTCAAGCTTTCTAGAATTTGTCCCCTTCTTCCCTGCAGCAGTGCCAGCCACAATTCCAGCCTTTGGTCCCTTTGCCCTTCCTGGCTCAGAAACACTGATTTATTCTTCACATGGCTGCCAGGAAGGAGTGAATACTCTGAGGGAAGAGAAATGACTGGAGAAAAAAAAAAAGGAGAGAAATGTCAGGAATTCCATGCAATTTACTGCGGGAGTGCAGGACAAACCCCTTACTCCTCTTTAGGATCTTCTCTAGTTGTGAGAAACTGTTTTGAGAGAAAGAGGCACCTCAGGAAGATTAAATGACTTTAAGGTTTACCCTAAAAACCAGGATACATTTGCTTTTAAGATCCCAAGAAACAGAACTTCATGGAAAAAAATATTCTCAGATTTATGGTCTTTCAGTACTCCTTGATTTTTTAACCTTTTTTTTTGGTCTTAATTGTGTTCCATTATTTCCAGTTGCATTTGCAAAGCCAGTCCCTCGTATCCTTCCCCATGGGAATGTTCTCTGACCTCTCAACATGGAGCACTTGGTCACTGGGCTTCATTCACAGGCTGAGAGAGCTGGGGGTGCTCACCTGGAGAGGAGAAGGCTCCAGGGAGAGCTCAGAGCCCCTTGCAGGGCCTAAAGGGGCTCCAGGAGAGCTGGAGAGGGACTGGGGACAAGGGATGGAGGGACAGGACACAGGGAAGGTCTTCCCAGTGCCAGAGGGCAGGGCTAGATGGGATATTGGGAAGGAATTGTTCCCTGGGAGGGTGGGGAGGCCCTGGCACAGGGCGCCCAGAGAAGCTGTGGCTGCCCCTGGATCCCTGGCCGTGCCCAAGGCCAGGTTGGACATTGGGGCTTGGAGCAGCCTGGGACAGTGGAAGGTGTCCCTGCCATGGCAGGGGTGGCACTGGATGGACTTTAAGGTCCCTTCCAACCCAAACCAATCTGGGATTCTGTGATTGCCATCACTCTGAAGACATGGGAAGGCCACCAAGGGCAATGTACCACAAGCAGCTCTTCCCAGTTTGGAGTTGCACCAAATCCCTGCTGTTAATGAAATTCATGAGATTTTGTCTGGTCCTGAGGTGAAACTTTCACTGTTTTTTTTCAAACAGCCCTATTGCAAGGCACTGTTGCATCAACATGAGGTTTCAAAATAGAGTAAAAACCAACTTGGCCTTAGATTCTTTATTTATTTGGTATTAATGTCTAAGAGAGCAGCAGCATTCCTGACAGCAAGAGGATTCCAAGCATCTGTCCTTAGCTTTCCAGTGACCCTGGGGAAGCAACCCAAAATCCACATATTTCAATTGCCACAGGGCTTTGTGGGCTGTGGAGGGGTGGGAATGTGGCCGAGAATATTTCTGGGTCTATAATTAATCCTATTTGTTGTACAAGTGTGATTTATGGGCCAGCCTCGGCACTGTGGGGATAAAGGAGTTGTTCCACGGAGATGTGGAGGTCTGAGATTTGAAGGAAGGAGAATTTCTCTGTTTAATAAAGCAGGAGGATTGGAAAGGCTCTCAGGAAGCACGGGAGCATCCTGCCAAGAATTATCCCTTCGTTTTCTGCAGCCTGAGGATTATTCCAAGAGCATCCCCAGGGTTTTTTTGGCTACAGAGTTCAGGATTCACCAAGAATTTGAATTCAGGACTGAAGCAGAAGTCAAAGCTTGCTAAATTGAGGCTTCCAGGTCTTCCGACAATGGGTGGAGCAGGAGCAGATGATTCTCTGCTCACCTCTGCTCCTTTCCACAGGGAAGTGTTTGTCCCCTTTTCCCAAAGCAGCACCAAAAGGAAGGAATGAACCATTCTGCCACAACTTTGGCATAAGCAGATAAAGTACAACCTGGTTATTATTTCATGCACAGCCTCTTTTGGAACTTAATCATCTTTTAAAACAGTACTGGATAATTTAACATTTTTCCTGTGTGAACCCTTCAGCTTCTTCCACGACGATTCTGCATGGACAAGGACTCCTTATCCCATTCCAGAATAAATCAGGGCACTAAAATCAGCACACCAGGAGCATCCTTTGGCCATCAATGTTTCTGCACATGCTGAGCCACCCCTGTCGTGTGACCAGCCCCAGTGGTCATCTGACAGTCCTGTCACTGCTGCCTCCATCACTTCCTTTTTTCCACGCTGAGCTGCCCCCGTGCTGAGTCACCCCTGTGGTGACAAGACACTGCGAGCTGTTGGTCAACAGGTTTCACTTCCAGAAGTGCTTGTAAAAGATTAATTTTGATGTCCAGGCTCAGTGCTTGGCGTGGGGCAGTTGCAAAAGGCAATCCCCTCCTCTGCTGAGTCAGGGCACAGCAATTTCTGTGCCTGTGTTGGTCGGGAGAGGAAGGCACCCTGCGTTCTCTGTGTTTAAACTGCTGGGGAAAATGGGAAGAGGGGAGATTTGTCACTTGTCCCCTCAGCCATCCCCACTGACTGCCTTGAAATTCAGGTTCTATTCCAGTCACTAATTTGGATGCAAAGCTGTCCTTAACACAGTTGCATACAAATAGCTATCATTTGCTAAGACAAGAAATTATTCCGTTCCTCCTCCTGCAAAAGCTTAAAAATTGCTCTAGAAATTAACTGGCCAATCTATAATTATCTCTAATCAGCAGCAGCTCAGCTCTGGTGTTATCTGCAGCTTCTGGTACACAAAACGTCAGGGTCTGGGTTCAGTGCAAATGTCTGTAGCTGCCAAGGTGAGCTGGGAAATGCAACAGGGCTGTGCTTATTACCTAAAGATTTCAGAAATTGTATTGAGTTAAACTACGATAATTCCAGAACTTAGAAAATAGGCTGATGCTGGCCTTGCTTCAGGAGGCAGCTGTTATTTCTGCTTCACATAAATTCTACAAAAAAAAATGGAAAAATTGTATGGAAAAAAATTCATACAAACGTTCCTTGAAAAAAATCCATCACATTGGACACAAACCCAGAGATTTTCCATAGCAGCAAAACTATTGATTAGTGCCCAGGGGATGAAATATGGGCTGTATGCATGGCACAGCCAAATTTACAGAAAACACCCTGGTTCTTACAGCAGAGGACCAGAAAATTAGTGAGCACTGTTGTCAGTAGGCTCAGCAGGATCAGGAGGGAATGGCTCCAAATGTTCCATTAACCTGGGCCCTAAAAGTGGCTTTCCAGGCTGATGTCTGCAGAGAGGGACTTCTCAGCCAGCCTTGCTGCTGAATCCCATTGTTCTGTAGGTAAAAACACTTCATTCTCCAGAGATTTGATCCATCTCATCTGTATAGAAAGAGGAGAAAATTAATGGATTAGATATAACCTGAGTAGGATTCCATAAATCCAGCCATTCTTCTCAAAGCCTTGCAGGAATATGGCAGAAGCAGCTGAAATTGGCTCTTGATGCCACTGATTGCATTTCTTAGAGCTACTCCTTGGGAAAATACAATAAAAATTCTTCCTATCAAGTCTCCCCAGCTCGTGGGTGGTTGTGAGGTAGAGCCAGGGTGTTAAATCTGGAGTATTGGATATCCAGAATGCAGCTGCCAGTCAGGAGAAACCCCAAGAGATCTCTGTGTACCTGCTGGGGTGGCAGCACATGTGGAACCACATCCAGGAGCAGGCTGAAAATATTCCCCATCCCTCCCCTGACACTTTGGAAAACCTGCTGGTCTCACCATGGCCCCAAGGACAAATCCTTTACCATGAGGGGCCCTGCACTCTCCTATCTCAGAGCACTGATTGCAGGAAAGTGCCTCAGAGGCCACGTGGATGGCACAAGAAGCTTAACATGAGTCGTCATTTTGTTGAATTAGGAAAAATAGCAAATATTTCATAGAGCAGATGCTCCTGTTCCCATTTTCACCAGCAGAGCAGTGGCATCCAGCCATAAATTCAGTGGTGCTCACTCCTCAGTGTCTGGAAAGGCTTTTCCTGTCCAGAGGCAGCCATAAAACAAAGTGACACTGAGTGGTCAGCTACCAAAAATTCACAGGCTTCCTTCAAGACGAGGAAGCAGGAAGAGAAACCCAGGGATCAGAGCAGCTTAGCCCACTTAAGATGTTTAGATGTCACCCAGCTGCCTGCTGGAACAACTGAGTGAAAATGCACAGTCAGAAGTGAAGAGAGGGAGCTGCAGAGAGCTGGTGCAAGCACAAGTCCCAACACTTCTCTGCTCAGCGTTTCTCCAGCTGTTTATCCAAATCCTGCTGAGGTTTCAGAAGGATGGCAGTAATTCTTCACGGGGTGACTCTGTTTACAGAGCTGTCCTGCAGCACCTCGGGAGGAGCGATTTCCCTCTCGTTCTCCCTGACATCTGGCACGTTGCCCCCTCTGTGTGTGAGCCCAGGCTCTGCTGTCCCATCCTCTGGTGCCAGGACAGCTTTTTCTCCACCAGGCAAGGCCACTGCCCCATCAATCTTCCCTGGTTAATGTGTGGGGGCAGCATGTGCACAAATCACCTCTCTGTGCACGCAGAGGGAATTCTCTGGAGCTGCTGCCCTGCAGAGAGTTTGTCCCACTCTGACTTAGAGAATGTGCAGAGCAGCCTCTCTCAGAACATGACTCACAACCACTTCTGCCATCATCTGAGGATGTTCAGGCAGAACAAATAGCATGTGACCTGGGGCCAATCACAGCTGGGAATTTGGATTAAAAATAAAAGAGGAATGAGAACATTTGTCACAGAATACTCTGTCCTTCAAGGAGAAGGAAATTTTTCTAATGGGGAATAAAAACAGCATTTATTTTTATTAAAAGTGCTTCTGTTTCACTCAGTTTTTTCTGACCCTAAGAGCAATCCTTCCTCGTGGGTTTGGCTTGGTGAAACAACACAATGTGTGTTCTTTCTCAGACTGGGAAGAGGGAATGTCATGCCTGTGAGAAGCTGCCTGCACCTTGCACTTCTGAGCAGAGCAAAAAAGCAATTGGATTGAGATTCTTGATACACGTGGGACCGACATCGTGCTGCCAAACAGGGCCAGGACAGGGAGGAAAGTTTACACTTTTGCTGTCTGGAATTGGGGAGTGTCCAGGCTGGGTTTGGTAAGGGGATTATCTCCTTGGGGTTAATTGCCAGCCCTTCAGGCAGGGATGAAATGCTCCTGTGTGGATACAAGGTCCAGGCAGGGCTTTGCTCTGAGGGCTCCCCGTTTTCCACGTAACTGCTGATGAATCAGGGTGTGTTTGCCATGTAGGTGACAGGAGTGTGACAACCTATTGGAAACAACCACCAGCCTGAAGTTTTTCTTTGAGTTTTAGGGTTTTGTTTGAGTTTTTTCATTTATTTGCTTTTTGGTAATGCCCATTTCTGCATTGCTTCTCTCCGAGAAGGCACAGGACCACGAGCTCAGCAAACACAGAGCTGCCACGAACACTCTGGAAAGAGCCACTCACTCCACACTCCCTGCTTGAGCAGAGCTCCTGCCCTTCAGTTAATCAGTACCTGCTCCATGGGCTGGGGTTTGCTCCTGCTGTGGTTACACATTTACCCACCCTGGATTCCCCAGCTGCAGCAGGAACCAGCCACCAGCACAGCCTGTAAGTCACAAAGTGCCCTGGCTGATAATTTCGTCATCCCTTTATCATCTGGCAGGGAGCACTGCTATCAGTCTGCCAGGGGCTGGGGCAGTGGCACTCTGCTTACAGATTGTCACTCCACTATTTTGTCTATAAGCCCAATCCTACACAGGCAAGCCAAGGAATTCTGCAAACTCAGCTCCAGCACTTCAGGCTTTGCAAAGCTCTGTAAACACAGGCTCCCAGAGAAGAAATCCAAGAGCACGCCGTGGCAGGGAAAAATATGTTTTAAATACATTTAGTGAGAATGACTTAAACACTTCATCAATCAAGTGGCAAACAAAAAGCGAGATCTTATTTATAATCCCTCTTTGCTTTGGGTAGAGTGAGGGGTTAGTGGATGGCAGGAAATTAAAATCATATTTTATTTTTCCACCTGCTTGTCTCTATTACACTGTGGCCAATGGTGTGTTGGTCTCAGTGCATTCCAGAACAGAGCCCAGGCAGTGTGGGAGCAATAATGAAACATCATTATATTTTCTGGGAGCGACTGCAAAAACCCGAGGGGGAGGATTGGAGGCTCCCTTCAGCTATAGGTTATTGCACACATTTTTCAGGCAGCTGATAACAGGGGAAAGAACTGTGCTGAAAAATAGATAAACACTGATTTCCTTGGTTTACTTCAGGAACGGATTTCCAGGAGCACTGAGTCAGAAGAATTTCTTTCTTATAGTTCTACTTTCTTTCTTAAGTGTTGAAATAAGTTCTTAAATCAAAGGACATCTGTGGTGATGATTAGGCTGAAACCCTCAGCCTCTGCTAAACTGGTCCAGTGTGTGTGTTTGTCTCATTTTCTGTGACTTGAAAACAGAAATGATGGGGAAAACTCGGTAAAATAAAGGATTTGAAGCAAGGCTGTTTTTAACATGGTGCCCACTGTTACTCCAGGTAAAATGAATTATCAAGTTGTTCTCAGCTCTGAAGGATGGGAATTCAAAGAAGCACTAAAGAACACTTGGGATGTCAGGGGTAGATTCCAGGAGAGCAGGGTGGAGGGGCTGCTGAAGGACCTGAATACCCCATTTAGAACAGAGAAATAGAAGAAAAGTCCTAGAAGGGGATCAGAGATCTTCTAATCCATTCTCCTGTTCCAAGGCAGGAGCTGAGAGTCTTGAGCTATTCCTGGTAGACTGAAAGGGAAAAGCAGAAGCTGGGGTAGAGAATCTGAAAGAGTGGCTGCTGCAGAAGAGCCTTCTGTGGAGTTCCCACTTTTACGGGAGGTTTATTTGAGGGCAGAGGCACAAAGCTTTGTGTGCCACTGCTGGACAATGGCAGCCTGTCCTGCTGCACCATCTCCTGCTTTTTATGAGCAGCTCTGTGACCTGCACATTCCCACACAGTTAAACATAAATTCAGGCTATTTGTTGTCTCAAAGGTGGGGTTTTGTTGGCAGCTCCAGGGCTGAAGATGCTGGTACCAGGGAGATGGAAAAAACCCAACATGTTTCAGCTAAATTAAGGGCACACCTGGATTAAACCCACTGTGACTTGCAGCTCCTGCTCTCATGGGGCAGTGGGGAGGTCGTTTATGCAGTCACTGTTTGTTTCAGTGCTCAAACCTTTGCTAATGAGAACAGTCTGGACATAAATATATAGAATAAGCATTTCTCTCTTTGAAAGTAATAAACTCCAGCTCATTCACAGGGGCCAGCAGAGTAGCAGCAGCTGGAGGTGTGATATCTGTTGCCCAATTCCACCTGTTAATGGCTTTCTGTATTTGCTGCTAAAGGAGCAGTTTCCCACATTTGAATATTCTACCACACTTTAATGAAAATTCTTCCTTGTGGACCCTTCCCCTTCTGCTCTTGGATGCACCCAGTGAAGGTTTCCAGCTCAGCCACCCATGGTTTGCAAACACTGCTGTTCCTTCCAGCCCTGATTGCATGTTATCCCCATGGCAAATGTAATTGCCTAAGAGAAACAAACATTAAGAAAGCATTTAATGTATCGTTGCTTGTCCTCTGATAATAAATGCAACAGCTGGAAACAAAGAGGGGAACTGTCACCTGGAACAGCCAGTTCCAAGCACCCAGCATTTTGGGAGAGGGCCCAGTGCAATCAGAAATGGGTCCCGAGGGAAGGCTGGATCAGGAAAGGCAAATTTGAACCATTTTGGAAAGGCAAATTTGAACCATTTCTACTGAATATTATGTTAAATATTACCATCAGATCCCACCTGTATCACAAACTCAGTCTGATCCTCTCACCTGATTTCCAGGTGGAATGCATTCACACTGAGAGCTCTAAATTCAGACTTCCAGATCCTGCAATCATTTTGTTTTCTGAAAATGCTGGAAGCCCTTTTGCCATCTTCTTGTGAGTAAAGAGCAGACAGAGGGCAGAGATCCCCCTCCAGGGATCTCCCACTGGGTGGGACTGAGCCCATCTCAGCCCTTTCAGCAGGGCTGTGGCCAGCTCAGAGGAAAAACCAGTGACACAAAATCTTTGCAGCACTCAGGCACCCTGAAGAAACAACCTTGGCAACCCCATTCCAGTCTGGGGAGAAGCAAATACCACCACATCCAGTGGAGGAGTTGTATAATGGAGCAAAATCCTAGATTTTTGTCAGACAGACCCAAAATTTCTTGTGCCTCAGGTTTTCTTTGCCCAGTGCAGGGTTATTTTACAAGTCTCATGGATGAGAAGGGGAGAAGGAAAAGAAAGAGAGAAGAATGAATTGATGACATGAGCTTTGCTAGGTTCCATGGATAGACGATATTATTTAGTTATAGTAGCAGATTTCTTTAAAATTTCATACATTAAATGAGAGAAAGGAGCTTCTGGCTATGACTGGGAAGAAGATGTGGGGTGGCACGTGATTGTGGAGACTGGGATTTGTCTCATTTTTGTTTAGCCATCTAAAATTTCCATCCAGAGCCTGCAGAAGGAGCAGCACCTCCAGAGAACAAGGCAAACCCCAGCCTGGAACATCGACCCCTGCAGGAGATTGATGCCAGGCTGAGCTCCCCCCATCCCAGATTGAGCCTAATTGGATGCTTGGCTTTTGGGCAGACTTAAATTAAGGCTTAGGAAATCAAGCCATGACATACATGCACGTTTTTGCTTTGTAAATAGTCAAAGAGTTAGAGGAGAGGCTCTGGAGGGAACCTAGAAATTCATTCAGAACCAGATGATGACAGAAATAGATAAATCTGAGACTCTTTTCCTTTTTCCCTACACAAACGAAGCCCTGCTAATTAGCCAGGATACATTTCCAGTGTCTTGTGCCATCCTTTTTTTTCTGCAGTTTTTAGATCATTAGTGTCCATTAACTCCTGAAACATCAGGCAGAATGTTAAGGAAAAAAAAAAAAATATCACTTCTCTAAAAGGAAAAGAATGTTATGAAAACAAACTGCGGCTTTTTAGGACTTTTTGCAATTTCCTGAGGCTTTTTCTTGAACTGGGGAACATCAAGTCCTCACTCTCCAGCAATTCGTGGGAACAGTGGGCTGTGCACGAGAGACTGGGTCAGCCCATGAGAGGGAGAGGCACATTCATACAATCACTGGGTTTCAAAGTGCCTCTGGAAGGAGCTGCTGCCTCCAAAGCACAGCCTGGGTTTGGGAAGGTCCTGGCAGCCAGGGATTGGAAATACCACCAGGAAAACCCCAGCCTGGATGTGGTAGGGGCTGGTTTGTTACAGGTTTGGGAGGGTGGCATCCCTCCCTGAGGAACAGGGTGTTGCATGGACAGAAATCCACGCCCTGCATCAGAAATCAGGTGTTTTGCTTTGGGTATTTCCCAGTTCTCCTTCTCAGGCATCTGAGGGCTGCCTGTGCCGTGAAATTCCAGCACAAGGCAGTGATGGACAGTGGTGGTGAGAGCCAGTTGTCAGCCAAGCCACCAGATGTTTTGGCCACCAAGCAGGGCCTGCCTTTTTTAGCCACACAGCAGAGTTCTGCCGTGCACTGGGGTTTGCTCCCTCCACATCCTCATGTCACCCTGCCTCCAGTCCATGGCTTGGATGGCATGTGGCAATTTTGCCTTTTAAGGGGAAAATTTCACATTTCTGGTTGCTGAACCTCGTTGTGTTGGTTCCAGGCATTAATCCCAATATCTCAGGATCAGCTTGAATTAAAAACTTGGCTCCGGAATGCTCAAGTCTCTGATGGGATTTAGAATTTCTGTGTATTTTGTTATCCCAGTCATTAAGCAAATGGCACCCAGAAAACCCCTTGTGCACCCCAGCTGGGATGATCCCTCAGTTTGACAGCAGATTATTCCAAAAAAACTATTCAAAAATAATTTTTAATCCACTTTTGCACCTGCAATAGTTTCAGCTTTCAATGCCCAGCTTGTTTACAGGAGTGTTACATGTCACAGCACATGCACTGCTTCCCCCTTACTCACAAGGTCAATTAGTCTGTCAGAAAAGGAAATTAAATTCAATTGACATGGCATGATTTCAGTCTTGACAAAAATACTTATGATGTCGCTATTGGCTGGATATCCTAAGATGGATAGTTAAACAAATCAGTGATTAATTAGCTATTTGAAGCTGGAATAACCTGGAATTCTCTTGGTCCTTTCTTAAGAAAGAAAAGGAGAGATTTTTCCTTCCTGGGTCCTCTGAGGCCTCGCTTTTCCATGATCCATGAGTTCTTAAAGATAATCATTTAATGGTTCAGATTGTTTTAGCTATTTCCTTAAATACTCCAGGGTAAATTTCCTTACAGCTTGCTCACTTGAATGTATCTAAGCCAGCTGAACATGTTTAACCTATTCTCTTCCTCCTCTCTGCACTCCAGCTTGTTGCTAATTTTAATTGTTCTGAGCATCTGGTGGGAGTTAACCTTTTGCTGTGAAGAATTAAGCGAAGAAACTATTGAACGATTAATCTTTATTCTTCTGTTATTTCCTCATCTGCCCTTGGCAGCGCTGGGATTTTTATCTTTTTGTTTGTTTTAATGTAGAGAATCTTTTCTCATCTCCTTTGACGCCTCTTGCAAGCTGCAGTTTTTTGCTTTAATATTGGAGCACCACTGGATATTTCCCACCCTGGGCCTGCACAAACAGAAGGAAATTATTTGATTTTAGAGCCAACAAAGTCAGCTGCAGTGATGTGCCCCAGCCCAGAAACTGGGGGCATTACGTTGCTTACAGGACACATCACCAGAGATTCATTTTGATTTACTCATTATTAAACAGCTACAATGACCTGAGGTGATTTAGGGTACCTGGATTTAGGCACCCTGGATCACACTCAGGCCTTGAGAAAGTAACACTCAAAACCACCAGGAGGGAAAAAAAAGAGGTGAAAAAAGCTAAAACTCCCAAAGAGTTGCTCACACACAACTGGGGAAATGGAATTTTAAAGGAACCATCCCAGGTTAGCTTTCTTGTTTGTAAATCAAATTATTTCTGGTGGTGATTTATAATGGATTTTTCCTCAGGAAAAGGAAGATTTTCTGGTATCCTGCAGAAGATCCTATAAGAGGGGAATTGAGGACGAGGTGGTGTGCAGCTGGATTTTGGATGATCTGAGGCTGATCTCTCACCTGCAGCCCCACTGCTCCAGCCTCCCCCAGCAGTAAAACGAATGAAGTTGGCACTGATCTTTGTAAAGCACTTGGAGCAATTTTCTGGAAGACCAATCCTGAACTCCCCTTGTCCTGTGGATGGGCAAACCCAGCACTGCAAACCCAGGGAGCTCGGAGTGGCCAGGTAGAACAACGAGTTTCCTTTAGTGAAGGTGCACTTGGCAGGCTGAGATGTTATCTTTGCAAACCACATTTGAAAGACACATTAAAATGCCCAATAAAACATGTTGGGTTCTTAATCCCATTGAGCAATTACTCATTTCAAATTGTAGCAGCAGCATTAAAACGCAGCTGGGGCAATTTCTAAGAAAATCAGGAGATACCATCATATGACAACATCCTTGTGCCCTGCAGTCCTGACGTGCAGAATGAGCTCCTGAGCTCGAGGAGGTCTTGTGTGTCTGAGCAGAGTGGGACAGGCTTTATTCGGAACAAAAAGTTCTTTACCCTGCCCCTATCCAAGTGAAATTTTGCTCCTCTGGCTGTCAGGCAGGATGTACCCACTGTCTGTGATTTAAGGCTCACCAGGCATGCCAAGAATATATTAGCTGGCTCTTGGCAGGGGGAATTGTATTTGTGTAACAACAAGCTTTAAAACCCTGTTAAGAAACGTTGTCTGATCTGTAGCATGGGACTCATTCGTTTTGCCGTTGTCATTGCCCTGAAAGAAAAATAAAATAAAATGCGCAAAAGACGTTTCTCCAAAAATCTGCAGGGCACTTTGGAATGTCTTTTAAAAAATAATTAAAAACCAAACAACAAGCAACAAACACCGTGACAGATTGGGTAACAGCTCCATCTCCTCCTCCTGGAAGGCTTGTTTAGGATGTAAAGGAGAATGTTTGTTGTGTCTCCTGGACACGCTGCTGTCCCTCCACTGCCTCGGTGTGTGAATTGCACAAACATTTCAACACCAGGGCCTAACATCAGGCTCTGAAATCTCTATTTAAGTGTGCAGGGTCCAGCTGCTTTTTGCTCAGCACTTCTGGATACCAGGCCTTGGGAATGCCAAACTAGGAGAGGTCAATGAGTGAAACCTGCAGTGTGAGGGACAAGGATTTCAATCCTTACACTGCCCTCCAGATGAGCACTGCGACCTTCTGTGTCTGTTCATTTGTGCAAAGTGCAAGAGGTCCATCAGAAAAAATAATGGCAGAGAAAGTGCCTGCAATGACCACGATACCTGCTGGAGAGAGGGACACTAAATTCCAGTCCTGCAGCCCAAAATAAGAGCCTGACTGATCTTCACAAGGGCTTTTCTTGAGGCAGTCATGGAAGTTTTGACTGGTCTCGTTTTTGCCCCAGTGCAGGCTAAAGCCTCATTTTGTGGGTTGTGTTTGGATTTGTTTTTGCAGGAGCGTGCTCCCGTTTCCACACTCATCAGGGGAAGTGCCCAGGAGTTCTCAGCTCCCTCCCACCCAGAGCTGCTGGAAGAAGCTTTGCTCCTTCTGGAGCTGCCAAGATGCTCCTTCCTGAGCTGCCTCATGGTCACCACTGACCTCAGGATGGCCGCAGAGGGCAGGAGCAGCTGGAGCTGCACGGCTCCCCTGGCCTGGCACAATGGGCTCAGGGGAAGGAAATGCTCTTCTGATTTGTATCCTCAGCCCCTTGGCTGCAAACCAAAGTGCCAGAACTCCGAGTGGGACAAGCAGCAAGGGCACGGGCCGGATGCAGGGGACAGGAACTGGGGACAATGGGAAGGATCTGGGGTGCAGCGGGAGCCTCAGGCTGGGCCCTGCCTTGGCCTGGCACCGCTCCTCGAGCTCCATGGAGGGATTGGAACCAACATCTCCTCTCTCCCTCTTGTTTGAATCACACCCACAGCTGAATAATAATGCTCCTGCAAGAGGGTTCTGGTTGTGCAAAAAGAAACTTTTCAGCCACTGGAATTCATTGAGGCTTGAGCCCGGCCCAAGATGGCGGTGCTGGCACGGGATTCACACCGTGCTCGTGACAATCCCTTCTTCACTATTTTTAATGCCCGATTCAGTCTCCAAAATACTTTGCATTTACTGTTCTTCAAACACCCCTTCTGCATTTTTGGGACAGGTATCCCCAGCGTTCCATTTAGGATCAAATCCTGCTCTCTTTGGGCACCCAAAGCCCTCCCTCTGCCAGTGTGGTGGTGGTCGGGAGCCATGAAACTCATTTACACATCATTCCACGAGGCCAATCCCACAAATCCTGGCTCAAAGACTTCTTTCCTGAAGGCCTGTCTGATTGAGAGTGAACAGAACGCAGACCATCAGCACTTGAGCAGTGTCACTTGTAACACAGATGGGATTTTTCTCCGAATTCCCCATTCTAGGCCTGATCCCAGATTTGAGGCTGTTCCCTTGCACTGGGCAGTTTTCAGTGAAGCTCTGGGTTCATTGCATGCCAGGCTCAGTGCTAGTTAAGCAAAGCTTTATTGTGTACCAAAGGAAGTGAAGAGCAAACAGAGAGGAGAGATTATATATAAAATTTATAACTGGGTGCTTTACAGCCCACTGCCTCCTCCCTCCCAATATATCCCTGCCCATGGCCAGGGAATTGGAACTAGATGTTCCTTAAGGTGCCTTCCAACCCAACCCTTTCTGTGATAATATTTGGGTTAAGATGTGTAATTTCCACTCTTAACAATTTATTGTGGTACCACTCATGCTGTACCTGGCAGGTGAACACCTCACAATCTCCTACAAGGAGCAAATTAAGAGTTACGCCTTTGGGGAACTAAAAATAGCTGACACCAGAAAATGCCCTCTTTGTGATACAGAACTTTTACTGCTGGGTGCCAAAAGTGCCCCCTTCAGCACCAGACTCTCCAAGTAACTCCTACAAGCCACCTTTGCAACCCCGTCATGTTTTCAAAATCCATTTCTGAGCATGACTTCATCCCCTGTAATTTCGTTTTGGTGTAATGCCATTGCCTCCAAGGACGTTTTAGCAGGTTTGAGTTACACTTGCAAGCAGACTCTGCCCTTTGGAATTTCATAGGAAATGCAATTATTCCTTACTGTAGAGTCCACCCAGAAAAGAAGGTGAAGAACTCCCAGTAAAATTTCCATCACCTTCATGCATTTTATTTTTTCTCAATAACAACTGCAAAATAAAAATGGCTGTTAATTTACTAAGCATTTAATGTGTTTTATTTTTAATATTTAGAGCAAACCTGTCTCTGATAGTAACTTTTCATTGTCTTTTTCCACAGAACTGCAAGTACAAGCCTAATAGGAGGACTCAGGGAATTTTATTCCATAAATTGATCTTGCAAAGGCAAAGCACCTTGGAAGTTCCATCTTCTTTAAATCTAACTTTATTATCTCTATTATTTATTATTTACATTTTATTGTAAAAATCCATAGACTACTAATATCAAATATTTGTACCCCAGCTGTGCAGGCAGAGTCCAGAGGCAGAGGAACCTGCACATCACTGTGTCTTTCCTATCAGTCTAGAATTAATCACATTAATTCACATTAAAATGAAGAGAAAAGAAGTATAAAAGAAGAAATATTCAGCTGGGGAAATATTCAGCTAAAGAGCTCCTAAATATTTTGATTAAAGTTCATCTTAAGAGCAAGTTTAAAATAATCTGGATTCTGACACACTGCAACCAACCCATTCCTTTGGACTGGACACATCCTAATCTACTTCTGACTTCATGACTCTGATCATTCCTTTCCTTCCATTTTTTCTGCTTTGAGGCTGAGCTGTGAAGGAATTCTGTGAGTCTGCATTCTTTCCAAAAGGACCTCCCCGTCCAAAAAGGACCCCAGTTGGAATTCTGAACGTGAACAGCTTTGAATTTGTGTCTCTGCACAAATGTTCAGAGTTCTGCTCCTGGATCAGGGCTTGTGGTTTGGGTTCTGTGTCGTGGGCAGGAAACGCAGCAACCAAAGTTCACCAAGAGCAGCTGATTTGGAGAGATGCCATTGATCAGTTCCTGATATGATCCTGTTATCACATGGAGGCCCAAATCCATTTTTTAGGTCTAGAACCCAAAGCCTGCCCTTGTTACAGGAGCCACCTCCTTCGCTCTGCTGAGATTTTTTCATTTATTACAACAGGAAGAAGACAGATCTCCCTTGCCAGCAAGCAGATGTTCACTGAGAAGGTTTTACTAACTGATCAATTGCAAAATCACTCACTGCAATCCTTTAGAAAATCAGATGCCCTCTGTCCTTCCTCCCACTCAGCTTAGTTGCCAAAACTTACATACAAAATTATTACTGTAATGTTTTATAGTCACTGGGAAAAAAATATCCATTTGGTCTTACAGAATGATGTGAAATGAATCTCTGGCCTCAAAAGAAAAAAAAAGTCTATTAAAAGTAGCTCTTTTTCCTCCCTCCTCCCTCTCCCAGGCCCCTTTTACTCCCCTCCCCCAACAATAAAGGATGTTTTGGAACAGCCTTTTCAGGAAACATTTCCACAGCAAAATGCAGCATCATTTATAATATTTAAAGCTACATTTTTGTTGAGATGGCTTGGCAGGCTTTGCTTGCAAATCTGGCAGGATATGGCCAGCTGAGAGTTAGCACTAACAAACTGAGGATATGCTGACACAACAGAATGCTTTAATCATCATTGCAGCAAGCAGGACAAGATCTTCTCCTGCACTGCCAGCTCTTCCCAGTGTGAGAACCAATGGTGCTGCGTATTCCTCCTTCCCTCCCCTGCCTCTGGAGAGTTCACTTTTCCCTTGCTGTCTCCACTGAACTAAAAAAACCTCGTTGGGTAACAGCATATAACATAATGAGCTATGGATATTCCTCTTGGCCAATGCTGTTATGAAAATGCTCCCCATTTCCAGCACGAGAAGGAAGCTTAATAATTAAAAAGAAAGCCCTTAACCAGTGTGTGTCTCAATAGAAGGGCTATTTTCACTTGCAGCTAAAGCTCTTTTTTGGCTTTACCCTTTCCTAAAGCAGGGCTGAGAGCCATGTTCAGTTAGCAAAATCCTAATTAGAAACTCGTCCCATTTGAGAGTTGGGAACTGATGTCAGCCGTTTGCAAAAATCTATCGAAGCGAATTAATTTCACATTTAAAAGAAGTCCTGAAGCATTTAACCCCAAAAATCTGAGAGTTGCTGCCTTGACTAATGCTTGCCTAGAGCACAACTTGCTCAGAGAATTCCTGCTATGATCTAGCCAAGCTACAGACTTGCAATACTTCACTATTTGTCACATTAAGCAATAAAGAGATGCAGTGAAAGAGACTGTGAATTGAACAAACCTTTCCTATTTTGGGAGCATATCAATTTATAGATGCTCTTTGCTGGCTTTGTTACACTAAAACCTCTTGCAAACACCAAGTCTGTGAGGCTTTTGCTCTTACAAAGAATAAAGCCCTTAAATAAAGTAAGATCCTGCACACACACACATCTAAGACCATCATACTGCATCCAGAGCTGTGGAATCATTTCCTCCTTTCCTTCTTTGCTGGGTCATTTGTTGCCTCCTGAGTGTTTACTTCGAGCCAGTGAAGATGTGCTGCCGAATTTCCCACCCATACCCTGCGTATCAGAATGAAAATCCACAAGTTCAGAGATTATTTTTCCTACAATAATCATTTCCAGGGCTAGGCAGTGCTGAGGAGAATGGAAGTGCATCGCTGGTATCCGTGGAGTTGGATCCACCCCTGTGCAGCTGATTTTTAACCACTGGTTCTCAGACAAGGCACTTGGAATGGGATTTATGATGAAACAGATCATTTTTTCCAGTGCTTGAATGAGAACCTGAGCTGTTTGGCAGGTGTGTGGCTGAGCTGTTGATGCAGGAGGTGTTTGCTGGGGTTGTTCCCCCTCAGTTTTCTTTTCCTCCTCCTATAAATCTCAAGCTGCAGCTTCGTGCTGCTTGTGTTTACAAAGTTGATGTTACATCCATTTAAGGGATATCACCTCTTATTTAAAAGGGAAAAAAGTCCCATTAAAACGTACTCAACCTCAAGACAGAATTTAGAGCTGCAAATCAAATACTAAATCCTGATCTCCCAGGGCTTGTCTGTCCCCACGGTGATTGGAACCCATGGGGTGTGTGCTGAGGGAAGGGGCTCAGCCACATAAGTGGAGACAGCAGCTTTTGGGATGTCCATTTCCCATTTTCCAGGGTTTTGGAGAGCTGAGGTGTGGCTGTGCTGGGAAAGGCTCTGTCAGGGAGAGCTGAGGGGTGGTCAATCACCTGCACCAGGGGGACAAACGGGTTTTTCTCGCTGTTATGGAAACCCTGACTAAAATGGTCTGGGCTGCCTTTGCCACAACAATGGGGATGCTGGAAATGTTTTTCTCTCCTCTCAATTTTCAGTCCAGGCCCTCCCAGCAATATTTGCTGGAGAAATGGTCACCAGTGTTTTTTTTATGTGGAGAAGGTAATTTCTGCTGTTGAACAGGGACCTTTGAGCTCCTACAAGGAAGGTTCTGATGCCTGACAGGGCGAGGGAAATGGGCTGGATGTGTGCAGGGACATCAAATGACTTTCTCTGGACTCAATTTACCTCCAGTTTTTCTACAGAAAAAGCAGATCAGTGTGAAACACAAGACAGAGGGAACAGCCCAGAAGTTTCAAAGCCTGTGGGAATCTCCAGGAGCTCACACCATCCCTGAGGATATTACAGTGTAGTGCACAGATGACTAAGGAACAGCACAACACCAGCAAAATGAAGCTCTTCAAAGGCAGCCGTGTACCAGCTGACTGCTTCTATTTTTGAGTTGTTAAATGTTTTTAGTAGCACTGAAGATCAAAAACCGAATTGTTCATTTATGGCGTAGCCCATTCTGCCCAAAACTCTAGAGAGTCTGAAAGTATTACAACCTACTTCTGGACTCCCATTAGCAAGTTCTTGTTTTTAATAAATAAAGTCCCATAGAAACAGAAAGTATTTACAATTAGATCAAAATTCTGAATATAATTCACAAGAGAAAATGCTATTTTTTGAGAAAATGTTTTCATATCCTCATAACAGTCATTTGTTCTAAATTAGTACATAGCAATTGTCCATTAAATGAACATTTTTCCCTTAAGACCTATTCTTGTAGAAAAGTATTTCAGGCAAAACTTCTTAACCATGATGTAACCGCTTAGAATCAGAACATGTCAGTGATTAGTAACTCACATAGAAAATTAACACTTTGCATGGCTTGAGGAAAACATGGTGAGTAGCTATCAATATGTGAGAGAAGACAGGGTGTAGGGAGAATAAGAGATTTTATTAGAGCAGCTGATACAGTTTAAAGAAAAGTGTAGGCTTTTGGGCATTCAGTCCCTTCATCCTCATAAAGGATAACACCCATTTCTGCAAAACTGTTATGATTGTGATTCCATTTTCCCTCTCAAAATATAGGGATTTTTGGACTGAGCGAATTTGTCACTGCTGAATTTCAAAAACATGACCCCTTGCAGGAGTGGAATGAAGCTCTTTGGTTAATGTGCTGCGGGGTTACACAGATTTTTTTCCAGTACTTTAACAAAGTACTGGGCTCAATTTCCCTGTCAGAGCATCTCTGCCGCTTATTTTCTAATAATTTTGAATATTACTTCTGTAAGGACATGCCCTAGAATTCCTCTTTATTTGAAACTGCTTCTGGGCTTCCATTTCTAGGGAAGCCAGTGGGAAATTGAATTGTCTGAGAAATGCAGGCTCAGATTAATGGTTCTTGCTGCGTGTTGCTGTTACAGGATTTCAGTGCAGGAGCTGGGGTCCATCTCAGTGCCAGCTCATCTCGGATCCATCCTCTTGAGGAGGGGGATGAGCTCTGCATAATTCCCCCACGGAGGGACGGATGGCAACATTTCAAATGAACGGTGGGGAACAACTTAAAGCAGAGAGAGAGTATTTTCTTTTGCATTGTAAAAAGCCACAGAAGTGTGCATGTAATTCCTGCCAGTGCCGTGCTCATCTGGAACAACCTGAAACGTGCAGCAAACGTTCAACGCTGAGCATTAACTGCAGTGTCGTGTTTGCTCCAGGGCCATCATTTCTGAGCTACCTGAAATGATCTCACTGCAAGCCCGGCAGGATCAAAGCTGTTCTCTTCAGCCTCGCAGTGACTTCATCTCAGTGCAATTCCACCTGTGGGCTTTAAACCTGGAGGCTGAATGATCCAATTCCCCCAACTTCCTGGTGGGAATAGCGCTCACTGCTGACCTTAGGCCCAGAGGTTACCTGGAACAAGCAGTAGGAAACGTTTCCAGGTGTAGAAGGCATGAGCTGAAAGATTAATTTTAATATTTACCTCTCTCAGCTTCTTTATTGCATAATTTGCATTGGCTTAAGAGTTTCAAAGTCTCAGTTTGAGGTCTACTTTAGGAGCAAAGCCAATTTGTACTCCCTGAAGATCCTACTCACACCTACATCACCTCTTTGTCCACTTGGGTATCACTCAACTCGTTTCACTAAGTTTAAGGCACATTTTTTGCTACATAAATAAAATATAGACATGGGGAGGAAACCAATGATATTGGGGGCCTCTCCTTAGTTTGATATATAAGTTACAAATAGTGTCTTTTTTCCCCCAGTATTCCCTCTTCTGGTCCACCAGTGTGGGTCCTCCCTGCTTCATTTTGTCAGGGGTCACATTCACAATCAAAGGTGAAATGTGAATCCAAGGACCTCTCACCTCAGTACCAAGAATACCCCAAAATGACAGTATTAGGAAATTTATCTTCTGTTAAAACTTGTTCACCCTGCTGTGCTCTGCTCCCTGTGGAACTCTTAGGTGACATTACAGGGCAACACATCCAAGAGAACCAACGACCTCAACAGCAGGAACAGCTCCCAGCAACCTTGGGATGGACATCGAGAGCTCGAGTCCAGTGAAGGGTGCAGGGTTTCCATCACAGCTTTCTCTTTTCAGGAATTGGTCCAAACCTTGCTTTTGTTTAGGAGCTAATTGCTCATGGCGTGGTAATTTTCCATGATATTTTGACTGCTGTTCAATGACACTTTATCAAATAATTTGGGAAAGTCTCAGGCCAAGAGGTTTGTACCAATCTGTTCCAGCTGAGCTCTGGCTGCTGCGGGGTGGGATTTGGAGGCCTTGGGGAGCAGCTGCTGCTCCACTTGCCTCAAACTTGCACGAGCAGAGGAATCAGAAGGACTCTGTTTCCTGAGAGTGCTGAGCAGGGCATATTCCCTCCTTAATTAGTTCTTGAAATGGCATCTAATTTTTGGGTTTGCCCACAAATGAAGGTCCTAATTTTTCCTTACACCAAGCCCCCTTTACAGAGCTCAGTCAGTGCCAAATCTTATTATGGAAGGCACAACTATTGTCAGACCTGACACTTCTCCCTTTGGCCTTTGAAACTCTCCTGGGAAGTTACATTAATCTGTGACTGAATTTTATTTTGCTGCTGCCTTGGGAGCACAAAATCGGACGTAATACTTCAAACATTTCCCTGGAAATGTTCAAGGAGAAAGGTTTTTATTTAGTTGAAAATTTAACTGCATGCTTAACCAACTTGAGTGAAGCATCGATCATACTTGGACAAGCAATTTTAAGAAATAACATCGTTAAAAAAATTAATTCTGAAAATACTGCCAACGATTTCATGATATAGATATTTTTAATATTAAAAGTAAATTGTAAATGTGTCTTTATAAACAATATGCATAAAATAGATCTACTATACTAAGCTCTCTCTTTTTAAATGCTGTTTCACAGTAATTTCTTAGGTATGCAAAGTTTTCCCTCAAAGAAAATAGTGCAATCTGAAGAACATACATTATGTCAGGGGATTAAGAACTGCTCTGCTCATTAATACAAGTCCTTGTAGATCTCTTGTAGGAGTGGATGGAGGCTCATGTCCGTCTCGGTTTTCTTGATGATCTGCAGGAGCTGCACGTGCTCCGTGACGATCTGCCTGAGGTCCGTCATTTTCTGCAGCAGCTTTGCAAAAAGCTGCGAGGACTCGGGGTGGTTCAGCTTCAGCTGCAGCTCCAGGGCTTGCAAAAGGTTGTCCTGAATGTCTTCAATGGGCTTCACATTTAACAACCCCGGGCGGTCTGGGGACAAAAAAGAGTTGTGAGTTTGGGAGCATCGTCGCATCGAGCTCGTGCATTAATTTCTTACACATTTCTTAGCAAATTAAACCTTTACAGATGGCATTTCCTGGGAGCTGTTTGACCATCAGGCAGTTTGTAAGATTTCACTGGGATTTGCTCAAAGGAGTTTTAGAACTAATCTTGGAAACAGTTCAAGAGGTGCTGATCCAGAAACAGGTTTGTCCTCTACCACAGTGGATTTTCCACAGTAAACTGGGAGTGCGTGTGGGAATAAAGAGTGAGATGGTTGGGGGACAAACAATCTGTGTCAGGTAATTCACTTCTGGAAAATTGACATGTACTCTGAGGGATTTGCATGTCATTGCTACAGCTAAAAATGTTTCCTGTTGAGGTGCGTTTGAACCCATCAAAATTTTTTTTAAAAAAGGCACAAACTCAACTTCAGCAGTCGTATGAACCCGGGAGATTTAAAAATCACAGGCTCAGTTCTTCCCTATGCCCAAGTTGCAGCTGCTATTAGGAAGTTTCAGGACAGCTTTGCATGAACTCATCAGCTCAGGCACAGCCACTGATGGCAGCGGAGACCAGTGGCTGTGGCTCGTACAGAAAATGCCTCTCCTGGCTCGTGCCACAGGACATGGAGGAGGCTGGGGGATGTTTCCAGCCCCACTCAGCTCCTTGCACTGCCAGAGCCCAGCAGCAGCTTTGGCACAGCTTATTCTCCAGCAAGAAGCAAAATCTTTCTGTTTTAGCCATTATTATCCTTATTATAATAGCTCTTCTGTTAGCTCTGCCTGTCCCCAAATACATCCTGGAGTGGCTGCAATTATTAACAGAATTTATAACGTTTGTTTTCTAACTTGAGGTAATGAATTATTTGATGCTCCAGCACTGAAAGTTAATGAAATGTTGAATGTCTAAGCAAGGAAAGCTGCTAAACTTTGTTAAATCCTCACATGTGACAGTGACCAGCATGAATTTATTACTGCTAAAATACTTAATACTGGCTAATGCATCCCAAATATCATAATGAAAAGAGTCAATAATGTAAATAACATTTGCTGTGAAGCTATGAAATTAATTTCATAGGCTGATCAATAAAAAGCAGTGCCTACTGCAAGCCTTAAATCACTTCCCTAAGGCAATAATTGCATTTCAGCAAGGACAAGAGGTTGATCTCTATTAAAAACTTTAAAAATAAGCTGTTATTTCCTGTGATCTTGGTAACCTTTCTGAGCATACAGTTCTACTAACTCAGCTGGACTCGTGCTGCAGGCTGGAAAAAAGGCTGAGAGAAAACAAAGCTCTTTATAAATACATCAGGGTTTTACTTCAGGGGGAAAAAAATTGCAGTGTAAACTAAAAGGCAAAGCTGGCAGGAAAACAAATGAGTATACACAAGCCATGAAAGCGAAGGTCACTGATCAGGAAAGGATACTCAATTCTCCAAGAGGTGAGGTTTGGGCAGAGTTTTTCAAAGATGGGAATAACGGTAATTTTGAATATGAACATGGATATTTGTTTGCCAATGTGCTTGTCTTGAAGACATCACTCATTTATCCCATTCAACTGATAACCCCATAAAATCTGGTTCAGAAAGTCTGGGAGTAAACATAACGAAAGGTTCCTTTTTATTCATTTCCTTTGGCAATATTTTCGAGCAATTTTTTTCAGATACCTAAAGAATTTCTGATAAATGTTAGGTATTCATTTTTCGATTACCTGAATGCATTGCATGTGCTGCAGAATCGAGTTGGCATCTTTCTGAAACCTCCCAAATTTCAGCCCTTCGAGGCTGTTAATGATTTGGGCTTGCGATAGCTTTAAATTCTCCTCACGTGTTGCAGCTGAACTCTGAGCTAGCTGGGCATGACTCAGTGTGCTGGGATAGAAAAAAATCAGAGAGCACAAAGACGTGGCCTCGATTTCCTCTGAGATTCATCTCCATCTGCCCCCTGCTCCTTTGTGGTGGGAATTTTTTGGGGTGTGAGTTTTTCAGGAGTAAATCCCAATTCAAATATTGTGCTTCAGAGGCCAGGAGGAAACTCCACTAGGTCTGGAACTTATCAGGAGCCCCTCGAATTTGGGTGCCCGAGGTCAACTGAAGTTCAGTGAGACCGCAGTGGTTAGAACCCTGAAAACCCCTTGAAAACCCCATTCTGATGGTTTTTTAATGACCCAGTGGAACCAGAGGCAGAAAAGATGACTCTGACAAAAGCCTAGGAGATCATCAGATGTTATTTTTAAATAAGCCAATTCAAGAGGAAGGAAAATTCCCATTGAAGGCAAGAGAGATTTTTCATGAATGAGAACTTCAGGATATGGGCAGTGTTTTTTGGGTGTTGACAGTCTGCTATACTTTCTCAGAAAAAATCTCTTACAGAGGAAAACGCTGTTTCTGTTCCAAGAAACTTATCTAAATCAGGAAAAAAGGAAATAAGAGGCAAAAGCTTAAACATCCAGCTATTATGGTATATTTCAAGCTGCTAAAAAGCTCTTAAATATACATGCTCCAGACCAATTTGGTTTCGTACCAAAAGGTGTATTTTGTGCAGAAAGGAGCTGCAGAGGGATGTGCCTTGCAGAAAAAAGGCCAAGGGGAATGATTAATGCTGAGCCTTGAGAGCCATTGCGATAGGGAATGGGAAAACTCAGGAATGGGAGTGGGGAACTGGGTGGGACACTCTGGGGGAAGCCTTTGGGGGGCTGTGAGACCAAAGTGCTGCTTGAAAGCTGCCAGAGCCAACTGCAAAGGGAACTGGTGAGGGAAGTAAAGGTAAGTAAAGGACAGAACCAAAGAGCTGTAGCAGGATTCTCTTGTGTCACAATGAAAATGGGTGACAGAGGGCCAAAGATTTGGTGTGATGAAGGTGGGAGAGAGCTCAAAGTGATTTGGATGCTGCTTTTAATCCTCTGTGATACACCAGATTGTTTGAAGTGTAGCTTTTACCTTTGCTGCTTCCAGCCTGCCCTTTAACCATGAGGACTATGGCAGCAGAGCACCACGGTTCCCTTTTGTTTATGATGTGTCTTTATTCACATCTTCTTCATGTTTTCATTCATTGTCCTACAGCTGATTCGTTTGGTTTGAAAACTCTGCAGGAAACTGTTCTAAGTCAGAAAATGTTCACAGAGACTGGGAAGGGCCAATAACCCCAGAGCTCTGAGTGCCAGCAGTACCACTTTGTGTAAACTGATATTCTATATTTTCTCAGGGGAAAATACTTTATTTGTTTATTTGCTTACTTATTTGGATGCCTCTTTCATGTCCCTAACAATAATTACCATCTCTTTCACCTGTCCCTCACATATGAAATTGCCACCTGCAAGTCTTTACATTTTAATAGCTTTGACTAAGTGCATTTTGCATTGAAATGCACATTCTAAAATCTCAGTATGAAAAAACGGGGAAAGATCTGGCTGAGTGAACACGTGTGCTCCTTCTTTTTTCTTTTGCTGTGGCAGATGTGACTCAGCAGTTTGAGGTTTGTCTTCTGAGACTGTCACATGTATTGTAGCTACCAGGATTTTGGTTCAGTGCCTCCAGTGATGATCTGCAGTTCTTGCTCTGATTACAAAGCATTTCTTTGTTCTAAGAAAGTGCAGGATTTGTGTGGCAGTGAAACAGGAATTACTTGTTGGTAACAGTCAGTGATAAAACTTCAAATTCTGCTGATCTCAGAACGCAGCAAAATTATCCAATACAGTGTTTAAACCAGCAGCAGGGATTTGTGGCTTAAAATTTAGGGTAAAAAACCCCACAGAAAACAGAAAAAGTGACTTTAGAAACATCTCTGAGGTTAAATACCAGCTTGATTGCACATGGACTGTCAGTGTGGGTCTTTATAGGGATACCCTGCCCCAAACACTGCTGTATCCAAACATTCCTGTACCCAAATATTCCTGTACCCAAATATTCCTGTATCCAAATATTCCTGTATCCAAACGTTCCTGTATCCAAACGTTCCTGTATTTAAAAATTCCCGTATTTAAACATTCCTGGATCCAAACGTTCCTGTATTTAAACATTCCTGTATCCAAATGTTCCTGTGTCCAAACGTTCCTGTATTTAAACATTCCTGTATCCAAACACTGCAGAAGATAACACACAAAACTTCAAGTCCATCCATGCTATAAAATTCCCTTTTGAGCTTTTTCTTTGTTTGCCAACAACCTGATTGAGTGAGTTTGCTCAGTCTATAAATGTGAATTATCCCAGTAAGGCTCAGGGTATTACCTGTCCTGCCCAAACACAGCCATCCAACTTGTTCTCCTTAAACCTTCTTGTGACAGAGCTCATTTCCAGCCCAGGTGGATGTGGTATTTTTAAAGATGCCTCAATTCCTAACATATCTAGCACAGCACTCACTACTGACTGAGGATGTGCCTTAGAGGAATCCAACAGGGAGGGAGAATATCTCCTGAAAAAAGCTTTCCAAATCTCATTTAACCACAGTGTGTCTTTTAAGGTTACCACAACCAGAGGATGTTGTAACGAGAGTTTGGTGCTGCTTTTGATGGCCAAAAGTGTTTCTGTGGTACAAACAAGGTGATATCCAATGCTCACACGCAGTCTCTCTGTCTCATCAGCATGAAATTCAGAACACAAGACTTTTTTTGCCACTTACGTTGAGTTATAGCACCCACAGTAAGGAGCAGCTCTTCAGAAATGAGTCCAGAGAAATGTTTGGAATCGTTGAGGCAGAGAGAGGCTGCACTGAGCTGCTCAGGAACAGTAAAATCAACTGTGGGAGTGGGAGTACTTTCCATCTGTTGCTATTACAGTTCATTTGTCAGCTTCTCCTTGCTGGGATTTGGGCTTTTTGCCTTTTTCGATAACATGCAAAAGCAGCTGTTTGGTTATCAAAAGGCTGAACAGTTTTACAGGATTTGTGGCAAATTCCAAACACTTCCCAGTGAAAAGCTTTCTACATGTGATGTCCCAGCTGGAATTATCTTTCCCTTTCCCTTCTCCTCCTCTGTGCAGAGCTGCACAAGAGCCAGCCCCCCTGGAGCCAGCAGAATTAGCATAATTTCACTAGGTAATAACAGATTCACTGACAACGAGAGCCCCTGGCTGGGATCTTTTTGGGTTTCACAAACTGGTTTTCTGTTAAAGATATTTGTACACAGGGTTTTCAGAAGGGACTTAAGCACTGCAGGATCCCTGCAGCGAGTCAAGTCCTCGAGGTACTCTGCTGTTGAAATCCTGTTTCCAGTGAAATCATCCTGCTATATTCAAATAGTTCTTACAGAAATATAATTTTGCAAGGGTACAGCTCTTACGGAAACATCTGAGACAGCTGGGAAATAGGACTTATATCACATAAGATATTTTAGTTCCACAGAATGCATCCAGCTCACGAGATATCATATCTGGCTGTAAACAAAAAGATAAAAGCTTTCTCTAATTGGCAACAAAGCTTAATTGTTTTCAAAACATAAACTCATTTTTTCAAGCAGCTCTCATGCTTTTTTTTGGGAAAAAAACAAACAAACAAACAAAAAAAACAGTTCTGAAAAAAGATAGGGAGATCTTTGTTATCAAGCAATTAAATGATCTTCCTAGAAAGGACTGATTTCTATTTCTATGGATTTATATATCTCTACGGATTTGCTTCAGAGTTTTGCTACAGTTACTTGATTAAAATTCATTAGTTCTTTACAGATGTCTGTTTACAAATCATTATTGAAAAAAAAGAGGCACGCAGATAAATCTCGTTCAACACAATTAATTATTGTATGTGAATCACCATCCTCCTGCAATCTAAAATGTGAGATTGGTTACATCATTCCTGTTTCCTCCGGTGGAAACCAAACACTGCTGAAGACAGGGCTTTGCAGAATGCAAGTTCCCCTTTTGCAGTTAGGAGTGAATTTTGAGAGGCCTTTTTCTCATCTGTCACATTTCATTATACTAAAAAATGCGAAATATCGGCACGTTTCATGCAGGGCCCTGATAGGCTCCTACCATTTCTGCTCTCCCGTCAAAACCAACCAAAAATACACCAGCAAGGTGATTTCCTTCCCTGAATGAATGCAGAGTCCTCAGGGACCACAGTGCCCGAGGTTTGCACAAGGAAATCTCTGGGAGCAGTTCTTGTTGGAAGCGGAATTAGCGGGAATAAACCATACGGTGACCCCTCATTTTTCCTGAATGAAACACGGTGCCAGGAGGAACTGGAGGTGATTTTAAACCCAGCTCTACCATCCAGTGCCCTCCCAGCAGCAGGGCTGTGCTTAGAACCAGAGCGTGTGGCCGTGTTTGATTGCTGAAATGTAATTTAATAACAAAATCCTCGGCGTTGCTCTGCGGAGGAGCCGAGTCCAGAGCATTCAGCACATTCCTGCCATGGATATGTGCAGCTCCACGTTGGGCCAAAATACACACAAATCGGTAGGGCAAGAATTTATTTGTGCAACATCACTGCCTTAGTGTTGGCCAAAGCAACGGAGCTTCAACGTGCCTGGAATCTGTGTCTGAAGGTGTGTAAGGGAAATAAATCCTGGCAGCCATCGCTAATTCACAAAACAGGACAGTGACATCACCTCCGGAGCGGAGAGAACGCAGTGACTGACTGCAGAAAAGCTGAATTTCGGTGTTTTCTCAGTGAATTGTTGGCTGTGTGGGGTACCTGGGCTTTCAGCTTCAGGCTTTGCTCAAAGCATGATGTATAAAGACAACACAAGCAGAGCAGCTGAGGGAATCTGAACAGACACACAATGCCTGATTTTCCCAGGCATTAGGAGACCATCACTGTCCTAAGAAATCCATTTCCCCCTCCTTTTAAAGGCAAACAAAACCTTGCACGAAGGAAAGAACAATGGAAAGCACCACAACCCCGTAAGCCCAATATCCCCTGCCCTTTGGAATTGTTCTGGAGTCAAAGCTGTTTGTGTTCAATTAGCGAGCCACACAACCTAATTGCAGGTTTGAAAAAAATCTCATGCAGAATTTTAGCTCCTGCCAGTGAAATTCCACCCTTCCTGTTTTCCAGAAGATAGCCCTGATTTTGTTTTCAGCCTCAATGAACTGATGACTCAGCAGGCATTTCCAGCTCCATCACTAGGATCGGGTCATTTCCATTTTCAGTTTCTGTCTGAAACTGAATAAAGGGCAAACAACAAAAAAAGAAATTTGAAAATGACTAAAAAACCTCGGTGGAAATGCACTCACTCCCACCCTGCAGTGCCGAGCACACGGCTGTTGGCACAGGAGATAAAAGTGTCCATTCTACCCCATAAAACCTCATATAAATAAGAGAGCACTTACCTCCACTTAGGATAATGACAGCTATAAATATTGCCAGGTCGCTGTCATCTAATTCCAGTGCATTGAACTTCACAGCAAACTCAAACTTGGGCTCCATAAAGTCACAAAAAGGTTTCCTCAGGCTCTTCAGGAACTCCCGTGTCATGAATCCTTGTCCCTCAGATATAAGAACCCCGTCTTTATTCATCAGGGAAGCCAGCAGAGTATATATGATCTCATGGACCCCGTATTTCAGGAGAGTTACTTGGTCGTTGAGGTCGAGATTCACGAAGCCCGGGATGTTCTTGGCGAATTCCGTGATCTCCTGCACGGCCTCCACGGAGCGGAACTGGCAGCGCTGGAAGATGCGGATGGCCACCTCCTTGTTCTCCTCCTGCAGGGGGGACACGTGCTTGCACTTGATCTGGTCTTCTCCCATCATTAAAGAGTTCATGTCATAAATAACAAAGGGCTAAAAACAAAAGGAAAAGTCCGTTTACTCCCAAATGTCCTTTCCAAGGGTGTTCTGACTCCCGAGAAACCCAAATGGGGGTGGAATTCACCAGCAACCCCTGAGACATCTCTGAGGAACCTATCAAGGGTTCCCAAAACAGCTAAATGGTCTTAAACCTATAAAAACAAATACCCTCACAATGCTAAAATGATTTACAGAAAGGCCACATAAGGAGGGGAAGGAACACTATTTTAAAGTCTCCAGGAGTTTTGCCTTTCCCTTCGTTTGTTTGCTTTTTGTTTTACAAAATGTTCTGGAGTTCCAGAATTCAAAGTTTGGAATGTTTAACAAAAGATTAAACTTACACTTCTTTTACCTGAATTATAATGGCTCCTATAAAAGAGAATCTAATGAGTGTACAGGAACCTTCTTTTTTTGTAGAAAGACAGAGAATATTCACATTTTGATTCCTTTATTTACTTTCATGTCCCTTTCATGTCCTATCCTAGGAAACACTGCAAATAATATCAACTTTATGGTGTTGATTATCTGATAAACGTAACCTTTTGCTGTTAACTCCTTTAAAAATAACAAAGTTAGGATATATTTGAACCCACTCAGCTTGTCTTTGGGAAAGAAAAAAACAAATATCATGATACAAACCACAACTCAGAACACAAGAATGAGTCTGACTGTGAAATAAACTCAACTGGAATAAATCAATTTTGAAAGCAGCTTAGAAAAAGTGGTGCCAGAATACTTGCATTAGGATCTGGAAACAATCTGTTCCAGAATATGCAAAAGAAGCTCCTGGGTTTAAAGAAGTGGTTATGTGAGGATTTCTCAAATTTATTTGAAGAATCTTTCCCTCAGAGGATTAATGACTGAATAGTTCATTGCTGCACTGAACAAATACTCACTGATACGAACAGGTTTGTTAACATACTTGATTAATTAATTAAAATACAAGGGATTATACTCCAACAATTGGACTAGAGAAAGAATTTTTAAAATTTAAGGTCATTTATGACTGCAGATTCTAATGCCTCATAGGGGTTCTCAATCTCATGGTTTTATATTCACTTCATGTTGCAGAACAGGTTCAAAAAAAACCCAAACCTTCCTAGCCATAGTCCGTGGTCCTTTCCCACAGAATCAGCTTCTGGAAACTCCTAAAATTCTCTTCCTATTTGATTAAAATAGTTTTGAAACCTAATCAGTGCTAAATTACGGAATTTTTAAACTGAAAATAGCTCCTGGTGCTGCCTTCTGCAGGGGGAAACACCCACAGAGGCTCATCCCTGCCCTCCTCCCATCCCAGAGCTCTGCACATGGACTCTGGGAAGTGTTTGGTCACCTGCTGAAAGCAGCTCACAGCTGGGAAGGGAGCAGGGAATGGCAGCTTCATCTTTAACTGCTGGGAAAACAGACAGCTCAAGGAGTGGTGTGCACATGGGAGGGTTTCAGCCCCCCCAAATTCCACTGAAATCCAAATCCTGCTGCTCACAGCACCAGTGAAACCAGTGCTGCCCCTGCCCCTGTCCCCACGGGCAGTCACAGCTCCAGACCACGACATTCCAGGAGGGACAGTGGGAGGGAGGAAACTGTTTTTCCCACTTGCACTGAGGACTTCAGCGTGAAAACGAAATGACACACACACTGCACTGAGAAAAGGCAGCAGGAGAAGGAGTTTCTCAAGAGGTAATGACATTTTGGCAGCAGCAAAAACTTTAAATACATAATCTGCACATAGGGATGTGCACGCAGGTGGAGTAGTGGAGTAACAAGACTGCAGAAGATGCTTATAAAATGCATATTTTGGCTCTATTAGCTCACTTCTTTCTGTTCTTCCTAGTGGGAGCACCAAGTACAACAAAAAGTCGTTATTATGTCCGTGTCCATGTGCTTTAGAAAGCCTCTATTACACCACTGGCCTGCTGATAGATGAAAATCAAGGAGTTCAAAATAGCTGCTGGTTTTTTTAATATGAAGATTCAGATGAACTTGTGAGATGAATCTCATGTCAAATGAGCACTGTATATCCCACGAGATGATGAATAACTCATTCTAGTTTTGATACACTCACTTGCATATCCAAACATTTTAAATTAATTCAGATCATACAGCAACTAAAACATAACAGAAATTTAAACTCTGCTCATAGTAAACAGTTCGATGCTCCAGAGCACCAAATCTATTGACAAAAACGTGAAAATTGTAACCATTTAATACTGAGTGTCACTCTTTCAGTGGTATTTTCAAAAAAGACTTGAAAATTGGCAGCACTGAAAAGCTGGATTCTGTCTACTGGTTTATTGCTGTTTCTAATGTGCCAAAGTTTAAAAACTTCCAAGAAAAAAGGAGAATGTAATTGATGTAATTACCCATTTACTGGGTGAGGGTTGCAGTGGTGGAACTTTCAGACATGACCAGGTTGCACATCAGTTTCTGCAGAATAAATAAACGATGCTAATTCAAACTTTCTATATTCCATGCTGAAAAGTTACACACATTGTAAGTGTCCACCACATCTAAAGCTTTTATGTGAGGGCTACAACCACTTTCTGGACAACACTGAAATTATTATTTTAATTGCCTTTAAGGTAAGGAAGAAATACCTTTTGGGAGCCTGAAATACGTCCAAGTTCTTTGCTGTCTTTGAAATTATTAAGGAAAATAAAACACAGTCTCTGTTGTAATCCCGACAGTAAAATTTCTGCCAATGATTCTAGAAAACACATCAAACTAAGAGTTGTAAGTTTTGGAAAACTATTTTGTTCTTTAGGTATTTAAATACCGTCCAAATTTAAAACCTACCGAAATGGTCAGATATTATTTATCCTCCTCTCACTGATACAGAAGATTGTGATGCAGCACAAGTGAAGTTTCCATGGCAACCCACAAACACACTTATCACAGTTCCTTACTTTTCCAAGATTTTCCTGTCCATTCTCCTAAAATTCCAACTGCACCAACACAGGGCACTGATGTGACCTGAGATAACTCGGTTAAAAGCAGGAAGTGATCAGAGCATCACAAGAATGAGCATCACAGTTGAGCCTGGTGGCTGCACTGGGGCTGGAATCGTTTTGCCACTCAGGAAAAGGAATATTCCTTAGGGAACAACCAGTGATGATCATAAACTGTGGTAGGGATGCTGGAATAGGACAGCAAGCAATTCCTGACAGCTAGAGAGCCACCTTAAACAGATAGTGTGGGAGATAACCTCCGGGCAAGGAGAAGGAAAACGGGAAGAGAGGATCAGAGAATACAAAAAGGTTAAGATGACCTTCAAATTCTTGTACCGGTTTCAAGTATTTTATTAGGTGAACTTGGAGTTTTTTCAAATAATGTTTACTTATTCTATCTAAAAACATTTCCTGTGTTTCAGACACAGCTTGAAATGTGTAACTGCCAACAGCAAAAGTGAGGTTTTTTTTTTTTAGGTTTGGTGTTTTGTCGTTTTTTTTTTTAAGAGCCGCGTTGTCAACTTGGCAAATCATTTACTCGGAAAAAAAGGAAGAGACAAAAAGAAGAGGGAACTGACTGATTTGTCTGTCGTCTTTCCTGTCAGGATGGCCCTCGCCTTGGCTTTGGTCAGAGGGAAGGACTTGATGTAGGAGTCGTACAAGTGCTTGGCCAGCGCGCGCAGGTCGGCGGATTCGGGGTTTAACTGGTCGATGTCGCTGGAGATCTCTGCCAGGAGCTTCTCCTTCTCCGCCTGCGGCATCCGCCCAAACCTGATGGCTGAGGAACAGCACAAGGGTTACACCTCGAAAAACCACATTTGAGTAGGTTTTCTGCCACCTTTCTGCGCCTGCGGTTGCACCTCAAAAAGCACCTTTGAGTTTTCTGTCGCCTTTCGCTCGGGGCTGCTGAAGCTTGTATTAAATCAGAGTTAGGCCAGCAAGGAAAGAGGGTTTTCTCTGGTAATTGAGGCAAAGCAGATGAAGAGCTTTAAAGAAACATAAACAAACAAATCTCGAAGAGGAAATAATCTCTGTGCCCATTACAATACCTTGCTGAGAAATGCAAACTTGCAGTCAGCTGTTGGTGAAACCCCCTGGTTCTACCTCCAATCTACACAAAATGCAGAGAATATTTAAGATATTAAAGTTCTGTTGGCGTAGGTCAGGAGCCACCGCTGAGCCTCGAATTGTTTTGGGTGAAATCACCATATGGATCTGGGATTCTTCATTTGTTTAGAAACAAAACCCCCCCATGCCTTGCAGGAATAAATTCCTAAACAGCTCAGCAGAATTTAGCACAGCGAGTGATGTAAAAGGTTACCTTAGGAATTAAGGAATGGGGAAGGAGGTTGTACAGGGAATAAAAAGCTGGAAAAAGCTGAGTTCTTCATGGTACCTCTATGCATTGGAAGACTGGGAAATGGTTCTACCTCATCGTATGAGTTCAAAATTGCTCAATACCAAATCTCCTCTGAACCTCCTCCTTTTCTGTCCTGCTTTTCCTATCCAAGACACTATTTATTCATATGGGGACTGACTGGATAATGTTTTAAATGAGCCATCAAAATCAAGACTGATTTATCACATGGTATTTCAGTAAACAGAATTTATTTTGTTTTATGCAAACAAAACAGAACAAAAGAGCATCAAAACAAAAAGCGGAAGGAAGAAATCAAGGTTTGCATTTTGGCCCTAGGGGGAAATAGAAATATTATGAATATTTTTTCAGTGATTAGTGTGTTCCTTGGATAGAGGAAAAGTGCTGCTAAGATCATACAGAGATGATTTTACTGGGATGTTTTATTTTGGAAACAACCAGCCACTGCTCTTCTATGAGTTTGCTGCAATGTGTTGATGGGCAAACAGGACACTTTTCTCTAAGAATAAATAATTATGCCAGAAGACATCCCCCTCCTCTCCATTTTTCATATATTATTATATTTATTGATCGGTTGTCTTATTTCATGGCTGTAGAAACAAAGTTGTTTATTTTTATGGCTGAACTCCATTTCTCTTTCAGCAAGCTCAGCCTCTGAGTGGCACATGATGGATGTTTCACATTGGCTTGGGTGTTCTTTATATTAAATTATATTGAACACCAGCAGGAAATGATTCTGTTGTGGCCTGTTCCTGAGAGCTGGTTTGCAAAAGCAGGTTCAGAATCTGGAATCCCACTGGCAGAAGACTCCATTCCATCAAAAGAAAAGGTGATCAGGACTCAAATGTTGTATTTTAGATATAACATCTCATTATAAAGAATATTTTAAATATAACAGTTCATTAACAACAAGGAGAGTTGTGAATCAAGCATTCCTACCTTACAATTCCATAGACATAGGACTTATTTTTTCACATTTAGAATATATTTTATAAATGGGATATTAGTTCCAGCAGATTCTGCTCAATGCTCATTAACAGTGCAGGCAAAATCCGGGGCAAAATCAATTTCGTGGGACTAGCCTAGCAGTTTCTTTTTGGAAAAATCATTGTCACTGTCATTTTCAGGGGACTGAGACAAAAATCAGGGGGAGGTCAGGCAGTGGGAGGTCTCTGGGAGGAATGGGGAAAGTGGGATTTTGGATGAGAGGAGAAGAAGGAGGGGCTGATGGGGACACTCACAAAGGTTAGACTGGGAAAAGGAGAGCCTGGGAAGGGGATCAAGAGGGGTGGGAAGGGCAGGGAAAAGCCTGGAAGGTGTGGAAGAGCTCTGGAAACCCGGCTGGCTGCGTGTGCTGAGAGGGTGGAAGGGGTTGAGGTGGCAGCTTCTCTCCCAGCAATCCCAGCCTCTGCAAGTCTGGGCAGGAGCCTGCAGCTGGAACGTGGATTTCTCCCTTTCCTTTGGCAGTTCTTCCTCTGCCTTGCATTGACAGGATTCTCCAAATGTCAGGAACAGAAAGCCAGCAGTGAATGCAGTCAGTCACTGCACGCTGCATTCTGTCCTTTGGCTTTCTCCAGAAAAACCACAATTTTCATCCTCACCCCAGATTTTACTGCTTGGAGAAGTTAAATGTGAAAAAGATGGTTGTTTATAGACTGTTCTGTAGGGCACCGCTCTTCTGATGGTCTGGATTATTTCTGGGCATGAAGGAGACCCCGAATAGCCCATAAATTAATACAGTTAGCCCATTAATTAATAGAAATAACCCATAAATAAATAGAGTTTGTTACATTAGAGAACACGAGGTAAAAGCCAGGGTGGATACCTGTCTGAATTTACTGTGCCCAGATTGAGCAATCCCCTGCTCCCAGCCCTGATGATAAAGACATATTGCCACGTGTTCTCTTTTTTCCATTACAGTAGCTGGGTTAATACGAGCAGTACTTTTAGCAAAAAGGGAACAAAACAAATGACATTTCTAAACCAAAAGAACCAAGCTTTTCCTCAGTGGCTCTTCAGCATCCAATCTGCACAACTCAGGGTTAAACCCCGAGCAGCACTGTGGCTAGAGAAGGAAAGGAAAACAATATTCCAAGCATGAGAACACCACTGTCTTTTTTAACCTTTAGCCAAGTGGTATGTAGCATTTATACGTGAAAAAATGTGGCTGTAGCTGCTGAGCGTCTCCTTGCAGTCCCCCTTTTGTCCTGATCATTTTGCAATCCTACATCTACACAAGGACAGACACAGACTGGAAGCCTCGGGCACAAATAACCCACATTCTGCTTCAAAGCATTTAACATGCAGATAATTTCCCTACCCGAGTGGCTGAAGTGTAATCTGTAGATGGAACATGAAAATGTGCCTCGGTGCCATTGAGCACATCCAGTGTTGCATTTCCTTATGCTTTTGGGTCCTCAAGGGTGAAATTCAGCTCTTTTTTATGAATTTCTTTATAAATTAGGAAGGAATGAGGGGGTTTTGTGCAATGCAATGTAACCAGAGTGGGCAAAAAGAAAAAGGCAAGTGTAGAAGGCAGTACTTGAATAGAAACACTGACTCTTCATTGGGAGAACTCTTGGTTGGAGCAAAGGAAAATGTTCCTTGGAGCCCTGGGGCAAACGGCTTTGCCTTTTTCCTGCCTCCCTCTGACTCCTATAACCTTGTTGGTGCCACAGCTTCTGCCTGGGCAGTGGCTGAAGAGGGAAAAATGGCAGGTGAAATGTTAATTTTAAAGCTGTTCTATATGGCATAAGCCACAGAGAATGGTCTGGGCCATTTCCTCCCTGATGGAACTGCCCATGGATCCCACTGACACAACTGGGAGCTGTGTTGCCAGGCCAGGAGAGAATCTGGCATGCACCTTGAAAATAATAATAATAATAATAATAATAATAATAATAATAATAATAATAATAATAATAATAATAAAAATAATAATAAAAACCCCTCCTGAATTACTATAAAAACACCCACAGTAGCATTTCAAAATTAGATTTATTTTTAAGTGTTACTGTTGCATCCCAGGAATTTTGAAAACCGTATTTTCTATTAGCAGAACATTTCCCATACCAATTTACATTCAGTGCCTGTATTAGCTTTGCAAACCACAGTCCAGCTTGCCTCTTGGGGACAGAAAACTCATTTTTTATACTGAAAATAATGAAAGTTCTAAAAAAACCACAGAGAAATTATTTTCCCAGTCATGTTTGCAATTCTTTACCCTTAGAATTACATAAGTCTCTATGTTATGACATTTAATTCCTGTTTTTACTCAGCTTTGCCAAAGCAAGGCAACAAAGAATCTTCATTATGTCTTTCTGTCCAAACATTCATAAGTATTTCCACATGAATTGCTCTGTTAATTTTAAAGTTCAGAGGGACTTTCTTCTAAATGCTGTGCAAGAGAGCAGTATTGTGATATTCTTCATGCCATCACTTATGGTAAAGAAGGCAACCACAGATGTAGGTGTCCTACGAAGGAGGAGGACAGAGATTTTTAAAAGTGTCCAATTTTGGCCTGTTCATTTCAAATATGTTGTGTTTTAGTGTGAGAAGTGCTAACTCAGTGATGCCAACAGCCCTTGGTGTGTGACCTGGGCCCCGAATCCAAGCTGCTGTTACTCATAAAGCTTCAGCACATTCTCTAACCCAGCTTTTATAATTAAGTTTTTGACTTTCAGGAAAGGCATCTTGAGCTCCAGCAGGCAAAAAAAGAAAAAAGGGTCTGGTCAGAAAATAAGACAATGAAGTGAAAAATAGCAATTACACAAGGAATAGATTCAGGAGGAACTAGCAACGAGCAGGAATGATGGAGAGCAAAACCAATTCATGTTACATTGTGTATTACAGCAAGAAATGCAAATCTCTGCCTCTCTGATTTTGATGTTGCAGCAATCTCCAGTCATACAGAGGCTCCTAAACTCAGGGCAGTCTCTCTGACGTGTTTCCAAGCTGCCTGGTGGAAAGAAACTGAAGGCTGTGGGCATTCAAGCAGCACTTTGAGTAATTGTGTTGATGTTCCACGTTACTTTTCAGATGAACCACTGCTGATTTAAACTCGACCTGCACTTACCATTATGTGACATTCCAACGGCGAGGCATTTCTGAAACCTGCAGTACTGACATTTATTCCTGCTTTTCTTATGGATCCGGCAGTTTAGATCACATCTGTCGTAAATTAGCTTTAACCTGATTGTTCTTCGAAAAAAGCCCTGCAGAAAACAGAGGAACGTGGTAAAAAGGACCCAGGAAGCTGCCAGTGCCACCCTGTCCCTGCTCCACACACCCAGAGCACCTCTCTGTGCACACCCTGACCCGGATCAGACGGATTTCCAGAGGAAGCAAAGCTCTTGGCATCACCCTCTCTGCTCCTGTTCTGCTCTTCTCAGTTGCTTCCAACTCACTTTGATAAAGGGGTAAAATTCTCATAAAGCTGGAGAAGCTTTAGGGAATCAGAGGGGTTTAGGGATGTAAGGTAAGAGCACAACTCCAAAAGAAATGAAGCTCCATTTGTTCTACTGCTCATGGGACAATTATTAAGAACCAAACAAGACATTTTCAAAATTTAAAGTTCACTACCAACGCAGAAAATTCGTTGTTAACCACAACAACCCAGAAATTCTGCCAACAGCAGTTCCATCTCTCAGTAAATGAAAAAGGTCGTAGGTTATTTCTCCTTACAGTTTAAAGATGCTTTTTTGGGTCAGTCGTAATCAATTAATAAAGTTTATGTGGAGTTATCACAAATTTTTCTTTGTAAAAATCATTTTTTCCTCGCAGGAAATAATAACAGTAAAAGCATAATGCCAACTTTTATTTATGTAAGTAACTGTAATTTAAGTAATCTACTTTGGACTTATTGCTTTATGTGAGTTCCTAATTCACTGCTGAGAGTTTTATTTAAGCTCTGGATTGGTTCTTTCCTTTGAGTTATTTTCCTCAAGATACTGCAAATGGAGCAAATGGGAATTTCACATTAATGTTTTTCTTTGAACTCAGTGAATTATTAATAATTTCATTCTCTGACATTTCTTCTCTCATTCTTGAGGACTGCCATTTTTACACCATTCATTTGTCCTTTACATGTTATAAACACTAAATATCACTGACATAAAAAAGTCAGGGAAGTTTTAAAGCACAAAGCCACATTCTAAATACCATTAGACTTCTCTGTAGTTGCCTAAAATGTGTAAATTGGGTAAAGAAACTCGAATCAAGCAGAATAACAGAGCCTGAATTTTAAATTGCTCAGACCTTTGGAGTTGGGCATGAGTTTACTCTTGTTGTGTTCCAAGAACTCAGATTTTCTGCACATGACCTCCAGGACAGCAGGAATGAAACATGCTTGCGTGAGTGAAAGAAGGAGAAAAAACTCACAAAAAATTTGAATGGCTCAATAACATCAACAACAAAAAAGCAAGCTACATTTTAAAAACCTCCCGCTTATTAAGACCGAAATTACACGCGGGAAAATGTGCGTAAAGACCCAAAACGTTATTTTTTTTTTAAGAAGCACAAAGACGTGATTTTACCGAGTGATTATTTAGATGAAAATGGTGTCAAAGGCTGAGGGAAATGCCTTGGTGGCAGCTTACCTTGCAGCCCTCACAGGCATGAACCCCGTAGTGGAAGCCAGAGGCTTTGTCCCCGCACACGCGGCACTCGATGGCCATCAGCGAGTTGGACGACTCCTCGTGAGGTTTGTTGTACAACTGAACTTTTTCGGAGAAATAGGGCGGGGAGGGAGGCTCCATCTTGATGGCACCTGCACAAAGAGGAGAGTTTGATGGTAAACTCCAATGAAATAGGTGGGAGAAGCAGCCAGGAGTGGTCACGAGGCGTCCCAGTGAAGTTGGGATGGGAGTGCCAGGTCTGCGCCACGGCAAAGCCAGCAGCACACAAAGGCTGCAAAGGGATGGGAGCTGGAAGTTGCATTTCACTGCCTGGAAAAGCTGGAAGGGGCAGATTCTGATGGAGGAAGTGTATTACAGAGCCAGCTTTCAGCTCTGTAGTGTGGAAGGGTTTGAAGATGGATATTAAAAATTAATGTACGGAGAACTCAGGCTTTACTCAGTCTCTATCTGGTTTATTACTTTAAGGTGTTGAAAACTCCTACAGGGAGATGGGCTGGAGTGACTAATCTGGTTTAAAAAATATTCAAGTGTCTAATAGAGCTGTATATTGAATAATATATTATTCAATAATATCTATATGAGATAAAATAATATCAGATATTTCAAGAAATGTAGCTCTCTCCTGGGGAAAATTGTTCAACTTCGGATGCCGTTTAGAAATAAATTTTCTCTTCTGAAAGTTTCTAATTAAGAGACTAATTTCTGATATTGAATGAGCTCAAACAAGTAAATTGGATGTCTTTATATCAATCATTACTGGTCACAGAAGAGAGCTGTGACATTTGACAGTTACCTTACACCAGGAGTGATGGAACAGACTGAGTATTAAAGAAAATGAATTTTTTTTTTTCCCAGATTGGCTACACTACACAAACTAGAAAGAATTATTCCTGTATAAACTGGGAAGAGATTATCTAAGTAAAGATGAGGAGGATTTATGCCATCTAAACTCTACTGCACTCTTTAATAACTGCTTGGCATTAAAATGTTATTAATATTTCTAATTAAACAAAAGAAAAAGAAATTACTAGCCGGAAAAATGTCCATTCATTTATTGCAGTAATAATGCAGAGATACACAGCACCTGCTTCACTGTACAACCAAAATGAAATACCACAATTTCCCCAGCAAGAACTCCCTGAGAGAGTTCCTGTACAGATTACTACAAATAAAAGTGATGTCACATCTAAGCAGAAGTGGATCCTTAAAAGAGTTCCAGGCACAGCAACCTCACATTCCTACTCTGAGCAGGAATGCAGTAACAATTTATTTAGGAATAGGTCACTTCCTTTCTTAAAAGGCGGATTTAGCGTAATTTTTTCAGTGTAAGGGGTGAAAGAGCAGCATGTTTCACAGCCAGTAAAACTCCAGGAGCAGTGACAGGAGTTGTAACAGTGCTCTGACTCAGGCGTAGCTGATATTTCTACTCCATCAGCTTCTCAGGCTGTTTGGAGTTTAAAAGCTGCACATATTAATAATTCAAATGCTCTGTGTGCTGGGCATTTTTGAACATCCAGGGTGTTTATTCTGCATTGCGTGCACTGAGCTTCAAAGGACAAGCTGCACACAAGGTACAGGAGTAGAGACAACAGAGAGGTTCCTGTGTCAAACAAAATGTAATTCTGGATACTTTATGATGCCTTTCCTAAACTCCAGCTGCTGCTCTGGAAGGGTGGAGGTCTGCTGTGGGTGTTCTCTCTTTTCTGCCTGCCCTACTGATGCCTTAGGTTTTAACTTTTCTATTTTCAAATTCTGTACTGCTTAGAGTGTAACTCTGAAGTTCCTTGTGGCCTGTAATTCCTGCTCTCTCATACTGGGTAGACATAACAAAGCCTCTCCAGGCTTTGCCTTCAAGGACAGCCAGGCTGTTTTTAGGCCCAAAATGTGTAAACTAAAGATTCTAAGGGGGGCAAGCTGAGGGGCGTTACATCGCTAAAACTGGGGCTTTAATTGGAGAATTAACCCTGATGTGCAAATGATCCAAACCTATAAAAGTGTGAAGAACTCGTGACCTGTCGTCCATCTTGGGGTCCAATTTTTGGAAGCAGCCTCTGGCTCCCCCAGGGTGTACCTTGAAGGCCCTTCAAATAAATACCTGTCTTTATTCCCTTACTCTTGTCTAGTCTCTGTTTCTAGGTGGCTGGAGGAGGCATCACTACGAGGACATCTCTGCTGCCACAGGAGATCTGAATTCCTCTAAATCCATCTGCTGCTAGCTCATGTGCCAGGGGATGAAGGAAACAGGGACACGAAGGAAACACTTTGAAAAAAAGGAAAAGCTTACTCTGGCAATCCTGGAGCTTGATATCATATTTATAATCCAGGCCTGACTGATCAGTTCTGGCAAGAGGAAGATCTTCATAGTGCGGTGAGGAAATGCTCGAGAAGTCAACGGTGGTGAAGGGCTTGATGTCAAAGGAATGTGTGTGATCATCCATGGCTGACAGATCCACAGGGCTAATTCCAAAATTCATGGGCCAGAACGGCATTTCTGTGTCAACCATTGTAATCCCTGCAAACCACAACAAGAAAGAGGCATTTTAGAAGGAGTTGGTTATCTCCAATGTGTTCAGGGTCAAGCTGAGGTCCAAGTGTCCCGTGGCCAGAGGGCTGAGATGGAAACTTTAACTGCATCTCTCCGTAGCATGCATATGAATAAAATTAGAAGTCTTCCACAAATAATTCTCAGTTTTGCGAATTCTAATCATCTTTCTTCCCAAGTGCCTGAAAATCTTAAGGATTTTTATTTTAAGAAAACAAACCCCAAAGTAGCTGGTATTAAATAGTGGTGGTTTTCCTCCGAATAACCAGAAATATTTGAAAACTGTGCTCATTCGAGTTTGCCAAAAGTTTAATCCCAGTCTCAAACCCAAGGATCAAAGAAATGTAAGTCACGACTTTTCAAATTCCATATATATTGATGCAAACCTTGAAAGCAGTAAATAAATTATAAACTTCTATCGCAAAAATTGTCTGCAAATTGAGTGAATTTAGATTGTTTTCCCAAGTCCACTTCTGACAGATAGCTGAACCCAAATCCTTAATTTAGACATATTTCAGCTATGAAAAAGTTTGTAAGTTACAGCAAGTGCAAAGACTTTTATAAGCAGGGTCTGTGTTTAATTTTCCACGATTTATAAAAAGAACATTCTAACCTAAAAATAGAAGAGATGTTTCAGAACTAAAACAGCTTGGTCACTTTGGCTGTTTAATTTGGACTTTAGACCCAATCAAGTAAGCGGCCTTTAACCTCTAGATAACAGAAACTTTGATTTGGTCTGCTTTGAATCAAAACTGCTCTGACACACGGCCAAAAGTGCTGTTGAAAAGTGATACTGGAACAGAGGTGCTCCAGAATTTGGAGCTCATCCCATGTTTTGACAGGTAAGTGAAGCTGTGACTGCCCTCCCTATCAGCTCTGCTCAATGCCAGTGGACAGAAATGGTTACACTTCTCTTTGCCTTCCCTCAGGAATGTCATTGTCATTCTTCCCCCTTCCAGGACTCCCAGCACAACCCTTCAGTTCTTCTGCCTTGAATATTGACAACAAAGGTTGCAAGGGATCCTTTTAATTCTTCAATTTGTGGTGAGAGATTCTCACTGCAGTGGGAATAAAGAGGTGCTGCTGCATCCCAGCCACTCCCCTGTCCCACTGGATGGGATATTAAGGATGTTATCCCCTACATGGAAACAACAGCATTCCTAATTGCCACAAGTGACAATTCTCTGGGCAAAATACACTCTGGGCAGCTTCTCAGAGTACCTTGGTGTTGTGTTTTATCTTCCAAATGGTCAAGTTTCAAGCCCAGTGCTCAAATCATGAGCACTGCCCGAGGGAATGGGCACGGCCCCGAGGCTGCCAGAGCTCCAGGAGTGTTTGGACATTGCTGCCAGGGATAGCCAGGGTGGGATTTTGGGGTGTCTGTGCAGGGATAGGAGCTTTGTGGGTCCCTTCCAGCTCAGGAGATTCTCTGATTCTATGAATTTTTCTGTGAGCACAAATTGCAAATCCCTGGCCATCAACACTGGGCGCTGCCTTCCCGAAACAGATTTCCAAACAAAGCAATAAACCAGAATAAATTCCTCCTTAAAAGCCCTTTTCTTGTAATGACCGGACACATCTTTAAAATAATGCAAAAATCAAGAGACATCTAACATTTAATTGGTTTATATCCCCTTAGGCAAGTGCCATGGAGGGTTATGTGCACTTTCTGCTGCAGCTCTGCCTCAAGGGTGAGGAGGAAGGATGGCCACAGGCACATTCCCAGTCACAGCCCAGGTTCATCCTGGGGATTCCCAGGACTCACACACTCAGGGGTTGCTGTGTGGACAAGGAATAACTGCAGGAAACCAAATTATCACAGGGCAGGAGGACCCAGAGCTGCCCTGCACAGACACCTCCCTGCTCTGGAGAAGCCCCCAGAGAAGCTTCAGTACCTGCCAAAGGCAAGGACAAACTCAGGCCACTCACTGAGTAGAGATGAACTCAATCACCTGCCACTGATCTCACTGAAAAATTCACAGTTTCCTGCATCCTCCATCAAACCTCTGAAAAATATTCTCACAATCTCAAGGTCTTTTCACTCACTTTGTCTTTTCAAGTTAAAAAGCTTCAGTTTGCAAAGCCCTGTGAGCTAACAGCAAACTCCAGCTGAGCTGGATTTCACTTCACCCTCAGCCCGTGGCTGGGATGTTGTGGAGAAGTCGATGATGTAGAACATGAGTAATTCTGTGAAACTCCTGTATCAGGACAGCTCCGTGTGTGCATGAACTTCCCCATGTACAGTTATCTCACAGCTCAGACAGACTCAGATAAGCAGGTGAGTCCAGAGGTCTGGCTTGGCACGCACAAGCTCCGAAATCTAAGAGGCTGTAGTAATTCCTTATCAGAAATCTTGCTTCCCAGTCAGCCCAGCCAAATCATTTCAGCAAAGTCTACCAAAAAATGCCAGGGTGGTTTCATGGTACAAGTATTTCTAGCCTAGAACTGTGATGGTTTAGATTTTTTATTAGGGTTTAGAAGAAACAAAATAAAATTAAATAATTAGAGTAACTTGTTGTTTTAAGCATCACTGAATAGAAGGGATTTGGTTTCATGCACGCTGTTTTTTCCCTACTAATTGGATTTTTCTGCTTGTCTGTCCAAATCACACACATGCTCTCTGTGTGCTGAGAACAGAGGAAAGAAAAATGCCAGGAAAAATGCCACTGAAGAGAAAACCAGGGAATTGTGGCTGCACCCATCAGCTACTGCAGGTCACAGAGTAATTCTGCTTTATCCTACTCATATTTCTGCTGTAAGGTAATAAAATCTGGAGCCAGCAGCCTTTTACAAATCTTTAGTCAAAAGCCCATCAACTCCACCCCTTCCAGAGGTTAACATCCCATGACTCTCAAGATCCCAGAGTAATATTGTTCATAACCATTTCTGAATGGGGAGAATTTCTGGGTTTGCTCAGGTTTTGGGTATAAAACACCAAGCATTTCATTACAGTTTTAAAGTTCCAATCTCCACATGTGACTTAAGGAAAATCATCTTGTTCAATTTAACAAAATTTTCTCTTACAGTAGAAACAATGAATTTCAATTTCTGGATGAATTTATATTAGAAATACTAAAATGGAGGGAACTTCTTCCATGCTGGTTTTACTCTTGCACTGTTGAAAACCAAAATGTGAAGACTGTTCCTATGTTTAATGGTTATTTTACAAATACTTCTATTTTGCACGTAGCTTTACTTGATTTTTGCTGTGTACTTTGTCCTTTTCCCTCCCCAGGAAAGAGAAATGACAACATTTCCTTCTGGAAAAAACCAAAAAACTAAACCCAACTAATTGTAGTCTTCTCAGGGCTTTAAAAGAACCAAAAAACAATAACCAAGATTAAAAAATTCCAGTGGACAAGTCCAATGAACAGACTGAAGGATGCTTTCATAACACTCACAGGTGCTTGTGTGACATCCAGGTAGCAGATCTGTGAGTATTTATCTGATTTAGAAGATTTTCCTGTGCAAAAACCATTCTCAGCCAGCAAGAGGCTGTGCAGAACAGCAGCAGAGATGTAACTCACAAAATGAGATGGAGGAGCTTTGACATTTCATCCTCCAGAAGAGCAGCAGTGACAGAGATAATGCTGTTGAGATAACATTTAGCACTGAGATATGGAGCTGGCTCTTCTGAGTGCCTTCACTCTGTTTAATCTCCTGCACAACTGCCCAGGGTTATGAGCAAGGAACCAAAGGCACTGAACTCATCTGGCACAGCCACCCTTGGGTGTTCTGCTGCTGCTGGCCACAAATCCCACCTCATTCATCACTTCATCCCCTAATTGATCTGCTTTCCAGTTCCTCAGACAGTTATTCCCTGCGTTTTTCCTGCTGGGAAGACATAAAATATGACACAGGAGGCTACCAAGGTATGGAAAACATCCTGGATCACGAGCTGCTCCTCACCATAAACACTACCTGTGCTCAGGTAACCTGAAGGGCCTGTTGTGCTGCATTCTAGACACGCTCTTTCCAGACAAAACTACCAAAATATGACCCTACAGGTATTCAATGAAGCAACCAGAACGTCCCAGCCTCACAGGAGTTACAGAAAATCAGAAGAAAAAAAATTAAATGGATAAAGCCTCTCAGCTTTGAAACATTATTAAAATAAAGGAAGGTATAATGACATGACATGGACAGGTATAAATATGGACAAATAGATACATCATCTAAATAATGTGGTTTTTTCTCAATGAAAACAAATTTCATGGAAACGTTTGGATTTCCTCTCATGTATAAATCTGTCAGAGTTTGTCAGGTAAACTCATATGCAAGTCCTGCAGAACTTAATGGGACTTTTGCCAATTAACTTAATTAAGGCAGCTCAGAACCTCTGAAACAACGTCCTACATAAGTTGGTTAAGATCACACAATCATTCTCAGCTTTTAGGAAAAATTTAAAGACGGTGAAGGGGCATCTTGATACCCCCATGTATTCAATTTATTTATCTATTTGGAAGAACAACAAAATATTTCACGTGTGCCTTACACAACCCACATCTCCCCTAAGTGATGGCACCACATCCACTGAATTAGAGACCTTCACTGATCTTTTAGAGGAGAAGGCTGCAGAAGGACTCTAAAAAGAGAGCAGACAGTCTTGTGATAACCCACTTGCATTCCCCTCCCAAGAACTCAGTTCTCTCATTGCCTCTGACACAGAAATTCCGTGTGGCAATGGTCAGGCAGCTCAAGCCAGGGTTTTACCAGTGCTGCTCTTGGGTCCCAGATGTGAGGCACAAGGGGCTGGGCACCCACTGCCTTCAGAGAGGCGTTAGCTGATGGCCCTGGAAGGTGGAGCTGGGCTCCAGTTCCAGTGAGACTGGGAAAAGTGGCATCACCTTGTCCTGTTCACTGAACTCTGGGTTATTGAGAGAAAATCACGTCTTAACTGCATTTGTTTTCTCCTGGCGAAAAAAAAAATAAATACAGATTTCTGTCTCAGTTCTCTGTTTGTCCAGTGAAAGAATGTTATCTTCCTCCCCTACTCTCCTTTCTCTGTGCTATCAATCCAACATCACTCCTCTTCAGCAGCTGTGGTGTTACTCCACACATTTTTAATATTCCTGGTTATGCCAGAGTACAATGGAACTCTAAGCTTTAAATCTTTAGGAGATACCTTCCTCAATAATGAAAATGATATATTTTTCACTAATAGCAGCTATCATTATAATGGACTTTATGGAATAGACACCATTGGTATAAAACAGAGATGATTTTGTTTTGGATAAACCAAACGATGTGAATTTTCTTGTATCTCAAACAATGACTCCAAGCTGTTGCCCGTGGTTGTTTCACACCTTCCTGGCCTGCAGATTCCCGACCTTCCCCCCCTTTCCCGGCACAGGACCCAAACCTCTCTGTGTCCTGCTGCTGCAGAGTCAGCAGAGGGAGCACAACATAACTAAAAAAACCCCTCTTTCCAAGAACTCTGCTGGCACAGCCAGTGATGCTCCTAAACAAACAAACAAGCAAGAAAAGGACGGAAAAAGAGCCTCGGTGGCTGATGCCCCCAATTCTGTGTTTGACAACATCAGTACTCTGCCAACTGCAGCAGGAAAAGCAAAGGAACAGCAAAAAACCCCATAAAGCCTTGCTTTAAAAATTCCACTAGAGAATTTGTATTGTTTAAAAGGAGAGATATAAAGATTTCTTTTTATCCTTGCACATGCTCAAAACATCGTTAGGATTCAGGGCAGAAAATGTTTCAGTGATGTGCTGATGAACAAACACATTGAACAGCAATATTGGTAGGATTAAAGTAATCATCCAAAGCAGTCATTTCCCAAACAAATGACACATTAGAAACCACTGTGGATGTGGGAAAAGGGTCCAGGCAATGGGCAGAATAAGGACTGATAAATTTTTATGTTGTGAAATCAAAGGGTTTCTGAAGCCTCGGTGTTGCCTTTCAGCACTTCTGGGACTGTGTTGGGGAGGGACAAGAGCAGCTCTGCACCAGTCCAGAGCCAGGCACACTCCTGGGCTACCCCTGCCTCACCAGACCTGGTCATTTTCTTTTCAAGCATGAATTTATCAAAAACATTCACTGGAATGAAAACTGACCTCACCGCAGGACAGAAGAACCAAATTTTTAGGGATTTGTTTCAATTAAAGAACTCTAAACTAAAGCTCCCTGTGCCTTGGTTTAGCTGTGAGAACAAAGAAAATACCCAGTGTCTCTAGCAAATGCTGAGTGTCAAAATAGCTCCATAATAAAAAGTGACTTAGTGAAAAATGAGTTCACAAATGATTGATAATGGCAACTTTTAACGTAGGTGACTTTGAAAGCACTGCTGACTCCAAGCGAGACAAGAGCTGACATTTCCTTCTCTGTTCCTCAGGTCCAGCTCTGAATCCATCCAAAAACGGCCCAAAATTTAACACGTCCACCTGCCAACAGCAAAAAGATGGCACGTAGAGAATGTACTTTGGAAAGAAGGGAATAAACGCTCCGTGGGACACACGTGGAGTGCTTCTGGACCAAATGGATTTGTCAGCCTTTGGGCAGAGGGGCTGTCCCAGCAGCACAGCCAGGGCACACCTCAGGGTTAATCACTGACTAGGAGGGGTAGGAGCTTGGGAAAGGCTCCTCTTGCAGCCACTGTCCCAACCTGCAGAACCAGCACAGGGCCCAAATTCGGAGGGCAAAAGGAAAAGCAGCGAGCTGGGGCTGAGAGGAGTGCTCAAGGTGTGACAGCAAACTCAGAAACACCCTCAGACACTGCTGGGAGATGCTCATTTCTGTCCCATCTCCCAGTCTGACCAGTGCTGATGGCTCAGAAATCCCAGTGGTACCCAGTGCGAGGGCTGCAGAGCCCAGGGACAGCCACATCCTTCAAAAAGCCAAATAAAAGGTAAAGGGGGAGGCAAACCCATTCATCCTCTCAGCAAGGCTGCTCAGTAAAACTCCATGAGAAACTGTATAAATCCAAACACTCGGAAAGACCAAAAAAAAAAGCAACTCATAAATCAGTAGGAAGTGTATTTTATCCCTATAGCTGAATTATAACTGCAAGCTGTGCTCACTAAAAGCACAGTCCATAAAATTTACCACAATGTTTAAGAGGTAGTTGTTAATAGAAACAAGGAAGAAAAGCCCATTCAGGGAATAATAGAGCTGTTTAGTGTTAAATACATTTTCTATTCCATGGAATTCACACAAAATGGCCTGGGTTATTTGAAATAGCAGCATTTTATACCCTTGCAGCAACATAAACCCTTGTAAATATAATTGCAAATGAGAAACAAGTTCAAAAATGCCACAGGCTACTCAGATATGCTACAAATTCTACCATCCTATTTTAATTTGTTAATGTAGGGTTTGTTGCATTCTGATACTGGATAGAAACCCATGAAACTTCAGGTTATTCCAGGGTGTGAAAGAAACTGATTGCGAGGCTGTGCTCAAGTAGCTTAAATAGAAATTGAGAGTACTGGACAAAGGGGAATTTCTGTATGAGAAATAGTGATTTATAGATCTGAAAAACTCACAGGCAGAAAGGTCACATTTAAAAGGAACAGCACTTCAAAATCATCGAGAGCTTAACTACAGATTTCTGGAAGTGACAGAGTGTTGGGCTCCTGGTGGTAAAAGTCTGACTACAAAAGAAATAAAAGTGTTCTGCTGCAGTCACGGCACTGGCAGAACACTGAGCTCAGGAGATCCTTTCTGCTTCTGTTAAATCAGACTCAGGGTTTGTGGGAAAGGATCCTCAAACTGTTCTTAGAAATCCCTAAGCAGAAAAACTGCACTTTCCTGGTTCCAGGCAGCTGCAGTCATGCTTTGTGAGGCACCATGTACTGAAACTAAAAGTAACCCTGATGAAAGACTTCTCTTCCAATGCCTTTTGTTTGAAAATGTCTTAAAAATCCCTCCCACTCTTCAGAATGGAAATGATTGTTATTTCATTTCTTCTTGAACAAAAAAAAAATACACCTCCAGAAGCATAAAAATCTGAAAAATAAGGAATCATCTCGCTGGTAATATAAAATCAGAATAAACCTCTGTGGGATCCTAATGGGCAAAGACCATAAATTGGCATTTACGATGTGCCTCCTTGCCTTAGTGGAACTGAAATGTGGCTCCTGTTGGTTTTGAGGGATTTGGGGAGAGCAGAAACAAACAGCACGTCCCTGACTTGTGCTGGCAGTATTGTAAAACTATCTCATTACATAAAATGTAGGCGTTGCTCTCTATGAATCATTGTGATTTAAAATAGGATCCTGATAGACAGGCAATGAATCACATTGGATTTTGTAATCAGCAAGGGCTGACTTCTTGGGAGAGCCCTTTGCCCCCTTTGGCAAAGAGCTGAGGGGAAGGTCTGCTCCAGCCGTGGAGGTGCCTCCCGAGGCTGAAGGAAGTCATTGGTTCTAAAATATCCCCAAAAATGCTGTGTGGGACACAAGATAGCAGAGCTTTGTCAACTGGAACAACACCACACAATTCAATTGATAAGAGTGTTCACGTTCTCAGGCCCGTGCTTGGCTCCAAGTCTCAACACACTTCAATAATTGGCATTTATTTATACTGGGTGGGCTTTGAATTGTTGGCTCTAGTGAAAGTTTTACCAACTACGAGAAATTAATATAATTCCAAAATACCATATTTGCCATTAGAAGTATTTTAAGAGCAAATGACCCATTCAGAAGTTTCATCTGCACGACTTGTGACTGTGCTTTGAAGTCAACAGAAAGTTTTCCAGCTTCGATAGAAATTCAGTGGTTGGGTCAAGGTTAAGCCAAACACTCACTGAGAACATTGCATTTATGCTAACAGCATTGAAACACCTTCCTCAAGTTAAGCACTTCTAAAAACTCAGTTTTTGGCCAAGGAAGGACTTCTTTAGCTAAGATATATTATTAAATTACAATCTCATACACATCTGTGCACACGGATAAATCAATGTACGCACATTTATTCTTCACATAAGAAATTAGGGTCTCATAAAATGCTCTATTTCCTGTGTAAAACGACTCTTTCAGTGTCAAGGCTGTGCCCAGAGTTAATAAAATAAACCCCCAGCACCACGAAGCCGCAGTGGCACTGTCAGCCAGGAGCCTGCTGATGTTTCAGTGGGGAACAGCTCTGTCTGAAGCCTTCAAGTACAACACAAAAACATTTAGTGAGTTTACCCTGTGCTCACACGTGGTGTGTTGTATGAAAATTTGTTCCTCTGTGGCTCCCTAAGGCTGTGTGAGCTTATCCAGGATTTCAGGCAGCGTGGCAGAGCACACAGCAAACCTGTGTAAGCACCACAGCTATTTACAGGACAAATCTCCTGCTCCACTGCTTATCTGGTTTCATTAGGTCATTATCACTGCACTCTTCATGCAGTTTAATATATTAATAACAGACTCCATTCTTTGCAAACGGTGCTTAGCCAATAATTAACAGCTGAGGTATCAATTTAGTATGAAATTTTAAACAGTTGTACTCCAGTATGGAACTCAGAATACGAAGTTTGTCCTTCTTTCTGAAATGTTAATACCTTTAATAGTAAATGTTAGATGTTACGTGCACGATACCCAGCTAATCTTCTTCTTCTAAAACATCGTAGGGGCAATAAATCTGATACTAACCCTGAAGAATTTTTGGATTATTAATACTTAAATAACCACATCAAATTTTCTCAATCCACTTCGTAGCAGTAGGCAATTTAGGGATGCAGAGGACTGTTGGGAAGAAGCCTGGGATTTTTTTCTCTCCACAGACTCTGTCATGTCAGTGCTTTTTAATGTTCACAAGACAGTAAACTTCAGTATTGTTTCCAAGAGATGAGCTAATAAGGCACACAACTGGACTAGGGTAAAATACACTCATTAATATCCTAAATGCAGTTCCCTGCCATGGCAGAATACTGAATACTCCCACAGGAAGAGGAGGAGGAGGAGGAAAAAATGCCATATGAATTTAAACTCATTCCTTGAATTAAATCCCACTTCTAAAGTTTTTCCTGGCAGTCAAACACGCTGCAAATAATCCATAAAAATGCTTCTCTCCTATTGGGATGAGTCGTTTCCATCACAAAGCCGTCAAACACTAAAGATGTAAAATGTACTTAAATGCAGCAAGACTTGATGGAGGGCCCACGTGATTTGACTGAGTGCTGGTTTTTGGCAAAATATTTTAATCTGTTGGACAATCACCAAGTTGTAGAAGTTAAAAAGCACCACGTTGCAAAACTCATTCATGAACGTAAACTGTTTCTGCATTAAACACAGAGAGCTCTCAGTGGAACAGCAAACACCCTCTCTTTCTATAGAAATATATATAATTTCTGGTCCATGCCAGTATAAGATAATGCTCTTGGTGCCTGTTACAGCCATTGTGATGCCAAGGTAATTCAGACACACCAAAGCCTGAAGAAGCAGATAAATAGCACCAAAGAGGGCTGAATATTCAGCACTCTCTTCTTTTTGCTGCCCCCCCAAATTCATCAGGTTTTGTGGGAATGCACTTTTTTACACACAGTTGAAGGATGTGCTCATTAGGGGCTGAAATTCTTCGAGCAGACCTTCCTAAGCTTGGAGGGGAGCCAGAGGTAACATCCCAACATTATTCTGATGAAATAAACACCAGGCAAAGCAAAACAGACCCCCAAAACTGATCCTATCCAACAGCAGGATTTCTACCCTACACTCAGAGCACCCAACTAAATAATGTAATAATAAAGCCCCACGAACTTTTGTACCCCTATCATCTTTTGCACCAATGCATCTCTTTCATCTTTTAAACTAGGAAAAAAAAAACCCCTAAATTAACCTTCTCAACTGTACGAACTGCAAAGCATCCAACCTGCTCAGCCACTTTCCAGCAGCAGAGCAATCCCCTGTCACCTGACTCCTGTACTTTTGACCCTCCAAAAAATTCCCAGCTGAAGCATGTTGACATGTTTTTACATGTGATTCAGCAATGATTGCTCTCAATAGCTCCGGATACTTATCACACGTTTAGATCAATGTTCTTTGCCTCTCATGTGCTCCATCTTTCTAAATATGAATTTTTCCACGGAGCTTTCAAACCACCCCGTCAAGGTGACTTCAGGCTGGGAGTGTGGGCTCAGGGCACGGGGAGGGCGAGCTGTTGTAACTGCAATTGCAACACTCTGAGAAGTATTTAATGAACACCAGGAAATTAATGTGGAGCTGTGTCCTGAATTTAAACTGCTCACAGTTTCACTGTTGGACTACAAGCTTCAAGGGAATCTTCCCCACTCTTGTCTTTTTGGGGTCAGCATTAAATACAACATGAAGTAACGTCGTGCTCAGTGTTTTTATTCCAGAAGGAAATATGGGTGGGAAATTTCTGAAGGAAATTTAGCATTGAAAATGGTTGTTATAAGTATTAATTTTAAAGCCTGTGTTTGACTAAATAATAGCAAACTGGGAGAAAGAATTACTAAAGCATCCACTCTAAAAACTCGGCATTAAGTTAGCACCAACGTACCTCCTTTTGTGTTATTGTATTTCCTACTTTCAGAAAAAAATAGAGGAATTTCATTAGGATTTTTCTGGTTTACATACTTAGAAAAGCTTTGTGCAAACTGCTACTTAAAACTATAGTAACTGCTGAGCAGAGAGAAAAAAAAACCCGAAAAGCCTCAGAACCAGCACCCAGGATCTGAGTTACTGTGAAATAATGATACCAGAAAGCCCCAGAACTGAACTGCTTTATCTTGAGCTCTAAACTAAATAAAATGGGTTAATACTGTAAGTTTATGGGCCAGCAGCTTCCCTACCAAACTCGAAGTAGTCCTGGATGTCACTTTATACAGTGGGCAAATCAAACTTTTCAGTTATGTCATTTTCCTTCCTGCCATCTGATACTGATAAACTCAACTCCCTCTACCACTCAAAAAGAAAATACCACAATACCAGACTCAGATAAGGGATATCAGCACAACTTCAGGTGATAATTAAAGAACAAGACTTGCTCAGCTGTTACACAAAGTTATTGAATCCTCCTGCCACCCACCTCTCCCAGTTTTCTGAGAAAAGGCCCCCCAACACAGCACGGAATTTGATGGAAATATTGAATTCTTTTCCAAATGTACTTTTCAAGGGAAAAAAACCCCAAGATACCATTCTCTTAAGAACACAGAAGTAACTTACTGAAAGCACAATGGGTAAGTGCTGTCTGAACCTGAACTAAAAGATGAATATTCCCCCTGCAGCCCTTTTATAACAATAAAAAAGACAAAATATTTGTGGGGAAAGAACACAATTTCATCTTTTATTTAATTTCAAAATCATTAAGGCACTTCAAAAAGAACTTAAATATAACCTGCATAATGATACATTAATGTGAAATTCTACAAAGTCCTGACTTTATTACAGTTTCAAAAACCTACTGTATTTTCTAATAAGGTATCTGGCATGGTTTGGATTTTATAAAGTGTCTGAAAACTAAAAGTTACAAATTTCTTTGATCTCATTTTCTGTTGGGTTATTCTCTGTGTTATTAATATCATAAGAATATGTCTGATAAGTCTCAGTCCTACTTTTGTCAACCTATTTTGAAGTAAAAATTTTTCCAATTCACCCATTGAAATTTTCTTGCTTTGCCCTTGAAGGAACATTTTTTACCTGCCAAGGCGTGGAAAACGATTCCACACTTGTGAGCTGCCTGTCGCTCCTGTGAGTGTCCCTCATCCCCTCAGCAGGGTCTGTTTGTATCCAAACAACCTCTGTGCCTGCCAGAGAACAGCATCCCGTGCCTTTGCTGCTGCTCTTTGCCTCTGCAGTAAACCAAACATTTTTAAAAACGGAGAGTTCTATTTTTTTTGCGTGTCATATCAGTGATCTCCAAGGCAGAGAGTCAGCACATGTCACACGCTGTGACACTTACAGGGCCCCTGTGTCACTGTCCCCATGGCTCTGTTCAAGGAAGGTGGAAACTGGCCTTGCTCTTGGTGACCAAAAACGTTGGGGAGTTAAAATGACATCATTTGAGGACACAAACGGAAAGCGGAGGATCCTCAGCTGAGACCGGTTTAGGAGAAAGCTATTTATGTGTCATTTCACAATTCTGCTATTTTTAACAGCCAATCCTAACCAGTCATTTTTCGTAGACTTGTTTCCAGCTGGAAAGACTCTTCCAATGCTTGGCTGAATCAGTAAAGACCCTGCACTTTGTATTTTGCACAGAAGTATCGTGGAGGGAGTGGAGTGTCCACCAGAAAATCCCAGTGTGCCCCAGCCACCTCTGTTCCTATGGGTTTGGAATCCTCTGAAACTCCTTTGGAATCCTCTGAAACTCCTTTGGAATCCTCTGAAACTCCATGTATGAGATGACAACTGTCCATAGAGATCCCAGCTCATGGAAACTCGCCTGCTCTCCTTAAAAACCTGAACTGCCATCCCATTCCTGTCTCTGACAGCATTTGCTGCTTTCAGTTGAGGAGAAAAGTGTATAATCAAGTTCTAAGAGTGTTTCAAGAAGATTAATAATTATAGGGTTATGCAACATTAACAATAGTGGTACCAGCAAAGCAGCTATGTTAAATTTTAACAGCATTAAAAAGAGGGGAAGAAAGAGATTGAGAAAATTTCAGTTCCCTTCTCTATCACGTGTTCTTGCCATCGTCTTGGTTTTTGCTATATTTAAAATGCTGCAGAAATTTTCTTCTGCAAGTAATCTAAGAGGGCAGCTAACAGCAAATCTTTCAGTTTCGTGTTGTGATAAATGTAAGGATACACCACAATCCAAGCCAAAAATGTAGAGTTAAATTCCAGCATTGATAACATTGATAGCTAATTTCTTGCATTTTTTTTTCCACAACATTTATGGAATAAGTTATTACACTGAAAAACATATTCATTAACTTTCTGAGAAGTTCTATTTTGAATAATTTTGTGTAACTATATTTCTTTAATCTAAATACGTGTGCCATTCTCACACACAAACCACAAATCATACATTGCAATTTTGCCCATAGACTCTGGGACACTTGATAACTGGATTGGTTTATTTTCAAATCACCAATTTATCTTCAATTGGGCCAGAATACCTAAAGTTAAGCTGGCAATAAATGATCACTGTCATACCCCGTTTTTCTTTTAGGGAGATTCCTTTTCTAGGCAAGCGAGTTTGGTGTGAGGAACTAAAAGTCTTTGCTGTGACTTCTTGTAACCCCTCAAGCAGGAGTGTGAACAGCTAAACATGTGGCTCTGATGTGGACTGAGGGTAAGCTACTGGCACTTTTTAATGATCTCAGTTTTCTTTAGTTGCTAAAAAAAATACCAATAGCTGCAAATTTCCACATGCTGATGGTCAATCTCTTTAAAGATCCAGTTGTTATTTAAAAAGAATCGTATTAAAATACTATTGAGAGTACCACCAAAAAGTAAATTCCAAAGGGACATCTGGATTCTATCCAGTGTAACAGAGCACTGAATATCAGAGTAAGACACTCCTGATGCAAAACTCCCCCTGAAACCTTGGGGATCACCTCTAATCCCCGAGATCAGAAGGGGTCTCCAGCAGCTGAGTGCCACCCACACCCTACCCCTTCCTGCCCTCTGTGTAACAAAGGTGTGAACATCTGGTTTAAACCTTATCCCCACACTCTGCAACAACCAAGGAATTATTCTGCAGCACTTCAGGTGACCCTTCACCAGCAACGATGTGCTTGGTGTAGAGGGACGTGAGCAGGATGGAAATAAGAACAACTATGATCTAATTCCATTCCACCCACCCAAACTGGTTAATTTAGAGCCTGGTTTTGGTCTCTCACCTTCACTTTCTCCTATCAATACAGCATCACAGAATAGGCCAATTATTTGTAAAGCAGGCTCTGGCTCTCACTGGGCTCCAAGAAGTCGGTGTTAACCTCATGGCACCCCTTGCCAACACAAGGGATGGGCTGCTAAAACCCCTGGGGCATGGTGTGTAAAATCAACACAACCAGAAAATCGTCTAATTCTAATTTCTGAACTGTCTTGGGCAGAATCTTGGTTCATTTTGGAACTATGGGTTATTTCTTACAGCTCTACATCTATATCACCGAGCCAGACGAGATAATTTGGAGACAAACACTGGCTCCTTTGAAACTGGCTGTAAAATTTCCATCAGTTCACTCGATTTACCTTGTGCAGGACAGCAGTGGCAGCATCTGTTTTGAACTGGAATGCTGGACCTCTTGGTCAATATCTGACCATAACAAACCCAAAATCTCCACCAGCACAGACATACAAACCATGCAGGCACCACACAGAACCTCCTCCTTCCTCAGACAATCGGAGGGAATCACCTCCCCATAATGTGAGACTGGGGAAAAAGTGCAAACTATTGATCCTGAGACCGCAATAATACATCAAGTGGGCAACAAAAAGCTTCCTCCCAAGATTTACATCTCAATGAAAGCAGAGAAAGTTGCCAATTCCATTCTGTTTGTCAGCTCCCCGGGATTATCAATGGGCCGTGTGCTGTGAATCACAGAGCTCAGCCGGATCTTGCATCTTGCCAGTTGTATCTTGCATTTACTATTTGTTCTGGGATGTTCAAACCACTATTGTAAGCAGTTCAAAAATACACGTTGGAAAATTGTTAATGCCCTAGTCATACAATGTCATTTTGAAGCTCCCTGGGAATTTAGATTTGCACAGCTTATTAGGATATGACCTTTCCCTTGATTTTTTATTTTAGGATCAAGTTAAGATGAAATTTCCCCAGTGGGAGTTGCTGTGTTTCCTTCACAGATAAGGCAAAGAGCAGTGGCAGCTCCGTACAGAGACAACTTTCGTACGTTTCTGCCCCTGTGGGCTTGACAGACATCCATTGCATTCCTCGAGGCTGAGAGGGAATGAACCAAAAAAAAAAACCCCAGCAACATGACAAAGGTATTTCCCTGAATCTTTCACCTTTTTGGTTTTTTTTCCCAGTGTCATCTGTGAGGAGTTTTAAGGCCTGTGGACTCTTGCATTTAGAGCACCAGGGCAGCACTGGCTGCGAGACAATGGCTTATTTCTGGAATACATTCCTATTCCTTAGTGGAGTATCGACCTCTACAGCACTCCTTTTTCCTCTTCTCACTATGGATTTCATCTCACAAATTCACACACTTCCCTGGAATTTCAGGAACCTGATCTAAAAGCAGGAGGTTGAAAAATTAATTCTCGAAATTAGTGCTATGGGCTGATTACCAGCTACCAATCACAGTGGTTAAATACTTATATATGTAATATGTTTTTAGTAGTTTAAGACAAGGGTACTCCAACAGTTCTTAGTCTTTTTGCCTCTATGTCAATGACACCAACAAAGAGAATTAGGTAAATAATTAGAAGTTGAATGATGTCGCTTATATTTTAAAATTTTCAAATGGTCAAGACGGTAAAAACCAACAACTGTTACCAAGTTTTTGTTTAGGAGAGAACAATTTTCTCACTAGAAGTAAAATCAGCTGTTCAATAACGAGATGACCAAAAAGAATTAGGCATTTTGCTTTTTGGATATTCAGGGTGAAAGTTTTATGCATTAGACCTTTGCTATGCAAACACCATTTTTTTTTTGCTCAGCTTCAGATACCAAAAGAAGAAAAGGAGGTGATGATGAAATGAAGTGAGTTACTTTTTGTATAACTTTTCACATCTTAGTAGCTGGGGTGGGCGCTGCTCACAGAACATTCATACAACCGTGCCACAGTAGAATGTTTGGAGGTCATGGCAATGACACAGCCAACAAAAACCACACAAAGATTCAAAGGCACCTTAAATCAGCCCGGCCGATTTTACGAGTTTCCTTGTCTGCAGCTCTCCAGGAGCAATGCCCAGCCCGCTGTGGCTCAGCCACGCACACAGAAAAAACCCTTTTCATTTCCCTGCACCAGCTGTGAGCGTGGGGATCCCCCCACGAGTTAAATCTGCATTTCCAGCAGCAGCCCTTCCTCCTTCCACGGCCGACAAGAGATACGGGTTTACTGCTCCGACAGCAGGTAGCAGACAGCCTTCACATGGTGTCAGGCTCTGGGCAGGAGCTAATCTGCAATTGATCCTGGCTTAATCTGCCTCTCCTGGGCAAGTACAAAGTCATTATCTGCATCACCAGTCCAAGACCTCTATGACACTTGTGTGTCCAACAAGAGAGCAAACAAATCCCCACCGATAGCATTCGCTGCCTATCGCTGGGGAGCACTCTGATGTCACACAGGCTGAGTGCTCCTGCAAATAAATCCAGCACGGCTCCAGAAAAATGGAAATAATACAGAAGGAAAAAAAAATGGCCAGCTGAACGCTCGGAACTTACAGGAAGGGATCTAAAGGATAACATCATTTCTCGTGCACCAGGGTATCAGCAGTGTTTGAAGAGTGATTCAACAGACATTGAGTATCTTTTTTTACTGTGGTGACACAGAGCCAGTGCAGATGCATAGTGTAAGCACTAAAAGTTTATTTACAGAGGGCAGGACTGAACATTTCATGCGAACACATTCAGGCCATGATAAAGGGCTTTGTCTCCCATTAGTAATTTAAAGAATTGTGATTTGGTCCTCCCAACACACCTATAATTGAATTCCTCAGTCATAAAATCACTGGTGCCAAACAAGTCCCGATATCTTTTATCAAGCCTCTTTTTTCTTGTCATTTGTTAACATATTTCTTATGGAGCTTTTCTTCTTTTTATAGATACATTTGCTTTAGTTATAAATTAACCCTGGAATTTACTCTCCCAGAGGCCACAAACTGCTTTTTTATTCTCTTGGAAAAGTTTCAGGCTCTATGAATTGATGATTTGAAACAATTTTTGAGTAACAGCTCAGATACAGAGGAAGGAAATCCAAAAGATTGACAAAGGAGTTGAGACTGAACTGGAAATGTTTAGATGCCTTTCTGGACCTTCTGCTCTGGAAGCCACAATTAATTTACCAAAAGGGAAATGTTTCCCTGTGGGATTTCTGGTGTTTCTAGTTCCTTGTAGTAAAATACTCAGATACAGCCTCATTCTGAAATGAGGAACTTCTCAGAAGTCCCATATTTCAGTGGCTCCAGAAGTTGGCCAGCACATCCCAAAGGTATGCGGAATACTTCAAATTTTGGAGCACATTATAAAACACCAATATTTGCTTAACAGATTGATTCATATAATGCCCATTAAAAAATCATTTTTCAGTAGATAATGTAATTGTAAAAAACAAAGCTTATAATATTCACTGTTTCCTATCGTGTCTTTGTTGGGCTCTTTCTCTTCATCCCAAGGGTTTTGGAGACCTTTGGCTTCTTTCAGCCAGAATTGACTGCAGATGTAGAGGAGTTTGAACACAAAGGGCTGAAATCGTTGTTGGTGTCACCACTGAAAGAGCAACAGTTTGAGCTGAACTTGTAAAAAAAAAAAAAAAAAAAAATCCAAATGAAGAATTCCAAAAAGACATATCCATAGGAAACGGAGGGAATTGGTTCTACTGTTCAAAGAACTATTTGTATAAGGACAGAAGGACACTTTTTAACAGCCACAGTAATTCCCACATTATTTCCTTTATCTGTCCTTTTGTGTCAGTCTTATTACAAACCATTTAGGTTTGAAAATTTTGATTTGGTATTAACACACCAGGTGTCCATTTCTATGGTTTATCTTAGCAAAGGTTTTCCAAGGTGGAGAAAATTTGAAAAATATGCCTTAAAGGTTCAGAAAACAGGAAAAGATCTTAGAGAACTCTGCATTTCTGGATTATTCTTCCAGTTTAGAATGGCTGTGGTTGTGCTGCTGCCTCACCACCCCATGACAAGGTGATGACTTCACAGGATCCCAGAATGGTTTGGGTTGGAAGGGACCTCAAAAATCACCCAGCCATGGGCAGGGACACCTTCCACTGTCCCAGGTGGATCCAATTCCTGTCCAACCTGGCCTTGGACACTGCCAGGGATCCAGGGGCAGCCACAGCTTCTCTGGGCACCCTGTGCCAGGGCCTCACTGCCCTCACAATTATGAATTTCTCTCTGATGCCCAATCTGAATCCACCCTCTTTCAGTTTAATCTGATTGAGGGGGTTAAAAATGACACAGTTTTGTTTTTTAAAAATTCCTTAAAAAATTACTCTTTAATTAAGAATAACAAAAGGGATCGAGGAGCCCTGGGTTATTTTTCCTATATAAATAAATACTTTCCCCATCTCTAGTTCCCCATATTCAAGGCAAGGCCCTCACAAAGGCAAACAGAGCTTCCTCCTCTCTGTGCTATTTCTGGGATTGCCAGTCAATTATTTGAAGCCAAAATATTAAAATTTATCACCTGAAATTGTGCTTCGAGTCTCTGAATTGCCATATTTTTATTAGGAAGCCAGTGTCTCATTCTTTTGAACAATCTTATAACTTAATCTGTATTTCTTCCTGGATGCTTCACCTGTTTGATTGCTTATAAAAGGTTCTTGATGTATCTTTTTTAAGTCTCAACAAAACACGCTAATTCCTGCTCCTTTAACTGAATCAGTGATCACAGAGCTGAAAGGGTCTAACACTTAAAATATTTATCAACTTCTATGACAGAAATGAAGTTTAAAATAGTGTGGCTATACTGCCAAGTATTTTAGCTCTCAAATTTTCAGATGCTAAAACACACGGTCATCTTTCAGATTTCACACTTCTGTGCTATCTAATGACAACACAGATTAAAAACTGCATTACTTATTTGTTGACACAATTTGGGGCACGTCAGTCAGCGTGGCTTGGCCCTGCTGTCCTGAAGGATCAGAACCCAGGTCTAACCCCCTTCTCTCACACCTTCTGCACACATTTCATAACTTTGTTTGCCCTCTGCGCTTTCACTCGAGCCAGGAGGAATTTTCAGAGCAAACAAGTTGTAATGTATTCTTTACAGGTGAGTTACAATGTTAGCTGTCTGCAGTTCTTGGAACAGACAGTAGGACAATAAAAAACTCAAATTATTTTTCAGAGCATTGACTATATCGTGTAAAAGTATTGTATTAACATCTGCTCAGGACAGATGGATAAATAGAAAAGGAATTTTACCACCACGCCACAAGCTCCCATAACAGGGGTTAGGAAAAAAATTAAGAGTATTTTTAAAGATTTTGGGCTTTATTTAATGTTTTCTTTTATTTATTTACATGGCAGCCAAATGAACAGACAACACAGGCTAAAATGAGCTACAGAGACTTTCCTTTTCATGAAATTCCTACCTCTACTTTACCAAATACACAATTTCTTCCTCGTGTGCCACAAGCTTTCTTAGAAACATCTCCACATTAGAAATCACTCATCTTTTAGAGCTAAAAATCTATGAGTGGAACGTAAAGCACAGATCATCTTGCTCTGAGGGCAGGAAGAAACTTAAAAAGAAATGATAACAAATCTGAGAGTCATTTCAGCTGGTTCCATTTCAGCTCTACCAATAAACTGAAGAGCATCAGGACTCCCACTCTGGCCATGCTTGTCCTGCTCCCATTATCAAACTCAGCTGTCCAAACTGGGTGAAAATTTGTAAATGGCCTCTTGCAAATGGTCCATGGCCCCTGCTGGCTCCCAAAATATTTCAGGAAAGTGATTGAATGGCTCTTAATTGGCTGAGCTAAAACTGGAGCAGGGACAATTCTAAGAATTTATCCATTGTACCTTCCACTTCCTGCACCTGTGCCCAAATTACAGCACTCTGATTTACTGGTGTGCTTCAAGCCTTTGTGTTCAATGAGACTGCCCTGAGACTGGGGAATGTCACTGCTTTGGGGTTTTGGTTTGGTTTTCCTCAAATCCTCTCAGTTATTTAATCATGAACCAGCTTTTCTTCCTGCCTGTGGGCCCAGTTTCTGCCTGGAACCTGCAGTGGGTTCTCACAGCTCTGGAGGAGCTCAGCACCAGTGTGAAGGTGAACAAGACCCTCCTGAACCTCACCAAAGATGCTTTGCTCTTGTACACCCTTTTGCTGGCCACTAATAAAGGCACTGACCTCTTTTTTCCCAGATTTGCACTTCATTTCAGTGAAACATCTGTGCAAAAAACCCTGCAGAGATGGAAAACTCTAAAATACAAGCTCCATTCTTGATAATGATCAAATTCCTGTAGCTGCCATCCAACAGAGGCATTTACCCATCGATCTTCGTGTCTCATAAAAACACAGGAAATATTTTGCTGCTTCAAGACCCCACAATGTAAGAATGACAATGCTACAGCAAACTGGAAAGCACTTACATGTATTCATATTTCTAATTATTACTATTTAGAATTATTAATATTTATCTCATCCTCTGCCCTGAAGAACACAGTGGCACCTCAAAATCACCCCCAGCTTTTAGGATAATCCACATTCTCCATGGATATAGAGGAAAACTCCCTATTCATCAGATTTGCTGCTCAGCACCGAAGGAAATAAGGGAACCTGTTGTGAAAAATGGCTTTTAGAAGATGCAGGGAGGAAAATCCCATGGGCTCTGTCAGTAACTCTTCCCACTGCCACGCTCCTCTCGGCAGCAGACTTCCCATTTTTTTTCTCTGATTTAATTTCAGGAACTCTTGTTCAGAGGATGTTTTCTTTGAGGAGCTATACAACAGTTCAAATGACACCCTGGAATCAGACAACAGCGCTATTTAGTATTTAGCCCACATTGTCTTTATTTCATTTCCATATTCATAGCTAAATGAGTGCTCTATCACTCCTACTGTTTTGAACTCCAGAGAATTCCTTTCTTCCACAGAGTAACTGCCAGGTATAATTACTACATTCATTAGCCTTTCCTGGAGTAATTGTCAGGAAAGTGGCAACCATGCCTGCATCAATTTCTTCTTCCTCCTTGCTTTTTTCTGCTTTCCTTCCAGGACAATTAAATGTTCTCTCTACTTTCTCTTCCCTTATTCACCTCAACCCTTTTCCTCCGTTTGTTCCTCCCTACAAAATTTTGGGGAGGAAAGGTAGAGATGGTCTCTAGATGTATTCACATCTAGCAATTTGTTGTGGTTTTGTTTTTTTTTTAATTTCCATCCATTCACTGTAACCTTCAGTGGAGATTCCCAGCACAGCTCTTTCACCAGTGCCAACAAAAGAGTCGCCCTCGTGTCTAAGGGTCAAGCTGGAGCAGAAATTCAAAATTGCCACATGCTTTCTAACATTGTGCTGTGCCTTCCTGTTCTTGGAGAGGGGAGGAGACCGGAATCTGCTGCCCAGCCTGCGTCAGAGGACGTAGGCACCCTCCAGGACAGCAAATTCAGTGTGTGGACGAGTTATTGTTATTCTAAACTTACCTCAGGCTGCAGCAATATTCACTGCCTGTCCCCAGTGACAGGAAAGCTGTCACTTGTTGTTAGCATATCAGACAGTTCCTGTTCTCAGAGGAGTCGTAAGTAAGGCTAGATTTAAAAAACAGAGCAAACTTGGGCAGAAAAAGAACAATGAGTGGGGATGCCAAAATACAGTGAAAGACCACGTTATGCCATTGTCAGCATATCTTAAACCAAGAAAAGCTGAAAATCTCATAAGAGACCGGAGAGAAGAATTCAAAATCAAGAAGGTTCCAACAATAAACTTTAAGCTTTGAGAAAGAAATTCAAACATCTGTATTTTTTTAAAAAAGAATTCCCCCGTTTTTTAAGACTTTCATTGGCAAAAATAAAAAAGGCTAAATAAATAAAGACATCCAGCAGCCGTAGCTAATCTTCCCGCTGCCTTCCTTTGAAATTTCCTTTAATTAATCAATTAATTAATTTCCTTTCCTGATATTCACTGTGGACAGCTTCTTCCCTTTTTCCCAACTCCCTTCTCTGCTGGGCCTCCCAAGTCCCACACTGGCCTTAGATCCCTGCCCTAATCCACCACTGCAATTAATCTAATCACACTGCAGACCAGTAGCCTCTATTAAGATGAAAGATAATCTTGCTATTTCACAAGATTAAAAAAGCCAGAGCCAATCTTAACATTGCACGTCACTCCACCTATTCTGCATAAATTCTGTGTTATGAATATTCTAAAATAGGAGGGGCACTGGTAACGCTGTTATCTTTCAAAACCAGGATGGAGAGAATACACAGCACTTTTCTGGGTTTTCATCTGATCTCTCACCTACTCGAAATTGGCACCCTGGTGACCCAGAAGAAGAATGGAAAGAAGTGCACATGACTTCCACATCCTCAGCGTTACATCACGAAGGATGAAACAGCAGACTGTGTACAGCTCACGGCTCCCTGGGCTCTGTGCAACTCTTTCCTTGCATAAAAAAATGCCCTTCTCAACAAAACTGTGACTCATTAAAAAACTGACAGACACCAATGAAAACAGACTCATTTCATAATAGGACCTGCTCCTGTGGACTCTGACATTCGCCTGCTAAGTGGGGTTTTTTACGTGAACTGAGGTGTGTTTGTCAGGAAAACCAGATCTTTGATATTTATTTTTGGATTACGATTTTCACCGCCAAAAATTTTTCAAGAAGACGTCCACAAGCAAAGATCTTTGCTGTAGGAAAAATGGGTTCTTGATACTGAAGGGTTTCCCAGTACTTCCAGCACTGTCAAGAATTCCTGCCTACGCCACCTGTGCTGTAATCACTATTTCTTAATAAATCAGTAATCCTGATCTAAGAAAATAATTCCTCAAATGTCATTACCTGTGTCAGAATGCAGCTTGCATAACCTGCTGTGTTCTCCTGGCTAAAAAACCTGTGTGCAATGATTTCAAGAGTGTGTTTTATCCCAGGGGTTGGATTCCTGCAGAAAGCCTGGCACTGGAGCAGATCTTGGGGACACAATAAATATCCTGGTGGAGTTGGCCCAGGGAACAAATCCTGGGCAGTGCCCAAAGGAAGCTGTGCAAGGAACCCTCTTGGGTCTCCTGTCCATCGTGGCCTAAAGCTCTTCCCTGCATCACAAAAAGGATTCACCAGTTTGAGACAAGTGGCGAGCTCACAGCACAAATAATGCTCCAAGAGGCTGGCAAAGCAGGGGTGGAATCTGCTTCCAGTAGCAATTCTTAAATATAAACTGCTAAATAATAATAATAGTAGTAGTAGTAATAATAATAATAATAATAGTAATAATAATAATAATAATAATAATAATAATAATAATAATAATAGTAATAATCCCCAAAAAAGCAAGCTAGGGACTACGAATTCAGCTCCCATCGGATTTTTGGAGATTATTTTGCATTGCCTTAATAATGAAAAATAGATTAAAACCATCGGTAAAAAACCTGAGCTTTCCAATGGAATTCTTGAATATTTGCGTTTTTCCTATTTTAAATTCAAGACCTGAAACTTTTGTAGCACCAATTTGGAAACTTGTTCTGTAGTCAAATGAACAACTCATGTTTAGATGAGATCTTTACTAAAGAATCCACTCCAGGCCAATTCAGCAATTCTGGCAATAACTGTAGTGTAAATGCAAAAAAAAAAAACCAACCAACCCAAATCCAGGAAAATAAAGCTTTTAAATGGTGCTTGTTTCATTCAGAGAACTGATTTAATGTGAAACCCTTTTGTTCTAAATAAGGCATAAAGTTTCATCTTGTTTATCATCTCAAACCATCCTCAGCAACAGCTGGAAGTTCTGAAAGTGAAAGCACATTTGCAGAACTTTTGTTTCCACATTCTCTAACCCTGTTCTAGGCAAAACTCAAAAAGTCTGCACCTCCGTATGAGTCCCCCCAATGTGCACCCACTTGTCAAACTCTATTTTTACTGCCAATCCTCTGGGATATTTAAAAGAAATAAAACACGAGCCTGTTTTTCTTAGGATTTCTAATAATTTCAAGCCTCAAATTCGCTCTCATGCCTTGATGTACAAACAAGGCATCTCAGATATGAAGTTTAAGTGCAAATGTTGGCATCTGGGAGTGACAGAAGGGAAGAAAAGCAGTAAAATCCTTGCAGAATTTTACTGACTCCATGACATAAACCCATCCCCTGTCAGTGGTTAACTTCAGGGGGATTGGAGGAGTAGCTGCATCATTAGGTCAGTGCAAGAACTTAGTTTTAGACACACTACATGCTGGAAAGTAAATAAATGTTATGTTTTTAGCTCATTCTGAAGGGAATGAGACCCTCAGCTGCAGCCTCTTCAAACTTTCTCCCGGTTTCATTACAAATGGTCCTGAATAAGTTTAAAGAATGGAGAATACAGATAAATTCTGAGTAAACAAAGCAACCTCTTGCCCTCATGTACTTCTGTACTTGCTTATCTATAGATTCCTCTGGGTGTAACTGAAAATAAAATTTGGGTTTCTCGGTTTTTTACATTTACAGGTAGGATTAAAAATCAATTTAGCAATATACCACATAACAACATGCTTCAATGGAGCTTAAAAACTGAGATTCAGCATAAAATATTGTAGCTGAAATACCACTGTAGGGAACAGCAACTCCAAGGAAAACACACGCCAGATGAAAGGATAAACTCTCAGTTTTATTTACTGTAGACATAAAAAGTCGGGACCTAAACCTATCATGAGGAAATATGTACATTATGAAAGGCAGTAAATAGAAGTGGCTGCATTTTTCCACAAGCCCCCATATTAGATAGCACCACAAAGCACCAGGTCCAGGTAGTAAAACCTGTTTTTCTGACCACCCCTACTAGAAGATCTTGGTGTGAGTGTTAAAGCCTGTAATTAACATTTTTCTTTTCATAGTTCCTTTTTTTGGTGGAACAGCGTGAGTGTTTTGGTAGCCTGACATCTCTCTCGAAGCACCATGGCTGAGCACTAAGTTCACAGCAATATTAAAATATTCCCCTAGCACAGGCAGTGAAAACCTTCCTCAGCCCATTTGAATACAGATGGCAACCTGAGTTCAAAGCCTCTCAAACTTCAGAATTGCAGCTACACGGCCACAAATAGTAACAGCAGTTACACAACCTCTCAGTTCAATAAATCTAAACAAACACACCAGTACTATGGACTTCTCATGCAATATTATAACATACAAATCCCATTTTATGCAATGCAGGGTAATCACACATTGTGTAAAATGTTTTAAGACGAGATCATAACTCTGGGCAGGACTCCTTTGTGCAAATATGAAATTCTCTGCAAAGTAAATGCTCAAACTCGGCGGAAAAAAACACAAGATGTAATAAGAAAACTTCCACTGCTCTGCCTTATCCTGTGTCAATATTCCATACAGCTGAAAGTGTTGGGATGCAAATCACGTCCTTAGAATTTTATACACCCGGGTAAGTTAGAGGCATTGGAGCTGGAGGTCCAGAAAAAAAGATAGGATTCTTGCAAAAGGGAATCTAAAATATGCCACAATCGGGTCTGTGATAAAGAGGAAAGACATCAGTCCCCGTGGAGCTCATGAAATTCCAACAGCCCGTAAAGCAGCACGAAATAGGCTATTTTATAATGCCATAATAATAGCTGTTAGAAGACCAGAAGTAAAGCTCATGCCTAATTTGAAGTCTAGAATAAACTAATACCAACTGCAACGTCTGCACCAGAACGTTGGCGTTTCACTTGGGGTTGAAATACGCTAAGAAATTGATCACACAAATTCCAGTAAAAGAGGCAGATAAATATACCCCTCCTGTTACACTGGCATTTCTGACAAGTTCTGAAGAAAAATATGTAGGACTTCAGCTATAATACATACTCATGGTTATTTAATTTCAGGCATTTAGTCTCACTGAGCAAACAGCAATTCCTTTAGAGACGGACCCTCAATTTCGAGCGCACTAAACCCACAGACACGCAGCAATTCAGCAGTAATTGCATGGAGGGAAACTGGATAGAGGACTAAACTTTTATCACTGCAAACCTGATCCTACTGAAACAGCAGATCCACCACTGGCCTGAAGGAAGCTGGGATTTTAATTTTTTTTTTTGATTCTAAGCATCTTCCACTAAAGCAAGAAGTTCCTTTGCTGGCGTGGAGGGTTCTGTACATTTTCTGTTGGGATATTACCCAATATTTATTGTCCCGTGTTATCAGAAATTACACCCAGCCTTTCAGCACTGCTGAGATAAGTAGGAAGCCATTCCTAACAGAGGGTTAATCCCTTCCCTACACACACATCCCCTATGATCATGTCCACAGCCACACTCCTGTGTTCACCCCAGCACTGTGGTGCACTCGTGCTGGACACACATCCCCAGAGCTCCGGCAGCTTTGTGTTTTGTAAATTGCTAATTATCAACCAGCGCAGTAGACTTTGGGATTCAGAGACTTGAATTCATAGACTTTGTCCTGAATGTGCAGACTGCATGGCATGGAGGAGATCTGCTTAGTCATGAGGAAAGGGGGTGGCTTGTGCAAGTCCACAGAGCATCTCCTGCTAGTCCATTCCAGAAATTCACAACCCGGCTTTGGAGGTGGCTCCTTACCCTCCCCTGTCTAAGGGGGAGAGTTTTCCTATTTCCAGGCAAAGCTTGAGAAACTGCCAAGCAAAGAGAAAAGGATACTGCTTAGGAGTTGAGAAGTTTTATGCTGCAGATTTGGGGATTTATCTCACATATCCCTGACATGTTTTGTCATAATGCTGATTGGAATCTGTTACCATTGTAAGCACCATTTACTGCTGTAAGCATAAATGGAAATGCTGAAATTTCAAATTTCATTTTTTTTGCCTCAATCTCCCTCCTACTCTGTGTCTCCATTGCAAATGTGGAACTCTTTGCATTCTCATGTCATGGATCATACAGTATTGAGGACAGGGGCAATTATTTCATTTGAGTAAGAAGATGGCCCCAATCTGGACTAGGCTGCTAGGTACTACTGCAACACAGGTAATTAAAAATATCTATATAGTTCATGTATCATGAATTTTAATTGGAGAATGATGTCATTGTTTAGTTCAGTTCTATAGAGTGGTTTATGAGAGGGCAAACAGGCCAAATAATATAATGGAAGGTGTGGGTGGAGTGGGAGAAAAATGTGAACATCATCAAATTGACTTCAGTTCTGCGAAAGTTTCCAGATAGGAAGATTGAAGAATAGGCCTTGCTTTATTTTTTTTTTCTCCCCCTCTAAATTTAAAGAGCAAAACTCTACAACAGATTTATTATAATTTGCCCTGCAGTGTGAGAAGAGCTGACAGCTCTGAAGTGGGAGGAAGAGGAAAGTCCATGTTGCAGCAGAAGAGCTGATGCTGAAGTAGAAATGGAGTGTTTCCTACGGTTGCAACATTTATTTTCTCCTTCTTATTTCCTTCTACCTGCAAGACCTAGGAGTATCCCAAGCCCCACTCACCACAGGGGTGAGTACCAAGGTGACAATTTGCTTAGCACCAGCATTTTCTACATTGTCCCTGGAACCTGAAAGCAGCACCACTGCAAAAAAGATGGACTACCCTACATTTAAAACAAAGCACAACTGAAAAAAACTCCCTGGGCTCTTCCCTTTGTATAAAATAAAAAGTGGAGGGGGGAACAGACAAAAGGAATACAAGAGATTTATCATTTAATGTAGGTATCAATTTACGGTTCATATTCCTGAGAATCCGAAGACAAATCTCTTTCATTTTTCATTCTGCCTTGGAAAAGTCTCCACAGGGAAAAAGACGGGGACAAGGAGGAGATTTTTTTTCCCAAGTACTCTGTAAATGAAGTCCTTAAAATTGGCCTGTTAATGGGAACCCCATAGTTCTGTCTGTGGCATGAGTAAGGAGGACTTGAGTACAACAATGTTCTCCTGCTTTGGATTATTTCTAACTCTTTCTCTTGTTCACAAAAAGTTAACTGACACACAAAGAACATTTGGCATAAAGCACCTGAAAAACAGATCCCTGCTGTTAAAACACTACACATCATTATGGAAATGCAGTGTGAAATAATTAGCACTTATCATCGAATATCATGCTGGATTTAATAAACCTATTAGCAATTAAAAAATTAAACTAGTAGCAATAACTAATGAAAAGTATTGTATCCATGTCTTCAAAAGAACCTAGCATGGAGAATTTATAATTGTAGGATGATTTCTCTTGAGTAACTGCACTGGAAACTTTTACTGCATGACAGAGAAGGACATGGGAATAATCCTCGTGAAAAAGCTTGTAAAGAAATTCTGATTCTGAATATCAAACACGCACAATTAGTGATTCACAATTGGGCTTCTAAAAAGGGCTAGTAAAGATATCCAACTCCACTCTGAGCAGATTACATGTAAAAAACACCTGAAGAGGGCCTCACCAATCAAGCTGAAAAAAAGTATTAAGTTTACTTTTCATTATTTAGTCCAGCTTTGTACAAGACAGAGTTTTTGTTCTACTTTCAAACTTCCTCTTGTTTTCACAATAAAATTGTCTTCAAAATTCATTTCATTAGCCATTACTATAAGTAGGAAATTATACTGACAGTAATTGAAGTGGTGCCTAAAGTTATTTTATTGACTTAGAAATGGACTTATGGTAATTTAAAAAAAGTCCACAGAAAAGTCAGATTTAGAAGCACTGTTGATAATGGTATTTATGTGATAATTTATCAGTCCCCTAAGGAAGGTTAAAAGGTATGGCTTCAACATTCTTCAATTAAATTCTAATATTTCACCGCCTTCATTTCAGAATTCATTACATGAAATACAAATTTATATCAGGAAAGAAATTATTATTTGTATATTTCATATTGTAATGGAAGTTTCATTGAATGCTGATGTTTAATATATGGTATTATCTAGGAGTTTGGCACCGAGGCATTTCTAAGAAACCCAGACCATCTTAAGGCTCTTTAGAAGTATAGAATCTCTGAACCACTCCTAGTTAGCGACATATTTTACAAAACTGATGCCTAAGAACATCCGAATTCAAAAGCTGTCTGCCTAAAAATACCTTTATATTATATTTCTGATTGGTTATCATTCAAAGTCAGTGCCAACTATTTTTTCAACTCTCTCTCCCCCTGACAAGCCCATGCTTATATTGTGCCACAAGCCTTAACACACTGCTAGCAGTGATTTCTTGTAATCTCATAATTAAATCTCTAAGCAATTTTTGCAGCAATTTTTTTTTTTTGTGACAGCCAAAGAGAATGATGATGTCAAACGCATCACTTTATGCATCAAATTCTGATATTAATGAGAGCACACCATGTGAAACTTCTTTTCAAAGGGGAGCACTGAGTATCCTATGTCACAGTCGCTTGGTGTACGCTGGGAATTTTTAGTTAACTAGTAACAAATCATAGTAACCTTTTAAAAGGTAAATTACTTATTAAATTATGGACTAATTGCTACCAGAAAATAGATATTTTAAAATGGAACATCATAATCATGCCACAAACACAAGGCTAACCCAAACCCCCGCTTATTTCAAGGAGAATTATAATTGATCCGTCTGATTTAAAGGAACCTAGACTCCACAGGACATCAAGAAATTGATAATTCCCTGAGCTTTTAATCACAATAAATACCAGCCTTACATCACTGATATTAATGAATGCATCCCTGTTAAGTCAGCATAGAATTGTCGTGTGTACACAGTGCCACAAAGTTACAACACCACAGGAACTTGCACTCTCTAGCTGCAGAATACCCTGGGGAGAAATGACACCAGGAAGATTACAAAACGCTCCTGCGAACCTGAGGCATGCCATCAAGACACAATATATTTCAACATAGCATCTTAGTTGTTGCAGGCTCTGAAAGGCTCCCCGACTTTCTGCGATTGGGAAATTGAACAAGGAGAAAAAAAAAAAAAAAAAAAAAAAAAAAAAAAAANTTATTTAGGTTGATGAAAAAAAAAAAAAAAAAAGCAGCTGTTCATTCATTACGAGAGGAGCCAGGTGAGCCCAGCACTGCCCTGGCGGTGCTTTCCCCTCGGACGCCCCGCGCTCTGTCCCGCAGCGGATCCGTCTGTCCGTCCATCGTGCCCATCCCCGCCACCTCCGCAGGGCGGGACACGGCCCCTCCAGCCCCCGAGCATCCTCCTCTGCGCGGCTGCGGCCGGACCGGACCCAGGGCCATGCAGCACCATGGACACAGCGCCCGGGCCGCCCCGGCCGGAGCTCCGGGACCGCACCTGGAGCGCGGCCGGGCTGCCCCGGGCACCGCATCCCGCCCGCACCGCCCGCACCGCCCGCGGCTCCGCTGCCGCCGGGGCTC